>JAJEJO010000832.1:21595-40154 GCA_020662805.1 Glaucomys volans
CACCCCCCGGCGACAGTCATTTAATTTTTACTCTTCAATTTCAAGATAAAAATACAGAATTGTTTTCTCAGTCTTTGTTTTCATGACATAACTAGTTGTTTGTGTCAACAAAATAAAAATAACCCTTTTTTGTTGATCATGCAGTCAGTGAAGTTTTTCTAATTGCTTTGAAAAGACACTACTCTATGTGTGCTAGAGTCAGAAAGTAGAAAAAGTGAAAAGCTGAGAGACTGGACCCAATTTTATTACTACAATATTGGGTCAGAGGTCCTTTGAAATTTGAAGACCCCTGAAGCATTAAACCAAATAGTAAAACCACACTGGCATTTGACAATCCTATTGATCCTAATGCATGCATTGTTACAATGGATCACATTTAATATTTAATTAAATGTGATGACAAGAGTTCTCACATTGACAGAATTGTTCAATATACCTAATTATCTGATAATGAGCCAGTTATTTGCAGTGATTCCATCAAACAACTATGTTCTGTCCTAAATCAATAGATTTCCATCTGCCCTTCCCTATATAAAGGTGGCAAAATTATTAGAAGTTTCTGTGACTTAAAAATCTAGTAACCAAGATATAAAATTAGAATAAACAGTACTGCGTTTTCTGTCAACGAGTCCGTGAGGAGCTCCTCCAGTGGAGCGTTCCTGAGAGAAACTAGTAAGTCTCCTTCTGTGGCTTTGGTTTGGTCTTCACTCCTGCGCGTTACCGGAAAGGGGCAGAGTTTCTCTGGTCTGCGGGAGGATAACCCGCGGTGGAGCCGGGGTTCTGGAGAATGGGCCCTGAATGCAAATGCTGGCACCTGGGCTCCCGCTTCAGATTTCTCGCCGCCTACTACTCCTGCATTGTAAATCGGGATTTCTGCCTTTGCTCTTTCCACGATCTCCGTTTCTAAAGCATTGAATCACACCTGTGGCTCTGCTTTCATTAAATAGTGATTTTTTCCGAACAAACAAACAAAAAATCTTGAAACAGTTTCTGCAAATAGAATGGTCCATGGCAACTCAACCAAATGAAACGACGTGTAGCTCAGTGGTGGAGTACTCGCTTACCATGTAGGAGGCCCTGGGGTCGACACCGCCAGACAAAAAAAAATTAACAAAAAAATAAATGAGGTAATTATTCTAAAAGTTTGGCTCTTGCTGGGCGTGGTGGCCTACGCCTGCAATCCCAGCGGCTTAGGAGGCTGAGGCAGGAGGATCCCAAGTTCAAAGTCAGCCTCAACAATTTAGGGAGACCCTGTCTCAAAATAATAACATTTTTAAGAGCTGGGGATGTGGCTTAGTGGTCAAACGCCCCTGGGTTCAATCCCTGGTATCCAAAACAAAACAAAACAAACAAACAAAAAGAATAAACAGTATTTCTATTGTAGCTGTTTGAACATTTTTGCCTCTTTCTATATGAATATAAACTTTATAAATGGTTGGATTTAAATAAATTTTTTAATACAGGTAGGCTGTTTTAGTCAACTTTTCATTCCTGTGATCAAAAGTCCTGACAAGAAAAATGTAGAGGAGGAAAAGTTTATTTGGGTCTGACAATTTCAGAAATCTCAGTACATAGATGGCTGACTCAATTCCTCTGGGTTCAAGGTTAGGTAGAACATCATGGCAGAAAGTCATGGAGGAGGAAAGCAGCTCAGGACATGGCCACCAGGAAGCAAGGAGGGCTCCACTCACCAGTAACAAAATATAAATCCCAAAAGCATGTCCCTAGTGACCGACCTCCTCTAACCACTCTCCACTGGCCTATAGTTATGCCCAGTTAATCCATATCCGTGGATTAATGCACTGATTAGATTAAAACTCTCATAGCCAAATCATTTTGCCTCCTTTCTTACATTGTCTTGTGAGCTTTTGGGGGACACCTCATATCTAAACCATAACATATATGTACATAAGTATACACTGTTTTTTAGTATAGGGTAATGCATGCTCATTATAAAAGGAAAAACAAATATTATACATATAGATCAAGCATAAATGTGTTATCACTCAGAAGTAACCATAGGTAGCTTATAGGTGTCTATGAATTCACATTCATGTCTTCATGTACATTTATTATGCTTTATAATATATAAAACTGTGCATGTAGTTTTAAAATAATTTCACCTACATAATATATATTTTCAGGTAAACATATATATATTTGTATAATTACCTTTAAGTAAAATTCATTGATGAACTCCTTGTGCAATTAGCTTTGGAACTGACCAATTGATCAGGAAAGTGTAACAGGGTCAGGAAACCAAGAAGCGGAATTCATGCAGAGTAGATAAGGAGGAAGGAAAGAAGCCCAGCCCAGAAACAGCTCCCCCTGTAGAAGAGGTGCATGGGAGCACTTCTTCTTCCACTCCCTTTCCTAACAACCATTTATACCTACTGTGCAGAATTTGCCTGGACATTGTCGTAAGAGATGTTTGACAAAGTAGCTGTTCTTTCCAGGGGTAATAAAAGGAAAGGCTCTGCCTTCCTTGCAGTTATAGCAATTGGGTTGAGTAAGAAAGGAGGTTTATTCTTGCTAGTGGCAAACTTGAAGAAACTTGACAGATGTTACAGTCAATACACAGTGGCAGCAGCAGCAAAGTCAAGAAGAGGTTGCTTGTGCGCTGACACTATGAAGTTGATGATACCAGTGGTTGTTCCAAAGGGTTATTTCCCTGGTCCTCTTTGTGGACTGCTGAAAGGTGGCAAAGCTGAATGTTAAGAGAACGCTTTTTCATTGCCTTTTTTTAAACCTCTGGGAGAAGGTTATCTCAGAAAGAAGCACTTACCCCTGTCCTCCTCTCCTTCTCAGCTGTAAGTCACAGTGGCAATGTATAAGCATAGACAATTATTAAATTATTTTGATATGTTGTTGAAAATGTTAATATTACATTTTTAATAAGTCGTACCTACTTCTTTTTCAGAAATAGATGACAAAAGGGTGACCAACAACACACAAGGAGAAGTAAGTTTTCCCATATTTTGCAGAAATATGTTAAAATAAAAAAAATTAGCCTGACTTGATTTGATATAATTCTGATATAAAAACTATTTAGGTTGCTTTTCCTGACTACACAGTAAAATGATGTCATTAAAATCTCTGCCTCTTAGTTACCTCAATTCTCTGATTTTCTGTGGAATGCTAAACCTTGCAAAAACTTCTAAAATAAAGTGATGGTTTTAGTGATGGAATATGGTATCAATAATTTAATTTATTGAGTGATTATTTATGAGCAGCAAAGGGTAGGGGCAGGCAATGTTGGAATCCTGGAGCAAGGAGGTGTTCTTCTGGTGTGTGAAGCAAAGTCCGCCCCAGGGCCAGAGTCCGGAGGGAATGAAGTCTTCTTAAAGCCTGGGTAAATGGAAACCAAGGGTTCAGCAAGAAGCACATTCAGCTATAAATTCAACGGCTAGCCTGTACATTGTCATCTTCTAGTCCCTCCACATACACATGCAGGAGTTCAGACAGAAAAAAGGAAGGAAGGCAAGGGGAGCTGTTAATATAGAATATACAAAATATGAAAAAGGGAGGAAACTTGTGGAGCATATATTGAACAGAATGATCTGTGGACTTAATCAACTCCCATGATCATGAAGAGACATACAGCAATACCCAAAGAGGAAAATGTAGAAAGGACAAAATCCCAACCAGAATATTACTTATTCCAATAAATGAAATATACACATGCATGTGCATGCTATAATCCAATCAGATTTAGCCACCTGGATTCTTTTTATTTATTTATTTTTTTTGTACCAGGGATTAAACCCAGGGACATTGAGCCATCTCTCTAAACCCTTTTATTTTATTTTTAAAATATTTTTTAGTTGTCAATGGACCTTTATTTTTCTTATTTATGTGTAATGCCTCACACATGTTAGGCAAGTGCTTTATCGCTGAGCTACAACTCCAGCCCCCTTTTTATTTTTTTTATTTTCTCACAGGACTTTAAAACGTTTTTAATGAGGGAGTAAATGCAAAATTGCTTTGAAAATGAAGCTCTTACAAAAAGTTGTTTTTTATTTACTTAAGTTTTTACTGCTATGTTATTAAAAAACAAAAAAGCACTTCTGCAGAATTAATTTTCTACTTGATCTTTGAATATGTGTATTGAAAAAGATATTAAAAATATTCCAGGCATGATTGGTTCTCAAAATTAACCTGATGTGACTGAAACAATAGAAGTTCCCCCAAAATGCCAATCAATCCCACATTTAATGTTAATGTAGTCACTCTTCCTGCACCCATGCATAATAGACTAGTACCAAAACATGATTCCAGAGAAATTTGCTTGTACTATTTGCTCACTTGATGGGCAGTTGCAACTGTTTGGTTGAATTTTTTACTTTTTAATAGATTTCTTTTCCATCAGGTAAATTACAAAGTCTTGATGATGAGTTTGAGGGTAATTATGCTTTTATTTGCACAAAGAAAATTGCTTCATAAAGTTGTATAGCTTTATGAGTTTCTAATTTCTTCTGAACTCTGAATATCATGTTTTCTAATAGGCAACTAAAAGCACAATCACCCCAAACTGTATTGTTACTATACTTGAACTTTTCAAAGCAAACAATAACTGCTTTGAATAATTCAGACACTGAAACTCATTGATTAGGATCTCTACCTTTATCACATTAAAATCAACATGCTGTTAAAAAGTTGCTTTGGTGGCAAAAAAAGATTGTTATAGGCTACATATATTTGTATTAGAATAAATAATATATTTATTTTACATATATTTCTATGTCTCTATTGAATGGTGGTTTTGACCCTGAATGATAATTCTAAATGCAAATCCTGTCTTTAATAACTTAATCATGATTCAGTGAGTTTAGATAATGGTGTTATATACCAGTTTTGTTAGGGAAGGGCTTACCTTTCAAACAAACAAAAGAATAATACCTCAACATTATGATTTCAAATAAAGAGACATTAGGTTGAACATGTCAACTCAAGAGGGTAATGAATTGCTATTACTTACTCCCTCCGGAACCACTGATTAATTCTGTGAACACATATTATTAGTCCATGTAATACACTTTGTCTCAAAACTCGTATTTTTCTCTCAAATGGAAATAATTAGTAACTTCAAAAATGCTTTTGAAGAAAGTATTTGCTTTTAAAAATAATAAAAATAGGAAGATATTTCAGGGTCAAAATCACCTTTCCATAATGATATTGAAATTATATATATTATATAAATATTACTTATTCCAATAAATGAAATATACACATACACATGCATGCTATAATCCAATCAGATTTAGCCACCTGAATTCTTTTTATTTTTTATTTTTTTGTACCAGGGATTAAACCCAGGGACATTGAGCCATCTCTCCAAACCCTTTTATTTTATTTTTAAAATATTTTTTAGTTGTCAATGGACCTTTTTTTTTATTATTTATGCGCAATGCCTCGCACATGTTAGGCAAGTGCTTTATTGCTGAGCTACAACTCCAGCCCCCTTTTTATTTTTTTTATTTTGAGACAGGGTCTCACTAAGTTGCCTCAGGCCTCATTCAATTGCTGAGTCTGGTGTTGAACTTTCTCTCCTCCTGCCTCAGCCTCCTGAGCTGCTGGATTTACAGGCATGTGCCACAGCACTGGGTTGGGATTCCTTTTTAATAGCATATTGGTGTATATGTTTAAAATAAATTGCTTTTAAAAGAATAATTTTATGACTGAAAAGATTGAAGAATTTTATGATCAAGTAGAGCCTACACCTTCATAGATCCCGTAAGCCTGTGATATCACTGAACATGTGTAATCAATCTCATTGACTAGAACTCCGTTTCTTGATGGGGATGTCAGAAAGCTCTTTGAAACATGGTACAGAGCCGGGCAGTACAGATACCTGTAATCCAAGCGACTTGGGAGGCTGAGTCAGGAGGATCGAGAGTTCAAAGCCAGCCTCAGCAACCTAGGAAGGCCCTTAGCAACTCAGTGAGACCCTGTCTCTAAATAAAATATAAAATAGGGCTGGGGATGTGACTCAGTGGCCGAGTGTCCCTGAGTTCAATTCCTGGTTCCAAAATAAATAAATAAATAAATAAAAATCTGACATTTAAAAAAAAAAAAGAAAGAAACATGGTACAGTGTTTATTTCCCTCCCAGGTCTGATGGCACTATCACTCACATCTTATGTCCTTGCTCTTTTCTCTTGTCCACAGTCACAGAACGCATCACCTAAGCAAAGGAAGCAGAGTGTATACACACCACCCACCATGAAAGGTACTGTTCGGGTGTCCTGAGTGTTAGGCTGCCTCTTCTCTGGATCATCTGCTCCATTGCAAGCTGGATCTAGTCTCAGCTCCACAACTCAGTGGTGCAACGTTCAGTAAGATACTCTGTTTAAAATGTAGTTCCACCATAAGTAAAGTAAGTGATTAAAGAAGGATTAACCAGGAATCTAGAATCTTAGTTTGGAAATTCAGTTTTCACATTAATGACAAAAATTTTCCTTTTACCTTTCCTCACATATTGTCTTTGAAGGGATTTTTTTTTCCATAATCTCTAATTATTTTGCTAGTGTTGGGAGATAACTGTAATTTTCTTCCTCATCTTTTTTTTTTTGTAAGCACTGTGTGTGTTTTATTTAACTTATACAGTATAAGAAAGTACAATCATTACTCCTATTTTAAGAAAAGAAAATTGACCAAAAAGAAAGAAGTTCAAAATTCACACATCTAATCAGTGGCTAATCCAGGATTACAAATAGGGTGTTTGATTTCACAATCCACGTTCTTCACTATTATGCTGTTTAATATTAGAACTATAAATACTTAAATGGAAGTAGCAAGAAGGTCATTACTGATGTCAGAAAGTAAATAATCAGGAAGAAAATAAAGTAGAAATGTCAAAAGAAATAATTCAAATAACTTGAATTTGAGGGAGATTTAATGTAAAGTGTGACTTCATTTCCTTGTGTTGGAATCAACTCTAAGAAACCCAATAGAACCGCTGTTTGCTGTATTTGTGGCAGCTGTTGAAATCACAACAGAATGCTTGTTCAAATTTGGGCATTTTTCCAGAATTTTCCCCCAGAATTGGAACTGCTAAAATAACATCTAATTGCATTAGTACTTTGACTAACATCAGTTCAAGGAAGGTGCCTTTAATTTCTCACCCGAAAGTGTTCCTGACACGAGGCGGAGTCTGTTCAATCCAGTAGCTCAAGTTCCCCTCTGGTGCTAAGGCTTCTGGCTGGGTGGTTCATCATGCAGTCATCCAGCTTGGTTTCAACTGCATGCAAGGCCAGCCTAGCAGCTTCCTCTGGAGTTTGGAGAGAAGTCTAAATTGGGAGTGAAATTTTCCACTCTATTCTCTGTAGATTTGGGGACTTTTCAGAGAGGTGAGATATAAATGGACACATTAGTAGCTACTTTCAGTAAATTTCCTTCCTGTGCAGTTATTAAACACCATGTTTACTTATGTGTAACTAGTAAATAATACAATGCCAGCATTTTAGTTTATTGAGACTACTAGGCATCCCTGTCTGAAGACAAGTATAATCATTTTAAAGATATTTTCCCCATTGTTAGTGATTTGGATTTTCAAGACCCATCAGTTTTGGCATGAATGAGCAAAAACAAAAGATATATGTTCACTCATTTAATTATTTCCTCTGTTCTATTTTGGGCTAGCTTAAGCTAAATAAAGTAATCCTGTTCTCATGTCCTCAGAGAATAATAGTTTTTAAAGGAAAATCTTAAACTCAAAGCTCTAAGGGCCCATGATGTTCATTATATTTAGCTCTGAAATATCCTAAGAATGCTGGATCCTAACATTTAGGGATGTTAGTTATGCTGCACAGTTTTCATATAACTTTATACTGTTGAGTGCCCTAAGATTGTCCTTCAATGATAATCATCTAATTCTTTCAATAGGGTACCAGGGTGTTGATACCAGTCACTTAGGTCATTTATAACCAGTAAGTATTTTTGTAATTCTCCGGCTTATGACAAAAGAGAAAACAAAATCCACACGTTTTATTCAGTCTATCCATCCCTAAGAGCTAGAAATGAATATTTCAAGAGGAAATTTAGCAATGGTAACATATGGTGCATTGTGAGCACAGTAAGGAGATGCGGTCATAAGAAAGATGACTGAACAAAGGGAATGTTATTGAGATGCTGAATACAGTAAAACAATTGTTCTGAAATGTAAAATTCTTAAAATTACAGTGTAAGATGAAATTATTGAGAGTAGAAAGTTTAGTGGGAGAATAAGGCACCAACCAATGTGATTAACAGTTCTGAAAAAATTTACTCTGACAGAAAGTCCAGTAGGGCTTCGTGAAGTATCCAGTTGGTAACTGATTAGCAAAACCAAACCAAGCAACCAAACCAAAGAAACAAGCAAAGCAAACTAGGCAGACTCATTCCTTCTGTCTTGGGAGTTACTAGCACAGAGGTCAAGGTCAGGAGAGCTGCTACTCCCCCTTTCACATTAATCTGTAAACAGACGACTATTGCCCAAGCTTATTTATTTTTTAACCTTTTAGTTCATATGGTCCTTATGGTTACCTTGATTTTGGAAATAGGAACATGTCTAGGTTTACTTCCTGTGATGAGAGCAGGTTTCATATGAAGGTGTAAATGGAAAGAAATCAGAATTTCCTTTGTGTTCTTTTAATAAGCAGTCTTAGATCTAATGTGCTCCTTCCTCAGAGACACATGGCTCATGTGGTGCCATCGCCTCACGGAGGAGGCCTTGCTTCCTGGACAGCCTCTCCAGCAGAATGGATCCTATGTAGACCCTCCCATCATCACCCTCCACACACAGGCCTTGTGTTCTCAGTCCTTCTTATCATTGTGGACTCAGAACAAGGTGTCATGATAATAGCTTTGAATATTCACCCCACTGACACAATGCCTGGCATGTGGCAGGTGCTCTGCAGATTCCTGTTGAAGAACTGAGCCAGCATGAGCTGGGATATTGAGTCAGACTGTCATCTACTGGAAAGTGGGGATCATTTGAACCTTGTTCTACTGATGCTCACATTGGTAACTCTGCTTCTGTTTTTCTATTTTTAATTTCTCTCCATTTTCCTCTCTTCTGGTCAAAGAGAACATCTGATTAGGCAAGTTAGTGGCTGCTGTGGTTTGGATGAGCATCCCCCAAAGATCCATGTGTTAAAGGCCTGGTCCTTAGCTGGGACACAATTGGGGAGTAATGGAACCGTTGAGAGATGGGGTCTTGTAGAAGTTCTTTAGGTCATTGTGTCCTTGAAGGGGATGTTTGGACCCTGGTCCTTTCTTCTCTCTTTTCCTTCATTGCTGGTCATGAGGAGGGCAGTTTTTCTTCACCATGTACTCTCACCTCAGGTCCAAAAGCAAAGGGCTAACAAATCATGCACTGGGAACTCTGAAACTGTAAGCTGAAATAAATCTTTCCTCTTTGTAAGTTAATCATCTCATGTATTTTGTTATAGTGATGGAAAGCTGACAATTAAATTACTATCTAGAATTGTAAATCAGTTGGGCTGGATTCTCAGGAAAAGTCACCTCTTGGACTACTGGAACTACTAGGTTCTTGTCTTTGACTAGGACCCAGTTCCTGGGTCAATTGGTGTGTGGCTAGGATGGCAGTATTATATGATGTAATTATGGCAATGTAAGTAGAAGGATCTGGAGGGGGCTTTTGTTCTGCTGACATGTCTCAGATTATTCTGCACATTTACTTCTAGAAGGTAAAAATACATTTAGTATTAGGTCTGGCCATCTTTCTATAACATTATAAGTACTCAACATTATAAAGGAGATCAAAGCTAACTAGGGCTGGGAATGGTGGTGCACGCCTGTAATCCCAGCAGCTCGGAAAGCCGAGGCAGGAGGATCATAAGTTCAAAGCCAGCCTTAGCAAAAGTGAAGTGCTAAGCAACTCATGAGTGCCCCTGAATTCAATCCCTGGTACCCAAAAAGTTAACTAGGGTAATTATCCACTGATGACTAGATTTTTTCCCCACTGCTTCTATGAAATTGGCCATTTTATTTGAGGATTCTAATTTATTAGGCCTGGGATAGAGCCAAATAATCAAAAGTTCCAGGTGTTTCTACTTCCACAGGTCTAAAGATTGACCAGATTCAGATATCTGATTGCTTACGTGACATGTTTTTCTTAAATTATAGGTAGATATTGTTACCAATTTTTTTACCCCTTCTCAGAATTATGGAACCAGTTCCTCAATTGAGCAGCAAAGGAGACTTTTATTCTCAGTCAAGAATAGGAGAAGTGAGAGATAAACTTACAAATCAACTTCCTGTTTTCTGACGGTCAGGGGAACGTAGATATAATCACTATTTGTGTGTGTATGTATAGACAGGTACAGATATATAGCACAAAAGAGATAAGATGAGAGAGAGGCTAATCAAGGGAAAGAATATTCATGTACTGTATTGTAATGAATTTAGAAGTTGTCTGGTGGTTACTCTGGCAGCCATCTTAGATCCCATGGGCTTCAGTCAGGACACCTGAAGGGAACTTCTGGCCTTCAGGCATTCTGTCCTCAAAGACAAGGATGATTAAGGTGAAGTAAAAATTCAGGTACTCAGGCAGTATAAGACAAGAGCAGTGTAACAATAATTGATGGTGATCAAAGAAATCTTGGGATCAAACCCATAGTGTTCAGAACTGACCTTTTGATGTTTTCCACATCAAATCAATTTCTCCTCTGCTATTCCCATTCACAGGAAGAGGAGCTTTCATCTGCCTCAGTTCTCTCTAAAGGCCCTCCCTCTCTCTCAGTCTCTGTCTTAGTTGAGCACCAGGACTTGTGGATTGATCAGCATTGGAATCTCTCGGGTCTGCCCTCTACTCTCATCTCCAAAGTCATCCCGTATTCCAAGTCACACTTCTCTCTTGATCACTGTCTATCTGTCTAGTCTTCTTCTTCACACCTCCCATCTGTTTTCTATGCTGTGGCCACAGTGAATGTTTTAATATAAAAAAGCCTTGATGCCACTTCTTGGGTTCCAGCCTTCTAATGGATCCTCATTGACCCTTGGATAAAATTTCTGTTCCAGGGCTAGGTTTACAGAACTTCCTGTCTCTGGCTCCAATCAGCCTCTCCCCCATTCACTCACTAGATTCCAACCACACTGGCATTTTGTCAGCTTTCAAATGCACCAAGCTCTTTCCTGAATCAAGAAAGGACTAGTAAACATCCTTCCTTTGGCCCAGGATGCCTGTCCCCTTCTTTTTCTCGTTCTTCATCTGGCCAACTTCAGTCAGCATTCAAATCCTGTCTTTAAAGATGAGTTCCTGACAACTTTTCCTAACCTTCCAGACTAAACTCCCTGCACTTAATAAATTCTCTATCGGCTCTCTCTGGAGTTATGCTCTCTCCATAGTACTTTATTGCAAGTAATCACAATGTTCAATTTATTGTTAAATGCTTATCTCTCCTACGATCCCAGAAGCGATCTATATTTCAGCAATGACAGTATCTATTTTACTCACTACCATGTTTGCAATTGCAGGGCTGAACAAAATGCGTGGAACATAAGCAGTGCTCATAAATATGTATTTAAATCTTTTAAAAACCGACATCCAACACTCTACTGTTGCCTAAAGAATAATTTTCCTGAGTGTGCCTACTTTCTTTCTCTAAAGTCTGTTAGAAAGATCTTTCTGCTGAGGTCCCTAGAAATGTGTTGTACTCATGAATTCTTGTTCTACCTTATGTTGCTATTTGTGGCAAATTTTAAAATGACAAATACCTGAATATTTCAGGACTTCTATCAGGTCCTTATCTCACCCTTAATTTCCTTTTATCCAGATTAAAATATATCAATGTCAATTATGCCTGCCACTCAGTCCTATTTCACTTATTCTTGATCTCCAAGTAAACTCCATTTTGCCTATATCTTTCCAGAAGTACAGCTTGCAAAATCAGCCTAATGTTGAAAGTGTGGCCTGAACAGAACAGAATGGAGACTTCAGTTACGCCTGAAATTCCTTTCATCACAGAGAATTTAATTCTATAAATGCAGGCTAAAATCTTATTTTCCTTTTCCAGCAGTCATGCACATTATTGACAACCAGGTGTTGCCGAAAGCTTGGACGGTCCTTGTCCCCAGTGCCAATCCAAAAACAAGGACATGGTTTTGAGAAAAAGGAGGAAGACAGTTTATTGCTTTGTTAGCAAAGGAGAAACACAGGGGACTCCTGTCCCAGAGGTTGTGATTCTGCCCACCAGCAGGAACAGGGGGCTTTTAAAGAGGTAATTCAGAGAAAATGAGGTTAGGGAGGAGAGATCAGGAAGGAGAAGATCAGGGACAAGATCAGGGAGCAGAAGATTAGGGAAAAGATCAGAGAGGAGAAGATCAGGGAAAAGGTTAGGGAAAAGAAGATCAGGGAGGAAAAGGTCAGGAAGGAGGTGGTTAGGGAAGAGAAGATCAGGGAGGAGATGGTCAGGGAGAAGAAGGTTGGGAAAAAGAAAAATACATGTAAATTTCAATGCCACAAGGGATACAGTCAAAGCATGGAGTGAACCCCTATTATATAGTGAGCTGAGTATTAATTCAAAATTTCTGTGCTTTCTTCATGTACTGTTTTCCATATTTACTAACCATTGATTCCTCCCTTTAAATTTATTAGCCTCCCCACTTCCCCAACCCCCAGAGAAAAAGACAAGTCAGTACTATAATCCCAGTAGGATTTTTGTATTGTTAGATTCAGGCTGTGACATTGACACCAAATTTTATACACTGATTGGCTCATCCATCCTATTTTCAAGTATCTTAGTAGTGTATCCTCCGTAGGTAAGAGAAACTTATCTCTGGTATTTTTATCCAAATCCATAATAAATGTATGAAACAGCAGGACTAAGCCAGAGCTCTGCAGCACCTGTCTCTCCCTCTAGTTGACACTGATCCCCTTGAATGCCACCATTTAACTAGTTATCAAGTAGACTTGTCCTATCAGGACCCTGTCCCTTCATCCCAGAGGTTCTCAAAGTCTCTCTTGTAAGACAGGTGGTTATATTTTTAGATACTTCCTGCTGTCCACATTGTTTTCATCTGTACAGATGAGTTATACATTTAAGATACACGTTAAGCATAGCAGAAGTTGAAGTTTTCATAGAAAACAGACTTAATTTTCCATTAACCTGTGCACATAGTGCTTTGTAAGTATATAAGTAGAAAAGTGCTGAAGTTTATCAGAACAATGACAGCCGATGATGAATGCGCATGTGCACTTCTCTGGTATTTGTTTATGGGGTGGTCAGTCCTAGAATTACAGAACAGTCAATTAAATTATTGTTGGATCATTTGAATCATGTTTTCAGAAAAGCAAAGTGGATTTGGATCTTGGGACAGGAAGTGGCTGACTCATTTCCACCCTGTGAGTGAGTGTGTGTGTGTGTGTATGTGTGTGTGTGTTTTACTGGAATTGAAACGCTGAAGAGAGCAAAGTAAATGCAATCAATTTAAAAGGAAATCAGAACATTCAAGAAAGCAACTGACTGAAAAACTGCTTTGTGTAGCAGGCCCATTAGTTTTATATTACCCTTCTTAATGTGTAGCAAGTCAGATTTTTCCTTTATTCCTGAAAAACCTCTTCTTCCTCTCATTCTTCATAATTTCTTATAAAAAAATTTTGGTTGTTTCAAAGCCCAGAGATTTTTCTTCTGATACATCAGTTAGATCTATGAATGCCTGAGCCATTTTAATTCCTGGTTTTAGGAGTTTCTTCCTCCAAGGAGGACTGTGCTTATGAAATTTTTTCTTAATTCAACCTCTTTCCATAATAAAGAAATAGATGCAATCAAGGAATAACTCGGAGAGGAATCACACTGGCCTAATAAGAAAGCAGACATAGTTTTTGGAGGGTGATGGGTGACAATAGCAGGGTGGACATAAGAGGTTCCTGAAGGGTATCTTCCATTCGGGTCATGCTGCTGACCTTGGCAATTCCATGGGCCCCAACATGAAAAGACAAGGGCTTTGAGGGACAAGTGACTGAGGTACAAGTGACCAGATTTCAAGCCTCAGCACCACCATTTACTAGCTGTGACCTTCAGAAAATCAATGAGCAAATGCCCCCTTCCTCCCCCCACTCCTCCTCTTGCTCCTCCTCTTCTTCTTCCTCCTCTTCCTTCTCCTTATCTTCCTCCCCCTTTTTTTTAGTAGAGGGGTTGAACCCTGGCTTCCAAATGGTAGTCCTCTCCCACCAAACTATCCCCCCAGTTCTATCTCTCTTATTAGTAAAATGGGGATGATACCTGCTGCACAGGATTACTAAGGAGACAAACTGAAACAAAATAGGTAAAGGAAACGCTAACAGCACACACATGTGGGACTATTTTGAATGATTACTTGAATCCTATGGAAAAGGAAGCAGTGGCTCTTCTATTTTTACTTAGATCTGAAGAGTAGAGGCATGGGGTTCTGGGGAGAGCTGGTGCAGGGGTGAGAGCACTTGAAGGAGAATAAAATCTCCGGGCAGCTCTGACTTCATCCCTGTGGGAACTAGAAAATCTGGCTTAGAGGTGCCTGGTCCTAGGAGCACGGGGATCACGAACCCTGCAACATTCACCCCTCTTTTATTTAGCTCAGCTTCAGGCAGACTTTCGAGGTTGTCTTTGACATTTTGCTTCCTTTTAAACAAAATCCAGTTTTACCTTCTTTTCACCTTGCCTCTCCCCTTGGACACCATGTCCCTTCAGTCCCAGTTAATCGATGTTTGTTAATGAGACTTATGTTTCAAAAACAACTTACCAAAGTGCTGACTAATGGTGAATTTGGGGTGCTAGTATAGATTACACAGTAAATATTTCTTGCCAGAGGAAGAGCAGAGAGCTACACCATAGAAATGCGGACTATGATTAGGCAGTCCAGGTAAATTGACAACAATCATATGGAGTTCTAACCCATTTGCTCTTTCTGATTTCACACTTCTTGTAATTGTGGCTCAAAAAATCCTCAGAAGGAATCCCCAGACATACCATCCTGCTCTCATTAACCCCTGGTCAGGGAGACTAAGGCAGGGAGATCAGGGAGCAAGATTTTTTAGCTTCTCATCAGGCCACCTCTAGGACAACCTTGGATTCCTTTTTAAAACGCTTCTGTCACTCCGTGGGTGTTCCACAGGTATTCATTACCCCTGCCTTTGTAAATCTGGGTGTGTGTTTTGTTGTCCTTGCTGTTGTTTTGTTTTGTTTTTGTGCTGGCTCAGTTTATTTGTTCTGCTGGGTGGGACTTATTTATTCAACTCAAGAAACATTTAACAGATTTCTAGATAACAAGGAACTTCCTAAATATATACAAATAATGTTTCTTTCTTTAAAAACAAGACAAAACAAAAAACCCAGTATGTTCCTATTTCTAGATCCACTTCCTGTGCTTCTCTTTAATTTTATCCGCTGAGTTTTAAGTTAATCTTTCCTCACATCTTTGAATGTGGAAGGTGGGGTCAGGCAGAGAGCTGAGAAGGTCCCCTTCTTGGAGCCACTGAGATGTCTCTTTTTCTGAGAACAACCCATGAGAGAGAATGAAGAAGGCAGCAAGCAAGAATCAGTGGACTTCATGTTTTTAGGATAAAAGGACTAAAGGATCTTGAGATGAATTGAATTGCAAAATTGAAAATTATTACCAGTAATTTAATCAATCTCATGTGATACCACTTAAACATTTGAAAAGGCAAGTACATTTGTCAGTATAGGTCTTTTCATTTGTCTGTATACATTTACTTATGTTAAAATTAATCTTATGTTTACATCCTTCTGTATAAACAACATTCAACTTTTTAAATTGCTTCCTATTTTAGCATCAGAAGAAAAGAGGAACTTTTGTATTTGGAGCAGCTGAATCATGACTCAATCTCTTGATTTCTCTTAAATGTGCAAATGGCAACATTCAATTGTGTAACTACTGAGAATACACTGCCACAAATCACGAGTGAGCCTCTGCTTTGAGAGATGCATTAAAGTGGTGTGGCTGCAGAGGTGAACAGCAGTCCCAGCTGGAGACTGGACTTCTCTAGGAGACCAACCTCCTGGAAGCAACTCAGAAGTGGTAGAGCACACCTGAAAAATCCTTCAGTGGGAATTGACACAGTTATTAGGCTGGAGGAGACTCACAGGAGGCCTAGTGGACAGGAGGGTAAGGCCACTTTCAGATCACAGAAAAGATGATCATAATTATACATGTGTTAGAGAGTAAACTGCCTGGAGAATAATATTGAAAAGGGAAATACTTGCTCACACCATTTTTATTTTGCTGCTCTTGCAAATTGGCAAAGCGTTTAAGATGGTGCTGTAATGAAGATAAATAAATTGGCCATGGGCCATCACAAAGACTTGTTGCTAGGCAAAGTATAGATAGGTTCCACTAATGGGACTATCTGGACCTCACTTTCCAACACATTTGGAAATCCTTGTGCCCTTGATTCCATTTGAAAAGTTTTGGTTCTCATCTTTGTCTTACTTCTTAATAGGGTTACATAAAACAGTACTTTCCAGCTTAAATTACACATTTTAAAGATAAATGTTGTATCTTAGAACACTTTTAGATTTACAGAAAAATTGGGAAAACAGTAGAGAGTTTCCATATACTCCATACCTAGTTATCCCCATTGTCTATATATTAGTATGGTACATTTGTTATAATTAATAAATCAATATTGATAAATTATTGTTAACTAAAGCACATATTTTATTTGTATTTATTGTATGTGTGTTGGTATTGGTTATCCTGATGTTCTTTTTCTATTCCATGAACCCATCAGTTTGTTATGTTTACACCACTTTATGTAATAATCAGGTCTCCTTAGGCTTCTCTTGGCTGTGATTGACAGTTCCTCAGACTTTTCTTGGTTTTGATGACCTTGAAAATTTTGAAAGTCTTGGTTATGTGTTTTCTGGAATCTACCTGTTTTGGGATTTGTCTGATATTTTCTCATAATTAGACTGGAATTAGGGGGTTTTGGAAGAGAAACCATAGAGACAAAGTAACATCCTAGTCACATGGTATCAAGGTCCATACTACCAACATGATTGACTGAGGCAGTGTTTTCAGGATTCTCTACTGTAAGATTTCTTTTTTTTGCTCCCTTCCCATACTGTGCTCTTTGAAGGAAGTTACTATGTGTAGTCCACACCTAGTAAGTGGAGTTCTGTCCCACCTCCTGGAAGGAAATGTGTGTATACAAATTATTTGGAATTTTTATGCCCAGGAGATATGTCTCTCCTTCCTCATTTATTTACATATTCGATCATCATCATCTATTTTTATCATTATGGACACATGGATATTTATTTTATACTTCAGATTATAATCCAAAGCTACTTTGTTTTGTTGTCAAATACTACCAGCTTTGGTGATTGGGAGCTTTTCCACTTGACCCCTGTGTCCTTTGATGTACCCCAGGAATGTGGTGTGTTTTTGTTTTTGTTTTCAGCATGTCCTTACTTTCTAACTGTTTACAAGATACTCCAAGTTCTTTTGTTTATCTCTTGCCCCAGTCCTAGAATTAGGCCTTTCTCCAAGAAGCTCACAAATTACAATTCAATTCTTATTTGAGACAGTACATTATAAAATGCATATTTGCAACAGTATATAGATGATAAAAATAGAGCAATCTATCTCTTACTCTGCAAAAATATATATGTGCCATATCCAATCAGTGTGAAAGGGGCAATGCTACACCGTCAGCATGCTAAGATGTACACGCACCACTCTTATTAATGCTAATGGGAGTTCCAGGAAGAAAAAACAATATTTCAGAATGGGCAGATGCTATTATTATGGGCTTGCCTTCCTTCATTTAATGCCTCATACAGTGTTCCCTGATGTTTTCTGGGACAAGATTTATATGTTCCCTTAGAGACAGGGAATCAGTAATAGCCTTGCAACCTTCTTGGAGATGGGCATATATATTATATTTATATATATATATTACATATATATAACATATATATTCTATACTTGAGTAGTGCTTCAACATAAGCAATATGTTTTTTGTACAATTTATTTGTTTTATACAGAGAACTATGCAGCATTAAGTGGAATCTTTTACAGGAAAGTGAAGCTCAGGAAGAACAGCGTTGCTATGTTAAATGTCCTTCCCATTTATAAGAGCTGGGGTTATGGCGCAGTGGCAGAGCACTTGCCTAGCAAGTGTGGGGCACCGGGTTTGAGTCTCAGTATCACATGTAAATAAATGAATAAAACAAAGTCTGTCAACATTTAAAATTTCTTTTTTTTTTCATTTGCCCTAGTTAAAATTCAGAGATCCTCCGACCTTATTACTTAATGGAAAGTTTTTGCAAGATCTTTCTATACATTTCTACAAAATGCTTGCTTTGCATTTAAACTCATATAGATTTGTATTTTATAACAATGTTGTACTCAAATCAAGCTTACCTTTAATCTTCTCTGTCTCCAATGCCCCTTTCCTCCCCAAGTGCTGACCATATAGATCTGAATCATTTTATATTCTTTCAAATATTCCTTTATAGTAAGACCCAGGAAATAATGTACAGAGATATTTTTGATCTTGGTTTCCTCATACCTGACCCTGGCTACCTTTACCTACTGCCACTGCTTCCTTTTTTCTT
>JAJEJO010000832.1:40254-102251 GCA_020662805.1 Glaucomys volans
CTCTCTCTCTCTCTTTCTTCTTTATGCTGTAGCAATGTTGAGTTGCATTTAGTTCTTTGAAAATAATACATGGTTTCTTACTTCATGCTTTTGTTCTGCAGCCTAGTCTACATAGAAGGCTTTTCTTAGTATTCCCCACCTCCTTTCTAAATCCCTTTTTACTGTGTTCCTTTAAGACATAGAATGCTTTATGAACACCTGTCTGTATATCTGTAAACCCCTCTAGCTAGCCCATGAATTTCTTCAAGACAGAGCCAAAGTCAGGAGAATTCTTGTCTTCCATTTATATTACAGAAGCTCTTCATAAACGTTGAGTCAGTGGGTGACAAATGTGATTTAAAAATAAATACAACTTGGCTTAATTGATATTTATTTTTTTTCACTCATTTACTCATCCTACAAACACCTATAAAATATATACTATCTGCCAGGTCATTTTTTAGGCTTTTTTAAAAAGCTCAGTATGATCTAAAGGCAGTCTCTGTCTACAGAGAAAAAATGTAGTCATATGAAAAAAATGTTGTATAAAAAATAATTATCTGCCTCCTAAGACTTATGTAGACAATAGTTTTTAAATGCAGAGGAAGAAACATCTAGCTCTGTCCATCATTGCAAGGGAAGACTTTACAGAAGAAATGAATTTCCTCTGTCAGTTGAGGGATGAGTAGGATTTTAAAAGAGAAGTGGGAAGTAAATTCCAGGCAGAAGGTTTGGCCGGGATGGGAAAGCATGCTGAGACTCATGAACTGGGGTAGAATCTGTGGAGAGGGAAGACTGGACAGATGCTGCAGTCTTGTCAGAGGTTGTCTGGGTCCTGAGCTCAGGAGCTGGGACTCTATTCCAAGGCATCAGAACACTTTTGGATAACTTTAAAGATCACTTGATATGTTACATATTCCTGTGAGTGCTTTGACAATAGGGTGGTGGGGAAAAGGGACACATAATTTGATTCACAGAGTTAATTTTTAAAAAATTAGCCTACCTTAGACTGTATTTGCCTCAGTTCATCTGTCTGTTTCCATTGCTGTTATTTATGTAAGAATGACTGACTGTTAGTGCCAACCTGGATTTCTTTTTCTAAATAATAACTATGTCGAAGTTGAAATACTCATCATGTTATCTTCCAAATAAATTAATGGAAATCCATGTAAAAATGTGTTATGCTATAACAATGTCAAGATAAATTGAGAAATTGGTTCCTAGTGGGGCGAATTTAGGATAGGATTACATTCTTCACAAACTTGTGCCGGTCTATAAAATTTGTCTAAATACTTTCCCTCTTAAAACCTCCTATTCTTGTTTGAACTGCAAAGTAGAGTCTGATCTGAAAGATAATTTTAAGAACATTTTCATCAATTCTTTTCTCAACAGGTTCTCATGACAAAACACCTACATTTCAGGGATGGTAAGTACTAACTGTGGTCTTTCTCTTGCAGGTTGTCTATGGGACAGTAAAGGATATCAGCCTTACTGTCAATCAAGATGCAAATATTTATTAAACTTGAACTCTGCAATGTTCTGGGCTATGTGTTATTTTAAACAAATGAACTACTAAGTTCTAAACACCATAGGTCAAAGTTTGAGGGAGGTTTACAATTTCAATTCTTTCATTAAGAGGCAAAATACCAAAAAAATGAGTGTCCAAAGGTTAGAGTTGCAGGAAATTACTGGGTGCACAATATAGAAACTACAGGACAAATAGTGGATTTATGAAAGGATGTAATGTAGAATACATTACATCCTTTATGATATAAGGGGAGCCATGCTGTGCTTTCCTTATTATTGGTAGGTATGCCAAAGCTATCTTTTTATTCATTTAATAGGAATTTTATGCATAGCACCCTTGAGTGACTTTGCTACATTTTATTATCAAAACCAAGCTTAAATGATTTATTGACTTGCAACAACTTTCGTACAGCATGGTTCTCACATGCTCCCATCACGGTCACACCCAAGAGGCCTATCACCTTTAAATGAAGTTCAAACTAAAGTTAATATAGGCTTTAAGATCTCAGAGTGGCCATCCTCTAACTGCTCCTGAATCAGAGGCTGTTGCTCAGTCTGTTACTAGTTTTTTAGTTCTCAGAAGCTTCTTAGTTCTCTTGGACCCTGGCATCTGGAGGGAATGAGAAGGAAGTTGCAGGTAAAATGGGTGCCAAAGATATGAGAGCCAGGGTCTGATGGGGGAAGAACCAAAGAAACTACAAAATGCACACAGCCACAAGGCTGAGTAGGACACAAGATGATCAAAATGATGGCCCAGAGTTAGAGGAAAATTTGAACTGTACTTATTATAAAATACAGTTTATGCAACTTACATATTTATTATAAAATCTTTCTTTTAAAAGACAAGAAAGATTTAAAATCTTACTTTTTAAAGGAGATTTGCACTCCCTGTGGTGTGTGTTCCATATCACCTGCAAGTTCAATGCCGATGTCCTCATTGTTTCTGAAGCCTCGCTGCTATTCTCAACCTTCTACAGAGGCCACTGGGTTAGTCAAGATATGACTTCCCCACAGGAAATTCAGTGGCTCATGAATGGTGTTCTAGACATTCAAGGACAGCCGGGAGCGGGGGTGAAAGCACACTTGGCCTACTTAACTTGGTTAATATCTTACCTCTTACATGCAACCAAAGTTTTCTTTAAACTCCTTCTTAGAAATCTAAATGTGATGACCTACTTCCAAGATACAAAGTCGTTCACCTGGTTTAAAAAGCTGAAAGGATCCCTTGAAACAGAAGGTGTATATTTTTTTTTTCTTTTAGTGTGGTGAACTCTTGAACCAAATTTCCAGTGCTGTAGCTATTCATTGTTGCAGAAAATTACACTGGAAACTCCTCTTATGAACTGTTTTGTAAAATAAATGATAGTTAATGTAATAGTTATTTGTTCATACTGTGACACTTGGATTAATATTTCATCTAATTTTAAATTGTTAACTATTAACCTTATGCAACACTCAAGTCTGAGCATCCTGCTTTGAATTTTGAAGAGAATCTCCTTTTGGTCTTCATTTGATGATCAACAGATGATAGGTTGTGCCTCAATTTATAGTAGTTCTGTGAAAAATAAGTAAGTATATTGCAGTATTAAAAATTACTACTGAATGATAATGCTTACATTGCACAAAAACAGGTCTCAGAACAGATTTTTACATGGCATAAAAAGCAAAAAACAAGAAACCCACAAAGTTTTTTTTTAAAGTAGTTTAAAATGTATTTTATTTTTTGGCATGTATTTATGAGTGTTATTTTCTTTTTAGGTTTTAAATTTGCTCCTACTGTTTCTATATGTTGATGTTTGACTTGAAAAAATTCTTCTATTATTATGGAAATTAGTCTGGATCATTTGGAAAAGCACATAGTATTTCTAAAGTTTTCTATAAGTCAAGGATTATGAACTTTTGGAATGAGACAAGAAGAGGTGTCCTCTCCTTCCATCTGTTTACCTTTCTTAAAACCACAAGCAAAAGGTGCACATCAATACCTTTGATGTTCTTGAAGGCAAGATGGATGTGAAAGTCAGGACAGGAGGGAGTAGTGGATCTGCAGTTTCCAACACTGCTTCCTTTGTGCTTAAGCCCCGTTGGTTAATGAGGTCAATCAGAACTCTACCAGTTCTTGCACCCTTACATTACTCCTTGACATAATTCCTTTATACATAATAAATTAATTAGCACTTGTGTAATACTTTCTTTCAAAATATTTTTCTATTGATCTTTCATAATTGTATATACCTGTAGTATCTTGCTTATGCTATTTTTCTCAACATTCCAGTTTTTTTGACTGCTAAGTAACTTCGTTGGATTTTAAATGGCACACCTGTAAATCCAAAAAGAAATATGGGAGAGAGATTTGTTTGCCAAAGATTCTTAGCCTACCTTATATCTTACTCATTCTAAATATTGTGAAAATAATAGTGAAACTGATTTTTTTCCTTTGGACTTTCTTAGAAGATGTTGGTGAAATATCATTTGATTATTATTTAATGAATCTTATATAATTACTTGGGCAAACAGATATGTCTTAGACATAATGCAAATATAAGATAAATTCTAATCTATCTTCAAATTAAAGAAATATGACATGAAGACTCATTTGTGTAAAGGAGAACTAAAGTCCTCTTATGACCTCAAGGAACTCATTTGTTCATGAGTAACATGAAATGTCATGAAGTTAAATGACTTTTTTGATGAAGTTACATTTTCGGATGGATCTACTGTGGTTAAAAGGAGAAACGTCTGATAGTCTTAATTTTAATTTGAATCAATATAAATTAACATGTCAATTGAAACTAGCTATGAAAAATGTTCAGAAGTAAATATCTCAGAGCCCTCTTGTCAATGCCAATGCTTGCTTTCATCTTATTAAGATTAATTAATTGTTGGATCACTGCAGGTCCCATGCTTTACTTGTAAGGCCAAACCAAAGAATTCTTTGCATTTATATCAGCATCCCTCGTTTTCCAGCCAGGCATTTTAATCCCTTCTGATCTCTGAGATAAATATATATGTATTTTCACATAATTGTATAATTACTCAATAGAGTAGAACAGATCCCATGGAGCCACTCCAGTGTGTGCTGGATAAATAATGTTCTGTTCTACTCCTGGTAATTGGCCAATAGATCCCCCTAGGAGTGTTGTGATCCCTTAAATAAACACTACATGGATAAGGGGGGGTCCACTCAGTGTTTTCTTCGTTGGCAACAAAATCAGAAGGGCTTCACATTCAGTCCTCCTTACATCATATTAAAAACAAACTGCTTGTGACTAGACAGCTCCCTCTGCTGGTTCATGCTTTCAAAAGTACAAGTAAAAACAATGAGAACTAATTCCCAGAGAGACAAATATGTCTTTTTTTTTTTTTTTTTAAAGTAATGGGATTAAATTAAATAAATAAGCAACAGAAAGACTTCTCATTTCTATTGTTCCTAAATTGTGAACTACCTGACCACCTGTCTTTATTCAGTCACATGTATGCCTATTGTATCTTGCTCTTTGCAATAAAAAGCAGGCTCTAGAAATAGTAGACAGGTATTTTTTTTTTTTTTTTTCCTGGACAGCCCTAACCAAAGTCATCTTCATTAATCTATTAACTGTACTGCAATAGCCCCAGTTTTTCAAAGGATTACTCTTGGGGAGATTAAACTACCTTTACTTCATGTAAAAGTTTGGCAGAGAAAAGATGTAAAAGATTTAACATCTTTCTCAAACCAATTAAAATGTTGTGCACTTAATCTTTATGGCATTGATAATCATCTTCATTTGGTACAAAGAACAGCAAAAGAAGAGGTGAATGGATGGAGGACACCTGGGCTCCAAACCCAGATCGGTGTAACTTTCTTCAAATCAATTATCCTATAGTTATAGTTACAAGGTAATAGTCTCAGAGAGTCATTGTGAGGGTTAAATAAATATGCATGGGGCTCAGCATCTCTGCGGGTGCATATTAACTGACACTAATCCTGTTCCTGAGAAATCTGGGTTTTTGCCTCAACCAAGTGATTCAGATTATCAAAGAGAAATAATTTTTTCTTCAAATATCCTGAAAGCATGACCATATAACACATGGTCGATCATATGAAATACATAGCTTTTATTTTTAAAAGTTAATATGATGTGACCTTACTATAGTTACACAATCTATAATCAAATCCTATTTTTTTATATAAAAAATGAGATCAGAAATATCATTGACCTTATGGAATTGTAGGTCTCAGAAACCATTAAACTAGGCTATAAAAAAGGCTAGGTAAACAGTATGTTCTGATGAAGAGGATTTAGATAATGAGTATAGATGTTCTCATAAATTATTACAAATAATTTCATGCCTTTGTTAGTTCTCTATTGCTACTTATATAGCAAATGTGTTTATTTTATTATATTAGGTTTTGAAAGACAGTAAACAGTGGTTTTATAATCAAATAGCTAGATAGGGAAAAGTGGTTTGAACCTGATGTTGTATATATTTAGAGCGACAGTTTGCCTCCAGGCAATGCTATGCTGTCTCTAGTTCCCTATACATAGGTTAGGTCACTCTTTATTATCAGATAATAAAAATATAATAGAGGAGCGTAGGTAGTGGCTAAGTGGGAGAATCTGAAGCCAGAAAACCTGGGTTTGAACTCCTGCTCCGTGAGGCCCACTGTCCTTGAGAGGGTTCACGAAAAGCCTGACCTGTGCTTCATTTTCTTCACTTATTAAAATGTAGTAACTAAAGTACATACTTCATATTAGTTTTCTAAGGATCCTTTTAAAAAATTACTACAAATTTGGTGTTTTAAGACAAATGTATTCTCTCCAATTTGTGAGGTTCAAAGTCTGAACTCCAGGTGTCCACAGGGCCATGCTTCCTTCTGAAGGTTCTTGGGGAGAATCCTTCTTTGCCTCTTACAGCTTCTGAGGGCCCCAGGTGTTCCTTGGAGCACAGCTCCAATCTCTGCCTCTCTTTTCACATGACCTGTCATTCTGATTCTTTGTGTATCCTTCTCCTTCTTACAAGAACACCAACCACTGGATTTAGGATATTGGGTACCTAGAGTATGGTGTCATTCTAACTGCATCTGCAAAGGTTCTAGTTCCAAATAGGATTGTATATATATATATATATATACACACACACACACTATAGATTGAACCCAGGAGAACTTTACTACTGAGACCTTTTTATTTCCTTTTAATTTGAAACAGGGTCTCTTTAAATTTTCTAGTCTGGCCACAAACTTGGAATCCTCTTGCCTCAGCCTCCCGAGTTGCTGGGATTACAGCTGTAGCCACTGCACCTAGCTAAATAAGATCACATTTGAGTTTCCATGTGGACATTATTCAATCTACTACATACTTCACAGGCCTGTTTTGAGGACAAAATGAGTATATAAAGCACTGGAACAAGGCCTATCACTTACTTTTTAGCTAAAGTGACTTCTGAAGTCACTTTAGTTGTGTAGATTTCAAGCAGTTTCTCCCTAGTTACAAAAGCCCAATTGTGACTGCTCAATACTCTCTCCCCATAGCCTGCTGTACCTCCAAAGCCATCTAAAACTGGCTTAATTTTCATTCCCAACAAAACCCAAAAGTCCTCTAATTCCTGTAAATGGTATTTATCACCATTCCCAATTTGCCCAGATTCAAAACCTCAATATTACTCACATCTCTTTTTCTTTGTTGTCATAGCTAACCAACCACTCAATTGATCCTATACAGTGTACTTAGAGCAGTTCACTTACTATGTTCATTGGATTCTTTAGAATGAATCTTGAGTACAGTTCACCTATTGTATTCTCACTTCTCTAGGTCAAGCTGACTGGAACATTCACCAGATGAGAAGTAGATGATGCACAGCAGATCACAATAATCACACACATATTTCAGATAGCAGAAATATAACCATTTATATTTCTTTTAATTCAGACAATAGGTATCATTTATGATTCAGTTACAAAGAACGAAATATATACAATATAGAATAAGGTAGCCTTTTTTGTTGGCAACTACATGTAGTATTGTAGAAAAAAAAATGAAACTTTGAGGGGAAAAGATAATATATTATCACTTCAAATTGAAGTTGAATCTACACATAAAGTTTTCATAAAAATCAAATGAGGAAACTATATATACAATTCTTCAGCATAATACTATATCCTTAATACATGGCAGATAAATGTTATTTATTACAAATAACTTTAGGATCATATCGACATAAATTCTCTAAAAATTTTGCACCTATTTGGCTGTGGATTTATTTAATGGTTCATTTCTTTTAAAATATGTTTTCAAATTTTGTTGAATTTTAGCAAAACTGTGTAGTTTGTGTGTAGAATATGATTTGAGCTGACTGTTGGGCAAGTGGAGAGGCAAGTGTAGTCTTCCTGAGTTTACTGCCTTCTAGTGCTCATATTTACAAAAATGAGGAGAAAAGGAATGTAAGAATGAGGTAGCACCTGATGCTCAGCACAGTGGTGGTCGTCAGTATTATACATGAGCTTTTCTTCTTGTCTGAGTTTCTAGGTGATTGTCAATGAGTGACCTTAACCTACTTTCATTCTTCTTTCAAAAAGAAGATACAGTCTATTACAGTGTAGAGGTTACATGAAATATCTAGACAGAAGGCATTCAAACATTGTGAAAGAAACTCTTGAAGTCCTTATATTTCTATTGTTAGAAAAATTAACATATATTCAGTACTTATTGAGTATTGAAATTCTGAAGAACCCTGGATCAGATGAAAGTTATTACTCGGTGCCATTAAAAAGAAAACATTAATACTGAGATACAATTAGCAAGGCTAAAATACAGGTGGGTTTTAGCCTGGATGCCATATGTATTTTAAAAACTGTTGTGTTGTCCATAAAAAAAAAACACTTTTTTCCCTTAGCAGGAAAGATATTAACTGTATCTTATATGTGTGGTTAAAAAAACACTCAGACTACTTTTGACTTATATCTCATATCATGTAATGCATGTACATTTCATTATGACTACAAATTTCCTTATTCTGCTTATTACCCTTTCCTTTTACCCAGATATTAAATCATAAATGTCAGGGAGAGAAAGCTCTTTGCAGCAAGTAGGAAAGTAAGTATCAACAAGTTCTAACTACACACATACACACACCCATGCCTACGCACACATACACATACATCCTTCTTCAAAACGTCTCCCCACCCCCAGTAGCTTAAAGAAAAAAACACAAAAGTGTCACTTCGACAATATATTGAGATTTGAGAAGTGTTATCTATATTCTTTTACTTACGAATCTGTTTCCCAAAAGGGCATGAACATAGATTTTACTCTTTACAATCTTATGATCTATTTAGGAATTCTCACTTCACCTGTGCAAAGAATAGAGACACACGCATGAAGCAACAGACAGATGCACACATGTGGAATGGGAAATAATTTGCCTCTACAGCGATTGGAGGGAATGCTGTTGCATAATAAAGTTCTCGCCTAGTTTTCAAATAGTTTCCAGATTATGCTGGCAGAATTTTGGGATATCATCTCCAAGGCATATTTTTATGTATTTGCCATAAAAACCACAGTCAGAAAACTACCCTGAAAAATGAAGGGACAAGACTTGTTAAAATTCAGCTTGACCTGGTAAGAGAGCTTTAGTTATCAAGAGGGCCTGGATCTGAGCACAGGGTCAATCTGCACACTCATTTACTTCCTGCCTTTATTGGCTCTGCATCTGAGTCCCAGAAGAATATGGATTCAACAGGTGCTGAATATGCTGATTATTCTAGCAATACAAATATAAGAGTTTCAAGATTGAGTTGTTTCAATAAAAGCAGGGTTAGACATTGCAGGCCTCAGCACTGTTAGCTGGGTAATCAACTGTGACATAAAGGGAGAAGGGCATTCTTTCCTGTGTTGTCCCATGCCACATGTGACTTTGGCAATAAGAGGACTGCTCTTTGACAATGGAACCAAGATGTACCTGATGGAAAACTGCCTCCCTGAGTGGAGTCGGGTGAGCCCTATAGGATCTGGTGGAACAGAATCAATATAACCCAACCAGAATACACTTATTTGTGAACACTGTTACTTGCTTACACCCTGAAGAGTCCAGGAAGCCTACCTCAGGACCACAGCATAGTGGGCTTTTGAAGTGTAAGGGTCAAAAAGAAGTTTGAGATACTTTTTGATGTTAAGATTCAATTTATTCATCATATTGTGAAAGTCTAGGAAAAAAATCAAATTATAAAAAATATTAGATTTTCATATTTTCAATTGCTTATAGGATTTTGGTGTGATCTTCTAAACAACAGAGTTGAATAATTAAAGGGAAAAATAAATTTTTTCTTATGTATTTTATTTTGCAAGATTTTTGTAATGCACATTCATTTCTATACACATAAACACACACTGCAGTCTGTAACAGTAAAAGGTTCTGAGTATTTATTCTTTAATAGTAGAACACGGGTAGTAATTAAAATTTTTTTCTAAAATGTTCATTAATATTTTATGCAGTTTTACCCCTCTAATACCCTTAAGTATAAAATGTACATAGGTGCCAAAGATGGTACTTCTACAAAATAATTAAATTCTGGTTTAATTCACCTTAGACAAAATGGGAAATGTCTTGTCTTTCCTTGCCTCTAGCTTCTCACACTAAAAGCAATCCCTAAAGAATTTGCTCCATGTAATGTTTTTGCTGCCTAAGGCAACTGTCTGCTCTGACTGTAGGACAGAATCAACCCTAGTTATAGTTGTTGAAGTTCAAATATTTGTAATTGATTTCCAGTGAATATACTCTTCTGCAACATGCCATAAGGGAAGCTTTTAAAACAGAAAAGGGACAGAGGAAAGCTGATCACATAACATACATGTTTGTTCTACTTTGCCCTCCAGTATATTTGAGGTTTTTGGTCAAATGAAAGTATGTTGATAAATACATAAAGAAACTCTAGATAGATCACAGATTAAAAATGTTTAAATGACATCATCAAATAATGTAAAAGACAATGTGGATAATGTGTATTGGCCTGGGAAATGTATTTTCAAAATATATTTAAAAAATTAATTCAAAGTTAAATAAGAATTTGCAAAGACAAAAACAGGAGAAATTGCTACATAAACCAGTATGAAAAAAAATTCTGTAAGTCAAAACATTATTGAAAGATAAGTGCAGGTTGGAAAACAAGCAGACAAAATGTTATCATCACTATATCATCACTTGAGTTCTCAAGTCAAGGAATGATGCCAGTACTTTTAAGGAAAGATGAATAACAGGTATGAACAGGCACTTTATAGAAAAATATTAGTGGATGTACCAGAAAGCTAAATCCTGTTCACAATTGAAAAAATATATAAAAAAAGTTACCAACAATTTAGAATATTTCTTTAAAAGGACCAGACTCACACTTTGTGAGAGTGTGGGAAAAAGAGACACTGAAACATTATGATTGGAAAATAAATTGGTACCACTTTTGCAAGAAATAGAAAAATGTCCAACCTCTTGATATCAGGTTCTGCATTTTTGAATCTTTCATAAATGTGAGATGGGAAGAAGAATACTGTAAAAGTTAAGTGAAGACAATCTGGGCTCAAAATTAGTTTTGTCTTATCTGTTATGTGATATTAATTTTGTAGAGAAAATGGAAGAAAATACGAACATACTAAATGGAAGAAAACATTAGCAACAGTTACCAGTATGAGAAATTGCTTTAAATAAAATAGAAACTGAAAGATTAAAACAGTAAACCTCCATCTATGTACACTGAATCAGTTGTTATGTGTCTTTATATCTATATTGATATGTAGATATCTATCCATGATGTCATACAAACATAAACTCATTAATTAACATAATAACTATCTACATAAAACATAGTATTGACTGATCTAGTTGTAAGATAGGGTAATATTTAGGGAATAAATATTTCTTCTTTATTTTATCATGTAAAGAAGAATAGTCTTCTTCAAGCAAATTAGAAGACTATAGTGATTAAAAAAAGCATAAAGTTTTTTTCTTCTTCCTTTGTCCAGGTGCATTTAGATAGCACTAACTTAAAATATTACTATATTTTTACTTTCTGGAAAAAAATTTGACTTTGCCATGTATATACAAACCAAAGAGAAAAATGGTGAATGCAGTACAAGTTAATATTTGTAGAATTAGAAAAAAAATTATCACTAGTAGGTGATCAGCTACTGCATATCACTGAGAAGCTCTATTAGAAGGGTCCTGTACATCTTTCATCACATTCTTAATAATTTTTCTGATCTTTTCCTTCTAATGCTAGCTTTTGTGGTGAATCCTCAGTGTTCATTTTCTTGGCAGGATTGAACTCCATTTATCAATTCCTCTTTCATGAAAGATGTCCTTTCCTTGACTTCTCACAGACATCTTACACTTAGCATGTTCTTAGAAACCCTGATCTTCTCTGTTCTTCACCAACTCTTTTGCTATGAAAGAAAAAAAAATGTATATATAGCATCATGAAACCTTCCTCTCAGTTAATGACATCTCCATCCTTCTGGTTACTCAGACCAAAACTGTAGTTTTCCTAAAGACTTTAGTTTCTTTTACTCTCACTTTTACGTCTCATCAGTCAGGGAGTCCATTGACTCTACTCTCAAAAGATATCTACCCACTTCTTAAAACCCCTATTAATCCTGCTTGTGTTTGAGCTGTCAATATTTTTCACTTGGATTGCTGCAATAGGTTTGCGGTGTGCACCCTTGTAAGGCTTATCAGGACCGGGACCTGGAGCTCTGTTACCATTACCTCTCTGTCCTCTTCTTCTAATACTCTCCCACTATCCCACTCTGCTTGAAGCCCAGTGGCTTCTTTAAAACAGCCAGTCACACTCTTGCCTTTGGGTTTTTCTATTCTCTGTTCCCTCCGACTGGCATTTTCTTCTCACAGTACATCCTTGCACTGCCATACCCTTCCTCCTTTCAGTCTTTTCTCAAATGCATTTCCTTTTTGATAAAACTTCCGTGACCAACCTGACTTCAACTAAAATCAGAGTCACTTTCCTTTCCTCCATATTTTCCCATGATACTCTATTCTTTCTAGCATATTTTGTCATTTACTTATTGATCCTGTTGCTTGTTTATTATCTGGAATTTTCTTGATAAAAGTAAACTTCATATGGTCAGGAATTTCTTTTTTTGTTTACTTGCATATTCTGTTACACAGAAGAATGCTGGACACACAGTGGGTCCTCAAAAATATTCGTCAAATGAAAAATGAACTCTGAGTAACTATAATCTCCATGAAGCAGTGAGCACATTTATTTTGGTCATTTTGGGATCTCCAGAGCCTAGCATCCTGTTTAGCACTTAGCAGGTGCTTAGTAAGTAAGAATGAGAACTCAGTTTATCAATCTTGGCAAAATCTTTGGTCATAAGTCCAAACCAGATATTTTTTTGCAAACCAGATATTTCTCTTTGTTGCTTAAAAATTTAAATCCTTATGAATCTTTGTAAGCTGCACAAAGGCAGTATTTGCTGAACCCCTATGGGGCATGACCATAGGCTAGGAAATGGAGTGATGGTGATCCTTCAGTGTTGGAAGAGATGCTACTAAAACCACCCATCCGAATGCTGACCCCCACACTCAGCAGAGTAATCTCTTGTTGACTTCCTTCATAGTAATAGATTCTTTTTTTTTTAATTTATTCTTTTATTTACTTATTGATTCATTGAACACAAATGGAGTACAGCTATTGTTTCACTGTTTGTACACAAGGTAGAGTCACACCATCTGTGCATTCATGCATGTACACAGGGCAATGGTATCTGTCACACATTCTGTTATTAATTTTACCCCCCACCCACCCCCACCCCTCCCTTCCCTCTATGCTAGCTATCTTTCCTCCATTCTTGCCATCTTTCCCCCCCACATTATGCATCATCATTCATATATCAGAGAGACCATTCGGCTTTTGGATTTTTGGGATTGGCTGATCTCACTTAGCATAAGAGTTTCCAACATCATCCATTTACCTACAAATACCATAATTTTATTCTTCTTTATGGCTGAGTAATATTCCATTGTGTATATATACCACAGTTTCTTTATCCATTCATCTACTGAAGGGCATCTAGGTTGATTCCATAATCTAGCTATTGTGAATTGAGCAGCTATGAACATTGATGTGGCTGCATCACTGAGGCAATCTGATTTTAAGTCCTTTGGGTATAAGCCAAGGAGTGGGATAGCAGGGTCAAATGGTGGATCCATTCCAAGTTTTCTAAGGAATCTCCACACTGCTTTCCAGAGTGGCTGCACCAACTTGCACTCCCACCAGCTATGTATGAGTGTACCCTTTTCCCCACATCCTCGCCAACACCTGTTGTTGCCTGTGTTCTTGATGAAAGACATTCAGACCTCCAACTATACTACAGAGCAATAGTGACAAAAACAGCATGGTATTGGTACCAAAATAGGCAGGTAGATCAATGGTACAGAATAGAGGACACAGAGACAAACCCAAATAAGTACAGGTATCTCATATTTGACAAAGGAGGCAAAAACATGCAATGGAGAAAAGACAGCCTCTTCAACAAATGGTGCTGGGAAAACTGGAAATCCATATGCAGCAAAATGAAACTAAACCCATATCTCTCACCCTGTACAAAACTCAACTCAAAGTGGATCAAGGACCTAGAAATCAGACCAGAGACTCTGCACCTAATAGAAGAGTAATAGATTCTTTTTGGTAGCTCTCGGTAGTCATTTTTTAACTTGATGAATCTTTTCAACTGACATTTTATTTTGAAAAATTTAAAACCTACATGTGCATTGCCTAATTGTAGACCGGCATTGTATGGTTGATTTAAATCTTGATAGGTGGATCTCTTAGGCAACTGACTTGAACCTTTTCTGTGAATGACTAATAAAGAGTCAAGCTAGTTTTATAACAACTTCCCATTTTCTACTTAAGGATTTACTGTCAAAAGTTAGCCCTCATGCTTTAAGCTATTAAAAACAGGTACTTAGAACATGTTCTTGGGACCTTGCTGTGGAAATCTAGTTCACTATTAGGTCTCATGAGATTAAACAAACACTAAATTGGGAAGCACTCTGATGAATTCTGGAGGAGAGTTGTTGATGCTTGTCCACAGCAGCCTCACAGCTGCTTTAGAGGTCTTGTGGAGTATTTGTCTGCTTTGTCATTGAAGTTCATGGGTAGCAAAGTGTTGGGACACGGAGTAAGGCTCTAATCAAGTAATGTGTGTCTGTGACTTTCATGATTACACAGAGATCTGCAATTATGCAAAGCTGACTGGAGCATTGGCCATTTTCTTATCACTTGATTCCTTCTGCATTGACTATCTCTTTTTCTCTGTTTCTTAGTAACACATTCTTTCTTTAGACCTGTGTGTTTTGGTTTAATGTAATCAAGACAAAGACAAACAAATTTGCTAATAGGGTTATGAGTAGCAAGCATGCTATAAACATACTCAGCCTAAATGATTCACAATCATTCCTTGGTGCACACAACAGTTGTTATTTAAATTCATTTACACTGTCTTAACAAAATCCCAGTAGGAACTAGATTTCCAGGCCTTCTTAGTAGAGTGAAACAATCTCAAAGTTTGGAGAAGAAGAATGAATAAGCTGATAGATTTTCTTTTATCTAGACAACCAGGTCAAACTGACCCTGTGAAGGACCATCATTTATGTTTTGGTTTTATAAACTAAATTCTGTGATTACAGTGAAATATCCAGCTCTGAAAAAGAATTTCTTAAAAGGCATGTCCAGCTGGAGCCAGACATTTCAGAAATAGATCCCAGCTGTTTGGATTATCTCAACCCAAGAACAACTAAATACTGCCACTGAAAATACTATCAGTAGTAAATTCTGATTTGAAGTTGTAGGTAGCTAGAAAGCAAAATCCTTACAGACCACCCTGGGCAGCAGTAGCTTGGAAAGAGTGGTAAGAGGAAGAAATTAATTCTTACTTGTGGTCTTAACTGTCTCAACTACCACAATTCACTTGGTATTTCAAATTGTTCCAAGCAAGTTCATACTGTGCTAGATGTGTGTATTTCCAAGAAGGAGAAGCAAGTCCTCTTCCAGGAAATTTTTAAATTTTGCTAACTTGGAGGTAAAAGCTTCATGCATTTCTTCAATAATCAAAATTATTTGTGGATGTGTGTATTTTGTCTCACAATTAGCCTTTCCTTGTTTTTATAAATGCAAGCAAATATATTTCTAAAGCAAATGTCTCATTTTAATTACACTGCCCTAAGCAAGTATTTATTTAAGCTTATAGAAATACTTAAAGAGCAACATGGTAGATAATGGCAGGACAATTTCTTTTATTCACAATAGTCACTATATGTTTATTTTTTATTTTGTTTTATTTTTTGTGGTACTGGGGATTGAACCCAAGAGTGCTTTACCACTTAACTACATCCTCAGCCCTTATTTATTTAAATTTGGAGAGGGGATATTGCTAAATTGACCTCAAATTTCAATTCTCCTGTCTCAGTCTCCCTAGTTGTGGGCCCATCATGCTCAACTAATCATTACTATATTCTTTAGTAGTGTTTAGTCTGGTAGTGTTTTGTCTTATTCATATGCTATGCTATTAATAAAATGAATGATAGTACATATCTGTCTCTGAAAATTAAGTGTAATGGTTTATTCTCTAGATAAACTTAGTTTTACACTGTAATGAGCATTATCTTCTAATAGCACAAATCTTTTTAATTAATTTATGTTTATTTGAATATATTCCATTTTACATGCTTATAGTGTATTGTTTGTATGTTCACTTATTCTTAAGTTATAATTTAATTTGGTTTTCATCCAAAAGGCTAACCAAGGGCAAAACATTTCCAACATAAAGTTCTCTCTTATGAAGAAATTTTCCTTAGTATGTATTGTACATTTAATTTGGACATTCTTATCTACAGAGACTCAACAAACCTATCCTATAAACATATACTTTGTATAAAAATGAATGCCAATTCTGATTAAGCAGAAGTTTGGAACCAAAGCCAAAATTCATTTTGCCACCTAATATTATGTCAAATTACTGTTCCACAACTCTGTTGAACCATAAATTATATGTGTGGACATGCATGAGGCAGAGACAGAACTATGTAGTTGAGTATGCTGTGAGGAGTTAATTGGTAAAGAATGTTTTCCCAACCTTAAACAAGTAGTAAATTGGGTGACATTTTCTATTTATAACAGATGAAAACCAGATGTGAATTTCTTTCTGTTGTAACCTTCTGAGCAGAACATCTGAAATCTTTGGCGACTAGATAAGGTCAGTTTCCTTAAATACTGTGCTTAATACTTAAGCTGAATCTTATTTGAAAAGTTAGTCTAGGACGAATAAATAAAACCTTCCAGATACCATCTTCCAGCAATGACAGTAAAATCTTAATTTCCCTAAGAATAAAATGAGAGAGCATGCCAGGTTTTGAAAGTCAAATATTTTCAGATGGTAACTAGCAAGTTTCCCGAAACATCTCAAGTTTCAAACTAAAATCTTAAAATCCCAATTCTGCATTCAGACATGCACAGTCTTCACAGTTGAGTGGTAATGTAAAACATTTTTTTTAAAATAACAACTTTAACATTTGAAAATACAATTAGATGTCCTACTTCCTTGGGGAAGAGCAGTTGTCCAAAATTCTACTTCCTTCCCCAGAAACAGGGATCTGGATTAAAAGAGAATAAATGGGTACATAGTTTTGGACATGTTGAGTTTACAGAACCTGCACTGGTGAAGGACTTTTTTCCAACCCTAGAGTAGTAATGAATTATCCTGAGAGAATTCTTACATTTAAGGGCTTAATAGGTAAAGCAAAAAAACAGAACACAGAAGTGAATGAGAATGGGAATCAAATGCAGTTGGGGAACCAACCAGACGCCACAGACTTTGCATCTTCAAGCTGGAGTGGATATTAAACAATGGCAAAGGCTGATGTATGATGAAGTAAAACTAAAATGAAGGAACCCCAGCTGGATTAGGATGATCAAAGGCCATCTATAAAAAGTTTGGTAAAGAAGATGAGTGGTGGAGTGGGTGGATGAGCGTGAGGAGGTGAGAGAGTGAAGTCACCTGAAAAGAAAGCTCTTTTTAAGGATAAATACAGTAGCAAGAGGAATTCATGGGGGTCCAAGAAAGTTTTTGTTTGGTTGCTTGTTTTTCCAATGGAAGATCTTGAGAGTGTCTTATAACCGGAGAGGAAGGACAGAGTAGACCGGCTAGAATAGAATGGTGTCCTAGGTAGAAGGCAGACAGATTGCTGAGATGAAGAGTTGGGGTCATGTGTGGAAATCCTCCTTATGACTATCAGCACTACCAGTGCCTCCTTACCCTACTCTGTTTTTCCCCCCTTTTTCTATAGCATTGATTATTTTCTGTAATATCATGTAACTCACGTAGTTTATTACATTTCTTTTTTCTTTCTCTCCCTCACCTTTCCGCTCTCAATCTCCTTCAGGATCTTCTTACTTTCTGGGATTTCTACTTACCCCTTAAATATAAGTATCCTGGGCATTATGAAGTTTAGAAGGGACAAGAGCATTGTCTTGTTTGTTCAAAAATTTCAAGCACCGAGAACATAGTAGCGCTCACTAAATATTTGTTGATTGAAAGGATGTTGGGTTTTAGAATGAAAATCAAAATTCTGTGATTGATTTGGAAGGTGTTTCTGCAGGGCTGGGGATTGAACCCAGGGTCTCAATAGCAGAAAATATTCTGCTATTGAGCTACATTCCTAGTCTGCTGAAATTCTTGACTTTTTTTAACCAGCAAAATAAAAATGATCAAAGCTGTAAGGAGGAGAGAATAAATGATACCTGAAAGTTAAACATTCAGTATATAGATCAGAGGTCATTTATGGAAGCCCATGCACCTCACTTAAGAAGTGACATAATTTCTTTCTCCCATATAGTATTTTCTTTTTCATTAGCTGCCATCATCAAACATTAGACTTGACACAAAATTTATGTTGACTTGGAAAGTAAGATGTGATACTTTTGGCAACACCTGACTCATGTCTCTGCATGACAGTAATCACCTAGATTAAGTTGAAGCTGTCCCCCTGCCACCATCCCAGCCCATAAGCACACAAGATAAAGCACATAATGTTTACCTGCAGAGTTCCCACCATTCACTATTGTGCCATAAACCTTAAGGCTGCTGTCAATTGCCATGAATGATTGAGCTTGAGCTATGCTTTTCACAGTATGACTGCTTCATCCACTGTGTTACCTGCCTGGCCTCTTTAGCTGTTTAGTGTGGGTATGATCTAACAGAAGCTGAAGGGAACTGGCAAGACTTATTTGTTCAGATTCTTTTTGGCTCTGTTTATTGGACAATAACCTTCTAAAATGAGGGTCTTATGACTTACCTCCAGGTGCATTGACCTTCCTTCACATTTCTACACTGAGCTTTCAATGAACTCCTATTTCTTGCCTTCAATGACACTCTTCTTTTCTTTAATAAGTCAAGCTGCATCTAGCATTAATATTTTCAGTTCTCTTTACTGGGATCCCTGTCTTCCAGATGATTAACACAGCTGGATCCTTTGTTCTCTTCCAGTAGTAAGAATGAAGGAAACCCTGATTCCTGTTCTAATTTTGCCTCACATGCAAACATTTGTAAAGGGTTAGCTCCTTCCATCAAAATCATACAAGTTGTTCAGAAATTTCAATGTGTCTCAGATTCTGTCATTTCAAGTTCTCTAAAAATCATCTCCCATGAAAAGCTTACTCAAGGAAAAGGTGACAATTTCCTAGTGACAAAGATTGCTCACCAAATAGATTGGAATCCCAAGACCAGGTTCCACTCTGAAAAAGATATATCGAAGAAAAAATTTTAAATCCTAATTATGCAAGGGTAAGGGTGCCCATTTAATAGATCTAGCAAATAGACATATCTTAAATACCAGTCTTTTCTCAAAATAATTATTTCTAGCATGTCATATTTAATTAATACAACTTCTGGTATTGACAGGAGTTACAAATAGTTCTTTCCTGAAGGGAATTTTCCATTAGAGTACTTCAAATTCTGTCTTTGGGGTATTAGTCCTTATTAGCATACTCAAAATATTAACAACCACCCCTAAGGTCTTCACTCATTCCTGGACCTGTTATTCTCAGTCATAAATTCTCCATTCCAAGTGCTTTGAACTAAATCTTTGAAAGCATAACCATTAGAAATTCTTCATATGTAGAACAAATAAAATGAGAATCCTCCCTCCCATATATACTGTTCTAAGTGAATTTACATGGGAATAAGAAGTTAACCAGGACTCAGAGGGCCTGGGTGATTCCTGTATTCTTTTCATGGAACTAGTAATGTTTCAAAAACTTGTTTTTGACACCTCCCATAGTAATTTGAAATGTGTTTGATCACAAAAGTAAGGCCAGTCTTGACTTGGCTTGAGATAGATCTCCTGGTTTTGCATTTCTGGATCTTAATATGTTAATAAGCAGTGTAATTTTCCCTGAACAACTATCATGGAGCCCAGATTTTGCTCCTCCCCTTTTCCTCTTCATGCTCTCTGATCAATTATTATACACAGATGTGCATAAGCAATGTAGAATTTACTGACAATTTTGCAAGAAAAAATGAAGAGGGGTTTAGTATAAAATACTCCTGGGCAAACTTTCTTAAGCCCTCCATGAGACATCTTTATTCTTTCATTTCTCCTCTGTCTTTCACATGATCAAGGGCATTCTCTTTTTCCCTTTTCTTCCTTCAAACATTGCTCAAATCTGTTGATTCCTTCCCTTCCTCTTTTCCTAAAGCAAAACATTTTTTTTTCTTTCATAAGCTTGATAACCGTGGCATTTTCTTTGAATCTGAGGTGCCACTTGACAGTTTTTAACTTGGCTTGTTTTCTCCTTTGGTTGGCTTTACCTTTACAGTATTTCCTCCCTTTGCTGACTTACATTGTTGTTTTTCATTTCCTCTTCATGGAATATGCTTCATTTGCTGAGAATGTTCTGCTGTGCAGGCTTTTTATTTGTAGATTCTTTTAACTTTTGTTTATCATGGAAGGATTTTATTTCATCCTCAAATCTGAAGGTTAGTTTTGCTGGGTATAAGATTATTGGTTAGCAACCATGTTCTTTCAGAGTTTGAAATTTGTTGTTCCAGGCCCTTCTAGCTTTACATTTTGGGCTGAAAAATTTGCTGATATCCATACTGGTTTTCCCCTATATGTAATCTGATGCTTTTCTTTTGCAGTCTTTAAAATTCTATTTTTATTTTGAATGTTAGGCATCTTCATTATAATGTGTCTTAGTGTGGATCTGTTGCAATTTTGTGCATTTTGTGTTCTGTAAGCCTCTTGTATTTGATTTTCCATTTCATTCTTCAGGTTCTGATATTACTTCATTGAATAGTTTGTTCATTCCTTTGGTTTGTATCTCTGTACCTTCCTTAATTCCAATAATTCTTAAGTTTGGTGTCTTCATGATATCCCATAAGTTTTGGATGTTCTGTTCATGATTTCTTACCATCTTCTCAGTTTGGTCAACTTTATTTTTAAGATTAAATATATTTTCTTCATTGTCTGAGGTTCTGTCTTCCAAGTGATCTAGTCTGTTGGTGATGCTTTCTATTGAGTTTTTTATTTGGTTTATTGTTTCCTTCATTACAATGATTTCTGTTTGTTTTTGTTTTTTTCAGAATTCCTATCTCTTTATTGAAATAATATTTTGCTTCCTGCATTTGTCTTTTGTTTATTGGAGTGATCATTCTTTGCCTGCATTTGCTCTCTTATCTCATTCTTTGGTTTGTGGATCATTTTTATTATGTATATTCTTAACTCCTTTTCTGACATTTATTCTACCATGCTGTCATTAGATTCTATTAATAGAGAATCTTGGTTTGTTTTTTCATGTTGTTCATGTATCTTCTCCTCTAACAGTGCAGATCTGGGGCATTGCAGTGTCTCCCCATAGGCTTATAGTGACTTTACAGGTTTCCAAAACCTCTCCTTTAAGGGGGAGATCAATATTAGCAGCACCCAGGACAAACACAATACAGCCCTAAACCAAATAGCCCCTATGAAGACATTAACAGTTGTCAAAATAAACAGACAGGATGAGTTTGATTATTATCTGCTGTATAATCAATAGATTGCCTGAGGTCTACAATTTCTAATGGTGGACAAAGAAGATAAGGAAGGGTGTAGGATGCAAATGTTACTGGGATAAGAAAAGAGTATATAGAAGTACTAGATGTGGGAAGTTGAAAACAGAATCAAAAAAAGTTGGTTGTTAGCATCAGAAAAGGTAGAAAGATACTTTGAGGAAATAGGTAAACAAAAGGAAAATAGAGATAGTGAGAAAAAGAAATGAAAACTTAAAAATTTTCAAAGAGGAGAAAAAAAAAATCTACACTATAACAGTCATATACTTTTCAGACCTCCCAGTCTTCAGTAGCCTGATGCATGAGAGGTACCAGGCAATAAACTTCCAATCTTTAGCGCAGTTCAGGATGGGTTTTTGCCCCACCTAAAGATGGCAGCTTCCACTACCAGGATAATCCAACATGGCTGCACTGGTTTCCAAATGTGTTGGCAAGTGGGGAGCTGCAGCATGGGGCAATGGCACCAAGTCCATGTGGGGTGCCAGCCAGCCAAGTGTCCTGAAGGTGGGTTGCTGTCTGTCTTGCCAGGGTTCCTGCAGTTTCTGACTATTGTCCCAAAATGGTGGCAGCCACATGTATCCAAACCTGTGGGACTGTGACAATGGACTTCCAGGCAGCAGCAGGTAGCAGGTGAATTGCTGGTGGTCTGCAGGTGACCAGAAGACAATCCACAGGTGGATCTCAGGGAGTGGGTGGTGGGTAGGTGAAAGGCAGGTGATGGGCAGGCAAGAGGCAGGGAAATTAACAAATGGCGGATGATAGGCGGCTGTCAGTGAGCAATCTGCACTCACAGAGTAGGTGATATGCTGGGTTATTCAATGCATAAATGGGGTAACATCAGAGGATGGATGAGCAGCAGGGACTGCCTCACAGAGAAACAGATTTTCCTCTGCTTGAATCCCGAGTTACAGAGTGACAAGGAACACAGCTTCCCTCTAGTCTGCCATTTTGGATTCCTCTAGGAGATTTCTTGAGTAATGAAAATGGAAAAAAAAAATGCTTATTAACTTTGGATTTTCTTCAAATATGAGATTTGGCTTCTTAATGATGTTTTGTATATAATAAAATGGTAAAAGCTATTTTTGCCCCAACATAACTCATCTACAGTTAAGGAATGCTAACTTAAGAACAAAAGTCTAAAAATAACTGGGAGATCACTGTAAGCTCCCTAAAATACCTTTTTGGAAAAAAAATGCTTTAGTAATCAACTTCTTCAACAGATGTAATCTGTCTCCCTACATTCTTTTGGTGATCATATTTTCTAGGAAAAAAATAGGACCAAGAACATTTGCAATTTTGTAATAAGTTTGGGGCAGGAAGTCATTTAGGAGATGCCGAAACTCCTGGGACATTTCCATAATTTATAGGAAAAGTACTTTTGAATATTTGAAATTAGTACTGTCCTAAAAAAATGCCATATTCCTGAGTAACAACAGTCCTACAAATAGAGGACAAGGGCCCTCTTAATATTATCATGTAGTGGGCAGTACAAAGTACTAGTATCCTGACTCATCTCTAATTGTCATGGTCTTTCTTGACACCTGGACTAACATTGCCATTACTGAAACTTTTCTTCTGAAGTTTGGGAAAGCTGTTTGTATTCCTCTGGGGAAAAATTGTCAAAATACTCTTCATGTTATATTACAAGAGGATGGAGAAGATCACCAATTAGAAAAACTCTGGGACTAGGAGAATGAGATCCTGGCCCAAAGGGGAGGAGAAATTGGAAGACTTCCTGGGAAAGGAACTAGACTAGAATTCAAGAACTCTGGTTTCAGTGCTAGTTCTGATGTTGACTTGCCAAGGGATCTTGGGCAACTCATTTAATTCTTGACAGCCAGAGTCTCTCCAGTTGGGAAATAGGAAGAATAGCAGCTGCCTTTCCAATCTGTAGTGTCATACTGTGGATAGAAAGATTTCATATTTTGCCTTGGAAATTTGAAAAGTCTAATAATAATATAAGGTATTACTATTAATAAGCACAATGAGAGAGCAAAGATTAGGAAATTAACAGCAGTAGCAGAAGGAAACTCCACTTTAGGTTGGCTAATAAATATTGATAATGTAAAATGATGATGCAAAAGGAAAAGAGATGAAATTCCCCAATTAACCTCCCTGATCTTACAAGACAGGGTGGCTATCCCATGAGGGGACTAAAGGGAAAGTATGCTTAAACTAAACTCACTTTAACCTAGAATTGACTATGATCATTATGCAAGGATAACATAGGTGAGTGGAGAAATATAGATGAATAACAAAAAATATGGCATCAAGGATTATAAAATTATAGTAGCTATTCCCTTGTATTTTCAAAGCCAAACTGAAGTACTTGAGTTTGAACAGGAGAAAGCTCAAGGATTTTTTTTTGTGGGGGGAGCTTTACAAAAGTTTTTCTTTGCTATGTTTTCCTTTTCCTTAGATAATGACTTTTAATGCCTTATGATGTCATGTGTGTCAATATATGACATAGTCTTCTCCACATTCTACAGAGATAACTATAATGACACAATGGTAGCTGGTTGTAAGTGCTGAATGCTTTGAAGTAATGAAATCATAGTCTCAGAAACCAAGGAGAACGTAATAACTGTTGTGATGATTTTGACCTCTGATCTGCAATCTGTGATATTCATCATTTCACAATGGTCTCACTCATAAGGAGACAGTAGCTGACTTTTAAAAAAATACCAATGCTTTCTCTATCGTGTAGTTCCTATTCTGTGTGATTCTGAGTTTCAGTTAGATGAGGCAACCATGGTTCATAATATTCAATGGAATGTTTCAGAAGCAAGCCATTCATATATTTAAAAATTCTCATTATAGTTTATTTTTCATAATCTATTTTAGTATCAGTCATTGTTAATCTCTTACTGTGCCTAATTTATGAATTGAGCTTTATCATAGGTATATATCTGTAGGCTAAAACAGGATATATATATATATATATGTATACACACACACACACACACACACACACACACACATATACATACATACATATACATACAACCCATGGGTTCAGACATTTGGGGGTGGGGGATTGTTAGAACACATCCCCCATGAAAGGGGTTCTGCTGTTTTTTCGTTCTGGTAACACGTCTAAGGTTTAGATGTAACCTGAAGGACACTCCAGACACAAGAATCATTTCCCATCTGGTTCTCTGCTCACCATAAGTTTCAGTCACAGTGTGAGCTACAGAAGAAAAAGAACAGGCCAGTTGCCTTTCATTTTCCCTTCCTGCTTTCCATCTCAGAAGATTTATGGCAAAGAGAATGTATTAGTCATAATACTGTGGGTTTCCCACATCAAAAAACAAACACAATTAGGCAAAAGGGAAACTTATTGAAAGATTTCTTCATTACTTCATTTATTAAGGGAAAACAAACTACAAGGAAAGGATGGAAGCAGCTCAGTCTGAGGAAATAGAAAACCAAAGTCTGCCCATCCCCCAAGTCCTATGTTTGCCCATAAACTTTGTCCTCCCCAGTGCAGCCGGGCTGTCTCCTTAACTAGGACATGGGATCACCAAGAGAAAACACATTTAACATCTTACACCACCTATAATTAAAAAACTGTCCTGATAATTTTGCTCAGCAAAACCATGAGGGAAGGATTACGAACCATGCAATGGTCAGAAGGCAAGGTAATGTAAGAATCAGGCAATGCCGATTATTTTCCCTCTTACTAGTGGGAAGAATAGTGGTGTCTAGAGAAAGGAGAGTGGGGAGAATACACATTTCCTGTAAGAAGGGGAGGGTAGAAGGTGGTGCTGACGAGGCTGAACAACAGATACCAATTATAAAGAACAAACAAGGAACACCTGGAGATGATGTCTGTTGAGAAATAAACAATCTTTGTTAGAAATCTAGAATTTTATACTTCTATTTCTGTCTCTATTTCAAATTATATTCTGATGGTGTCATTGGTAAATTTCCAGAGTAGGCAGCCTCCAATTACAGAAAAAGAATGTGTTCCAAAATGACTTGTAAGGAGTTTCCATCTGTGAATACACAGAAGCAGTGTTACCAATGGTGTTTGTTTTTGGATCAGTTTATGGAAGCAGAACCCATGATATGCCTAAATTATTATACTAACATTCCATTTCAGTGTCACTAACTATCCACTGGGGTATCTTTCTAAAGAGTCCTGCTTCCATGTACTATGGAACACAGTTTACCTTAGTGCGAATTTCTTTGCATGAGTATCAGACAACCAGTCTGTGGTTGGAAAGGGAACTCTGCTGGGATTCGCAGACACCAGCAGTTAATTTGCTTTCTGTGCCTGGTGTGGTATGATGCACAGACTGGAATGAAAGCCAGAAAACCCATGTTCTAGGTGAATAGCTGTCTCTTTAGAAAACAGGCCTTGGTTATCACATGTGTGGCATGCATGTACATGTCAGAAAGCAGATGGACTCTTACATGCAGGACTACCTTTTAAAGTTTCTTTCAGTATGAAAAGGTGATGCTTCAGTGACTGAGAAAAAGTACTTTCCTATAGCACTGTTGCTACTTATAGGAAAGGAGCTCTGTATCTAGTGGCTGGATGGGGAGGACAGTAGGGACCAGAGCAGGGCCCCAGTCTGGGCTCCTTCAGTTTCTGTTAATACACATGGAGCTTTCCTTCCTTTGGAAATCTGTCTGGAAGTCAAGGTGGACACAGAAGTTTTGGATACTATCTTATTCTGAAGTTCTCTGTATTTGATAACAGAAGGCCAAAACAGGATTACGAAACTTATGGAATTGTGAATATTTTCATTTGACAAATTAACACAACAAAAAACATAATATAATGTAGTTGAACTATTAATCATCATGACATTTATTTTTTAAAAGAACTTTCATGGTACAATGTACCTAGTATGGTCCAGCAATTAGATATATGTGAAAGTTTATGAGAGATGCTTAATGTATGGTTAATAACTCTGTCTGTTATGGTGTATGTGAAATCACTTTGGGATACCATCAGAAGTCTAATTCATAGCCATTTTTGTACAAGAGGACCTAGAAAAATAGACATTCTGGTATTTTTTGTGAGAATCTTTGTTTTTTTTTGTGTGTGTGTGTTAGTACATTGGAGATTGTTGGTAGTCAGTGTATCAAATTCAGAAATAACATGCTGTTCAATTTCAGTAGTCTCATTTTGTACCTAACCATGTGATTATCTTTTCAGTTCAAAATTTTTCCCAGAGTAGTTTCTATTATTTGAGTCAGAAATAAAAGAATAAATATACAAATAATGATAAATAGTCTAGATGCACAGTATGTTTGGGGAATAAACTGAAATGATTAAAAATCATCTAGGGCATAAGTCATAAGCATACATCAGGAGGATTCTATCTCTAAAATTATGGGTTTGAATAAAAGTCAATATGTACATTTGAAGACATTATTTTTTATCAGTGTGTTATAGAAGTTTTCTAATGCAAAGATGATTCATTGTAAATTTTTGTAAGTTTAGTGCAATGTATGTATACTGGAAGTAAGATGTTTTTCCTTTTAAGAGAATTATTTGGAAATTCAAAAATTATAATTTTAAAGCAATTTATTTATAATGTCTGAGGGGTGGGGATGGTTCTGATTTTGTTATTTAAAAAATTCCCAAGTAAGTGGTAACTTGTGTTGAGAAACTAAGTAAGCTAGATAAGCAAACACTTTTTCTCTAGTTATTACAGTTGATTATAATAGGTGGAAAAAGCAGAAAATGATTAAAAAAAAGAAAATGATAATTTTAAGTGAAAATAGTAATTTTTTTTTGGAAAATAGTCATTTTTTTCTCCTTAATGTAAACCATATAAAATTGCTGCTCCTTGGGAAATTTGAGCAATGACTTGCTCCTTTGTATCAAATATCCTTAATTTTTTAAAATAAGAAATAAGAAATGATATTAGTTTATCCATGGAGAGCTCATTAAGGATCTTTGTAAACAGAAGAGAGGTGTGATTTTACATGTGGGAGACAAGTAAGGCAGACTAACTGTAGGGCAGCAAATCAAAGAAGTAGGTCAGCAGGCCCTGTGGTGAAGGAGTGCATTGCCATTATTCAAAGGGATGGTCAGAGCATGGAACCGCCTGTGAGCAAGTGTACGAAGGAAGAGTACATGGTAAATCCCACAGAAAAGCCAGGGCGCCGTCAAACAGCTGCAAGACTCAGGATGTGAACCACATGTCCATAGGTCAAGCGGATGAAAGCCAGGACAGTGTCATTCAGAAGTTTCCTGGTGGTCAGCAAGCTGGGTAATAAGAAACAAACTGAGCAGAGGCCTTCCGCAGAGAAATGAACACAGCCTCCAGATATGGAGAGAAATGAGCAGATTTTGAGACTAACTCATCAAGATTCACACTTTTCAATAAAAGAAAACTACAGGCAACAGAAGAATTATGGAAGTAACCAAAACAGTTAATCAAATCCATTTTCATCACTAAAAAGGTAAAAGTCATATACCCAATGGGATTAATTAACTGTGCTTGGTGATCAGTTGAACATTATCTATCAGGAGATGTACCCTTTCTCAATTACCTCTTAAAGAGTTACTGCAAGCTTTCTTGCCACTATGTAGAATTTCGGAATTATAACAATAAAGTAAATTTATATCAGTAAATTAAAATAGTGTAACAGGCTGAGATGAACAAGTCAACTCCAGTTCAGAACACTCTACCCTTTTCTATTTATTATTGGATGAATTAGTTGACTAGGCAGACCTAAATTAATTAGGTAAAAATCCTCATCTGAAAAAAAAAATTCACTAGGTTGAAAACTATTCATACTTAGAACAGGAAAGAGTTTTAATGAAAGTGAATTTAAAAGCTGTCATTTCTTCAACTAAATAGAATTGAGCCTCTTTGATATTCGGACATTGATGTAGGATCCTCTGATCAGTCACTGAATAAAATAATATAATGGCTCTGATTTTATGAGCTAACATTCTGGGGTGGGAAATCTGTACCACAAGTCCCTAAACAAGTAAAATACTATCAGGGAGTGGTAAATGCTCTAGGGGAAGAAAAAAAGAGAGCGATGAACAGATAATAAGGGAAAGAAGCATGGAAGGTGTGGGATGTGATGGTCAGGGGATGCCAATATGAAATGGTGATATTTGAGCTGAGGCCTCACTGCCTGAATGAGGTGAAGGAACAAGCCACATAGACTCATCAGAGGAAGAAGAACCCAGTGGAGAGAGCAGAGGACAAGCCCCTGGAGAAGGACTGTGTGTTATAGATCTGTGAGGCTGAGCCAGGGAGGAGATAAGGTCAGGATGCAGAACCTAATCATGAAGAATCCTTAAGGCTATGATGAGGAGCTGGAATCTCACGTTCAGGATTATACAACACCATCAAGTGGTTTTGGGTTTCTCTCTCTCTCTCTCTCTCTCTCTCTCTCTTTTATTTTGGCACCAGGATTTAACCCAGGGGTGCATTACCACTGAGCTATATCACCAACCCTATAATATCTCACTAAGTTGCTGAGGGGCTCGCTAAATAGCTGAGGCTGAACTGGAACTTGCAATCCTCCTGCCTCAGTCTCCTGAGTTGCTGGATCACAGGAGGGCACCAACATGCCTGGTCATAAAAGTTTTCCTCAGTGAAGTAAAATAATTTCTTTTTCAAAAAAATTTCCATTTTGGGGAATTGATTATGGGTGAAAGGAGAGAAAGTGGAGAGATCAGTTAGAAATCTATTGGCAACTTCCAGGTGGACATTAGTGATGGCTCAGTCTATAGAGATAGTGCTAGAGCTGAGGAAAGCGTTTTAGATATGGGATATAATTTGTAATGCAGAGTCTTCAAAATTCAGTCATGAATTGGAAAAGGAAGATGAAACAAGGAGGAGAAGGCAAGGAATACATTGGGGCTGAAAAAGTTTGAAGAGTGTATTAGTAGGGTAAGTGCTTGTTTCTGTTTGTGTTTGGAAGAACTGGGGTGGAATCAAGATCCTGTTTTGGATACATTAATTTTGGGATGCCCATTAAGTGTTTGAAAGTCAGACACTAAGTAAAGAAATTGACTTTATGAATCTGAGTCCAGAAGAAGTATTGGGGTTGATAGTATACAATTGGAAGTTGTCACTCTATGGGTTATAGGTATAGTAAGTCTATATCTATCAATATTTAAATGAAAATAGATTAAATTCTCCAATCTAAAGGTACAAAGTGACAAAAACAGAATAAAAACCCCAAATGAAATAGGATCCAACAGTATAATTCCCTATATAGCTCCATATCCATAAGGGCAAATGTAGGCTGAATGTAAAGGAATGGAAGAAGATATTCTATTTATATGCAAAAAACCCCCAAAAAACTAAAAAGGAGAGAGATAGCAGAGTTGACAATACTATAGACAACACAGACTTCTAGTGAAAATCAATCACAAGTTAAAAAGATTAATATAAGAAAGGGGCCAATTCATTAAGAGGATAGAATAATTGGCAAATACATATGCCCTAACATTAGAATTCTTAAATATGGAAAGCAAATATTAATCAAACTAAAGGAAGAACTAGATTGTTTTCATCAGCTTTTTTCACTACTGTGACCAAAAGGCCTGACAAGAACAATTAGGAGAAAAAGTTTATTTGGGGGCTTATGGTTTCAGAGGTTTCAGTTCCTAAATGGCCAACCATGCTCTGAGCCCAAGGTGAGGCAGAACATCATGGCAGAAGAATGTGGTGGAGGAAAGAAGCTCAGGAAATAGAGAAAGAGAGAGCTCTCCTTACCATGACAAAATATAAATCCCAGAGGCACACCCACAATGACCCACCTTCTCAGGCCATACCCTATCTGCCCACAGTTCATCCATACCAGTGGATTAATGTACTGATTAAGTTAAAGTTCTCATAATCCAGTCAGTTCACCTCTGAAATTTCTTGCATTGTCTCATACATAAGCTTATGAGACACCTCATATCTAACCATATCAGACAGTAAATGATAGTAAAACTGAACTTTCATACTCCATGTAAAACAACAGGTAGATAATCCAGACAGAAAATCAATAAGGAGACAATAAACTTGAATAATATTATAGATAGAATTGATCTAACAAACATATACAGAACGTTCCATCCAACAACAGCAAAATATACTCTTAAGTGCACAGAGAACATTCTCCAGGATAGATCCTATGTTGGGCCAGAAAGCAAGTCTTAACACACTTAAGGAGACTGAAGCGATATCAGGAGGTTTTCCCAACCACAATGGCAAGACACTGGACATCAATAACAAGAGGAATTTTGTGAAATTCACAAATATGTGGAAATTAAGCTGCATTTCTGAAAATCCAATGGATCAAAGAAGAAATTTGGATAGAAATCAAACAGTATCTTGAGACAAATATGGCATACCAAATATGTATAAGCTAAAAAAAAAAGCAATTCTACAAGGGAAGTTTATAGCAATAAAAACCTACATTAATAAAAAGAAAGAGTTCAAATAGCCTAACATTATAACTCAGGGAACTAGAAAAATAAGAATGAGTCCAAAGTTAGTAAAAGGAAAAAGTATAAATATTAGAGCAGAAATAAAGACTACAGAGACAACAATCAAGATCAGCAGAATTAAGAATTTGTTTTGAAAAGGTAAACAAATTGACACACCTTTATGTAAACTGACCAAGAAAAAGAGGACTCCCATAAATGAAAGAGGAAACATTACCATTAATTCCACAGAATTACAAAGGATAGACTACTATGAGCAATGATATATCAAGAAATAGATAATCTAAAAGAAATGGACAAATTTCCTAGAAACATATAACCTACCAAGACTGAATCAGGAAGAAATAGAAAATCTGACAGATTAATAACAAGGAAAGATTAATAACAGTAATAGGTCTCCTTCCAAAGTGGAACCCAAGACTTGTTGGCCTTCCTGCTAAATTCTACCCAAAATTCAAAGAACTACTTCCAAGTTTCTCAAGTTCTTCTAAAAACTTAAAGAGGAGGGGGCATTTCTCAACTCTATTTAAAAGAATAGCATTAATGTTACATCAAAGGCAGACAATAAAATTGTACGTGAAAACAAAATCATAGGCCAATATTCCTAATAAACATAGATGCAAAACTCCTTAATAGGGCTGGGGATGTGGCTCAGTGGTAGAGTGCCAGGAAAGCACAAGGCCCTGGGTTCGATCCCCAGCACCACAAAAGCAAAAAACAAAACAAAATCTCCTCAGTAAATATTTAGCAAACCAAAATCATAAGTAGATTAAAAGGATCACACATCATGATCAAGTGAGTCTTTCTGGGGATGCAAAGATAGTTTAATATATGCAAATTTATAAATGTAATATACCTCACGGAGGAATGAAGGATAAAACTCATATGATCATTTTGATAAATGCAGAAAAAGCATTTAACAAAATTCAGCAAACTTTCATGAAAAGAATTCTCAACAAATTAAATATAGGAGAAATATAATTCAACACAATAAAAGCCGTGTGTGACAAGCCCACAGGTAACATCCTAATCAATGGTGAAAAGCTGAAAGCTCTTCTAATATCAGAAGCAAGTCTAGGTGCCCGTTATTATTACTTCTATTCAATATAGCACTGCAAGACTAGGCCAGAGCAATTAGGCAAGAAAAAGTAATAAAAGACATTCACATTGGAAAGAAGTTAAATTGCCTCTGCATATTACATAATTTTATATATAGAAAATCCTAATGATTCCACCAAAAAATTGTTAAAACTAATAAGCAAATCCAGTATAGTTGCCACATATAAAATCAACATATAAAAATCACTTGGGCTTCTATACTCTAACAAGAAGTTATCTGTAAAAGAAATTAAGAAATCCCATTTGTAATAGTATAAAAATATTTAAGAATGATTTTAATCAAAGGCATAGAAGATCTGTACTTTGGAAACTGTAAATCATTGAGGAAAGAAGTTGAAGAGGGGCTGGGGTTGTAGCTGAGTGGTAGTGCTTGCCTAGCACGTTTGAGGCACTGGGTGTGATCCTCAGCAACACATAAAAATAAATAAAGTTATAAGAAAAAGAAGTTGAAGGAAAGACAAATAAATGAAAATATATCCTATATTCATGCATTGGAAGAATTAATATTGCTAAAATGTCCATACTACCCGAAGTCATCTACAGATTAAATCAATCGCTATCAAAATTCCATTGGCATTACCTACAGAAATAGAAATCCAAAAATTTGTATGAAAACACAAAAGACCCCAGATAGCATAAGCAATCTCGAGCAAAATGAATAAAGCTTGAGTCATCATACTTCCTGATTTCAAAAACCTTACAAAGCTACAGTAACAGTAAACTGGAAGAAAAAAACCATGCGCAGATCAATGAAACATAGTAGAGAACCTAGAAATAAACCAACGCATATGTGGCCGACTAGCATTTGAGAAGAAAATCAAGAACACACAATTGGGAAAGGATACTCTCTTCAATAAATCGTGATGAGAAAACTGGATATCCACATACAAAAGAGTGAAATTGGACCTTTATTTTATACCATGTAGGAAATGTCCTCAAAATGGGATAAGGACCTGAAACCATCAAACTGAATGAAAGCAGGGAAAACCCTTGTTCATATTGGCCTTGGTGATGATTTTGGGGGGCACAGCACCTAAAACACAGGCAACAAAAGCACACATAATCCAGTGGGGTTACATCAGGTTAAAAAAAATTATGTACAACAAAGAAAGCAACCAACAAGATGAGTAAGCAACCTCTAGAATGGGAGGAAATATTTGCAACTATCCAAATGATAAATGGTTAGCATCCAAAATATCTAAGGAACTCATGTAAATCAATAGCACAAAAATAATAATCTTATTTAAAGGAGTTTAAAAAGTCCAAAGAAGACACACAAATCACTAACAGATATTTGAAAAGATGCTTACTATCATTAATCATCAGGGACATGTAAATCAAAACCATAATATTACTTCACATCTGATATGATGGCTTTTATAAATGAGAAAAAACAAGTGCTGGTACAGTCATTATGGAAAACACTATGAAGTTTCCTCAAAAAACAAAAATAGAAGTATCACATGATATAGTAATTCTACTTCTAGGAATATATTTGCTATGGTCTGAATGTTTCCCAATATTTAAGTGTTGAAATTTAATCCCCTTTGTGGTGGTATTGAGTAGGGACTTTCAGAAGTGATTGAGTGATTTAGAAGAACCTTTTGGGTAGAACACTCAGAAATGGACTGGTGCTTTATAAAAAGGACTGGGGGAAACTTGCAATTTTTGGCTATTCCATTCTTCTGACATGTGAGAACACAGCAAGAAGGCTCTCTTTCTTTTTTATTTTCTTTTTACCCAAACAAAAACAAACTTTATATTATTAAAGCACAAGGAGAAAGGTACATTTCATACATCTAACGTGATTATACTAAAATTTGTAATATTTGCTACACAGATTGACTATATATAGTCATAATTACATTAAATAGATATTTATATGATTTTTTTAAAAACTGTTTTTATATCCTCCTAAAAGATGCACTCTATTCAGGGCACATGGTTTACCACAGCAATCAGATGCTCAATTTGAGTTCATTGTTATTGTAAGTTTTTGGTGATGGTGGCAAGATTTCTATTTTAATGAAGAAAAGACTCAGGGTTATTATAAAATTTGGGGCTGAAAATAAATCAATAATTTAGAAAACATTTTATACTGAAATGTTAAAATTAAAAATATGACCCAGAAATTGTAAGTGGATCTAGATAATTTAGACTTATGTGATATAGAATTGAAGTGTTCCACAAACCTGTATATAGCCAAAAAATTTTCATAACAGAGTGTCAAAGAAAACAAGAACAATATAAACACATTTTGACTGCCCCAGTTCCATTTAATTCAACATCAAATCAAGGAACTGACTAGTTGAAATGTTACCCTCTCTAATAACAGGAGTCAAAAAGTCAGAGCAGTATTCCAAATGCCAAGCTTAGATCTTTTAGTTACCGATTCCAGGAACAACCTGAAAGACTTGACCTAGATTACAGTGTCATTCCTGCATCCTTGACAATAACAGCAAAAAGTATTGGTGTCATGAGACAAATCACATACACACAGTAAGACTCTAAAAACTTACTCTAATACATCACATGCTTGCTAATCTTTTTGTGTAAAGATATCTGGTGGTGTATTTTTTTCTTCTTTTTTGGTTCAAAAATAGAGTACAACTATTGTTTTTCTGGTCCTACATAAAGTAGAATAATACAATTTGCATATTCATACATATATGTAGGGTAATGATGTTTATCTCATTCTATTATCTTTCCTTCCCTGCCCCCTCCCCACCCCTCATTTTCCTCTATACAATCCATCCTTCTCCATTCTTCCCATATCTCCCTCCACCCCCGCTATGTGTCATCAATCACTTATCAGAGAAATCTGATTTGTTGGGATTGGCTTATTTTACTTAACATGATATTCTCCAACTCCATCCACTTACCTGCAAATGTCATAATTTTATTATTCTTTATGACTGAATAATTATTCCATTGTGTATATATACCACAGTTTCTTTATCCATTCAGCTATTGAAGGGCATCTAGGTTGGTTCCACAATCTAATTATAGTGAATTGGGCTGCTATAAACATTGATGTGGCTGCATCACTGTAGTATGCCAATTTTAAGTACTTTGTGTGCAGGCCAAGCAGTGGGATAGTTGGGTCAATTGATGGTTCCATTCTGAGTTTTTGAAGGAATCTCCATACTGCTTTCCAGAGTGGTTGCACCAATTTGCAACCTCATCAGTAATGTATGAGTATACCTTTTTCCCCACATCCTCACCAACACTTATTGTTGCTTGTATTCTTGATAATAAACATTCTAACTGGGGTGAGATGAAATCTTAGGGTAGTTTTGATTTACAGTTCTGTTATTACTAGAGATGTTGAACATTTTTTCATGTATCTGTTGATTGCTTGTAGATCCTCTTCTGTGAAGTGTCTATTCATTTCCTTAGCCCATTTATTGATTAGGTTATTTGTATTCTTGGTGTAAAGTTTTTTGAGTTCTTCACAAATTTTGGAGATTAGTGCTCTATCGGAAGTGTGTGTGGCAAAGATTTTCTCCCACTCTTGTAGGTTCTCTCTTCACATTGTTGATTGTTTCCTATGCTGAGAAAAAGCTTTTTAGTTTGAATCTACCCCAATTATTGATTCCTGCTTTTATTTCTTGTACTTTGGGAGTTATGTTAAGGAAGTCTGGTCCTAAGCTGATATGATGAAGATTTAGACCTACTTTTTCTTCTATTAGATGCAAGGTGTCTGGTCTAATTCCTAGCACCATTTGTTGACGCGGCTATCTTTTCTCCATTGTATGTTTTTGGCTCCTTTGTCAAGTATGAGATAACTGTATTTATGTGGGTTTGTCTCTGTGTCCTCTATTCTGTACCATTGGTCTACCTGCCTATTTTGATGCCAATACCATACCATTTTTGTTACTATTGCTTTGTAGTATAGTTGAAGTTCTGGTATTGTGATACGACCTGCTTTGCTCTTCCTGCTAAGGATTGCTTTAGCTATTCTGGGTCTCTTCTTCTTCCAAATGAATTTTGTAATTGCTTTCTCTATTTCTGTGAGGAATGTCATTGGGATTTTAATTGGAATTGCATTGAATTTGTATAGTGCTTTTGGCAGTATGACCATTTTGACAACATTAATTTTGCCTATTAAAGAACATGGGAGATCTTTCCATCTTCTAAGGTTTTCTTTAATTTCTTTCTTTTGTGTTCTGTAGGTCTCATTGTAGAGGTCACCTCTTTTGTTAAATTGATTCCCAGGTATTTTATTTTTTTTTTGAGGTTATTTTGAATGGGGTAGTTTTCCTAATTTCTCTTTCAGAGGATTCATCACTTATGAATAAGAATGCATTAGATTTATGAGTGTTTATTTATATCCTACTACATTACTGAATTCATTTATGAGTTATAGAAGTTTTCTGGTGGAATTTTTTGGCTCCTCTAAATATAGAATCAGATCATCTGCAAGTAGTGATAGTTTAAATTCTTCTTTTCCTATTTGTATCCCTTTTATTTCCTTAGTCTGTCTAATTGCTCTGGTTAGACTTTCAAGGATGATTTTGAATAGAAGCAGCAAAAGAGGGCATCCCTGCCTTGTTCCAGTTTTTAGAGGGAATGCTTTCAGTTTTTCTAGATTTAGAATAATGTTGGCCATGGACTTAGCGTAGAAAGCCTTTACAATGTTGAGGTATGTTCCTACTATCCCTATTTTTTCTAGTGTTTTGAGCATAAAGGGGTGCTGTATTTTATCAAATGCTTTTTCTGCATCTATTGAAATAATCATGTGATTCTTAACTTTAAGTTTGTTGATGTGGTGAATTACATTTATAGATTTCTGGATGTTGAACCAACCTTGTGTCCCTGGGATAAAATCCACTTGATCATGGTGCACTGTCTTTTTAAAATATTTTTGTATGTGGTTTGCTAAAATTTTGTTAAGAATTTTTGCATCTGTGTTCACTGGGGATATTTTTCTGAAATTTTCTTTCCTTGATGTGTCTGTCTGATTTTGGTATCAGGTGATTAGCTTCATAGAATGAGTTTGGAAGGGTTCCCTCCTCTTCTATTTCATGGAATACTTTGAGGAGTATTGGAATGAATTCTTTGAAGGTCTTGTACAACTCAGCTGAAAATCTACCTGGCCCTGGGCTTTTCTTGGTAGGTAGGTTCTTGATGACTTCTTCTACTTCATTGCTTGAAATAGGTCTATTTAAATTGTGTATAACCTCCAGATTGTTTGGGTGGATCATAAGTCTCTAGAAACCTGTGAATGTCTTCGAGATTTTCTATTTTGTTGGAGTATAGATTTTCAAAATAGTTTCTAATTATATTTTGTATTTCAATAGTGTCCATCGTGATAGTTCCTTTTTCATCTCGAATTTTAGTAACTTGAGTTTTTTCTCTTCTTCTCTTTGTTAGTGTGGCTAAGGGTTTGTCAATTTTGTTTATTTTTTCAAAGAACCAACTTTTTGTTTTGTCAATTTTTTGAATAGCTTCTTTTGTTTCAATTTCATTGATTTCAGCTCTGATTTTAATTATTTCCAGTCTTCTACTACTTTTGGTGTTAATCTGTTCTTCTTTTTCTAGCACTTTGAACTGTAATGTGTGGTCGTTTATTTGTTGACTTTTCATTCATTTATTGAATGTGCTCCATGTAATGAATTCTCCTCTTAGTACTGCTTTCATAGTGTCCCAGAGATTTTGATATGTTGTATTGTTGTTCTCATTTACATCTATGAATTTTTTTATTTTCCCCCTGATGTCTTCTGTTATCCATGCATCATTCAATAGTGTATTATTTAATCTCCAGGTGTTGGAGTAGTTTCTGTTTTTTTATTTTGTTATTGATTTCTAATTTCATTCCATTATGATCTGATAGAATGCAAGGTAGTATCTCTTTCTTTTTGTGTTTGCTAAGAGTAGCTTTGTGGCATAACATATGATCTGTTTTAGAGAAGGATCCATGTGCTGCTGAGAAGAAAGTGTATTCACTCATTGATGGATGGAATATTCTATGTATGTTAAGTTTAAATTATTGATTGCGTTATTGAGATCTACAACTTCTTTGTTCAATTTTTGTTTGCAAGATCTGTCCAATGGTGACAGAGGTGTATTAAAGCCACCTAGTATTATTGTGTTTGGTCTATTTGGTTCCTGAAATTGAGATGGATTTGTTTAACATACATGGATGTGCTATTCTTTGGGGCATAAATATTTATGATTGTTATGTCTTGCTGATTTATGCTTCCCTTAAGCAGTATGAAATGACCTTCTTTATTCCTTCTGACTAACTTTGGCTTGAAGTCTGCTTTATCTGAAATGAGAATGGAAACCCCTGCTTTTTTACTGAGTTCGTGGGCATGGTATGTTTTTACCCATCCTTTCACCTTTCATCTGTGGTTGTCTTTTTCTATGAAATGAGTCTCTTGGTGGCAGCATATTGTTGGGTCTTTCTTTTTAATCCAATCTGCCAGTCTATGTCTTTTGATTGATGAGTTTAGGCTGTTAACATTCAGGATTATTATTGAAACATGACTTGTATTCCCAGTCATTTTGTCTTATTTTTGGCTTTTAACTTGAGTTGGTTTCTCCTTTAATTGGCTATTCCTTTAGGGTAATTCCTCCCTTTGCTGACTTACATTGTTGTTTTTCATTTCTTCCTCTTGGAATATTTTGCTGAGAATGTTCTGTAGTGCAGACTTTCTATTTGTGAATTCTTTTAGCTTTTGTTTATCATGGAAGGATTTTATTTCATCCTCAAATCTGAAGGTTAGTATTTCTGGGTATAAGATTCGTGGTTGGCATCCATTTTTTTTTTTTTTTTTTTTTTCAGAGCTTGAAATATGCTGTTCCAGGCCCTTCTTGCTTTTAGGGTCTAGGCTGAGAAATTTGCTGATATCCATATTGGTTTCCCCCTGTATGTGATCTGATGCTTCTCTCTTGCAGCCTTTAAAATTCTACCTTTATTTTGTATGTTAGGTATTTTCATTATATTATGCCTTGGTGTGGATCTGTTGTAATTTTGTGTATTTGGTGTCCTGTAAGCCTCTTGTATTTGATTTTCCATCTCGTTCATCAGGTTTGGGAAATTTTCTGATATTATTTCATTAAACCAATTGTTCATTCTTTCGGTTTGTATCTCTGTGCCTGTATCTCTCTTCCTCAATCCCAATAATTCTTAAATTTGATCTTTTCATGATGTCCCATAATTCTTGGTGTTTCCATTCATGATTCCTTACCATCTTTTCTGTTTGGTTGACTTTGTTTTCAAGATTAAATATTGTCTTCATTGTCTTCACTGTCTTCCCAGTGATCTAACCTGTTGGTTATGCTTTCTATTGAGTTTTTAATTTGGTTTATTGTTTCCTTCATTTCAAGGATTTCTGTTTCACTTTTTTTTCAGAATCTCTATCTCTTTATTGAAATGATTTTTTGCTTCCTGCAATTGCTCTTTTAGCTGTTTACTGGTGTGATCATTCATTGCCTGCATTTGCTCTCTCATCTCATCATCTCAGATCATTTTAATTATGCACATTCTGAACTCCTTTTCTGACCTTCCTTCTACTATGTTGTCATTGGGTTCTGTTGACATAGCATCTAGGTTTGTTTGGGACACTTTCTTCCCTTGTTTTCTCATGTTGCTCGTGTATCTTCCCCTCTAGCTGTGTGAATCAGAGGTATTGCAGTTTCCCTTTAAAGGCTTACGTGTCCCTACAGATTTCCAATACCTCACCTTGAAGACATTAATATTAGCAGCACACCATATAAATAATGTGTCCTTAATACATAGGAACCCTATTTAGATATTAACTGTGTCATTATAATATACAAAGATGAGTTCAAATTATTATCTACAGCATAACCAATAGGTTTGCAATAAGGACAATTTCAAATGGTGGAAAAAGAGGATGAAGAGGGGTGTAGAATATAATGTTAATGAGATAGGAATTGAGTCTACAGAGGTACTATGTAATAGGAATAGTAAAAGTAGAATTAAAGCAATAGGTTGTTAGCATGAGAAAAGAGAGAAATAGTCTCCAAGGAAACAGATATATAAGAAGACAATAGAGTGATAAGAATATTAATTTAAAAAGTGGGAAAACAGTAGGTATAATAGGAATAATTGTAATAATACTATTATTTTAAAAAGTTCTGCAATAAAATTATACTGTACTGTTCAAACCTCCTATTTTTCAGTAGTCTGATGCCTGAAATTTGCTTGATAATGCTGTGTCCCAAGAAGGGTGCTTTCCCACTGCCTCGAGGTCAGAAATAATCAATGCTTGTGGGCAAAGGACACTTGGTGTTGATAGATGGTCAGTCACAGTGTGGGTGTAGGCTGGGGCAGTAGGCCAGGGATGGGGTGCAGGCCTATGCTTGGTGCTGGAGATGGCAGACCTTTGTGCATAGCTGGGGCTTCCCATGGCGGCCAGTGCTCAGACCTGGGGGGATTCAAGTGGCCAGGTTCTGGGCTCCTGACTGGGGCTGCCTGCCAAGAAGGCTTTCAATAGACTCAATGCTGATGTGCTGATCTCAGGCTACCTTGCCTCCAGAACTGAGAGACATGTTTCTGCTATTTATGTTACTCAGCCTTAGGTGTTGTTACAGGAGCACAAACAGACTAAGACTGAAACTAAAGGAAGTGAAATCACTATCTTGAAGAGATACCTGCACCCTGTATTTGCTGCAGCATTATTTAAAATAGCCAAGTATTCATTCATGAAAGAAGACATAATGAAAACACACACACACACACACACACACACACACACAGAGGAACACTATTCAGCCATGAAAAAGAATAAAATCTTGCCATATGGAAGAAAATGGGTAAACTAAGGGGACATTATGCTAAATGAAGAAAGCTAGGCATGAAAAGACAAATATGAGACATGATCTCATATGTGAACTCTACAAAAGTCAAACTCATAGAAGTTGAGAATAGAGTGGTGGTTGTCAGAAACTGGTGCAAGGGGAAGTGTATCCATTCATACTCCATGTATGTATGACTTGTCAAAATACATTCTACTGTCATGTAATGAAAAATAATTTTAAAAAATCGTGATTAAACATTTTATGTGAAATTAGCATGGTTGTAATTTATTTGGTCAGTTGTGTTTGTATCAAGATTCATGCATTATAATTGCAGAGAATTAGCTTTCATTCCTATAGTAGTCTTTCAAGATGAGTATGATGGAGGAGAGAAGGGCAGAATTGCTAGGAGTATAGTTAAGGAGTCTTTGTAATGAGGGACTATGGCCTTTAGTCTGGATGAAGAGGAAAAGTGGGAGGAGTAGATCATCTTGGTTGATACAGAAGTCTTCAAGAATGATTTCCAGAGTAGTGGCAGGGGAAGGTAGGGAGGTGCTATGATTTCCAGACCATTTGGTGTGATTGCAAGATTGGTGGATGAATGCCACAAAGAGGGTAGAGCTGATTTAGAGCCCATGGTAGATTCTTCTAAGAAGCTGGGTATTTTATTGGCAGCAGGAGAAACTCTTCCTGTGCTTCAAATCCAGCTGAAGGTGTGTCACTGTGATGGTGGGGAGGATGGAGAGGTCCACCACACCCTTTCTAAATTGAGGGAATGTTAGTTTGCTGGGGCTGCTGTAACAATGTACCACAACAAGGTGACTGAAATTGCAAATAATTATCCCAGTTTGAAAGGTCAGAAGTCTAAGATGAATATATCCTCAAAGTAGGATTTTTTCGTTTTGTTTTATGAGTGCTGAAGAACAATCTGCCCCATATCTTTCTCCTAGCTCCTGGGAAGCCTTAGATGTTCCTTGGCTTGTGGATGGAGTTCTAGCTGTATTTTCATTTTTATGGGAAAAATGGATGTTGATCAGTTTTAAAGTATAAAATATTGTGAAGATGGAATAAAAACAAACTGACAAGGTTTTATGTGATGAGACCTAGTGTTGGCTTATTCCACACCTTGGAGGGGGTATCCTCTCTGGCATGTCCAGCATGGGTGAGGAAAGGGCTAACTGCCAGAGGAGGATGTTGGCTGTATATCACTCAATTACCCCAAAACCTTATCTACTCAATAAACACACAAGAGTCAGTACTCTTTTTAAATGAGAGGGGGTGTGATGGGTCTGGCCATACCAGCTCTGGCCTCTTACAACAACCTGCCCAGTTCTCTTTTATTTATAGACACACAGGTAAAGGGGACCGGGACCCAGAGGAACTTCTTCTGTGATGGACAGGACAGGGTGGAGTTAGGAAAAGCATTCTCTTAGGGAGACAGGGAACCATTCCCACACAGCGCCACATACTTCCAGGCAGTTCCTAGAAGCCAGGCCTCTGCGTCCCATGGCTCAACCTAGTCTGAATCTGCCAAACAAGGATGGCTTCCCACACAGGCCTGCTCTGATGCAGTGGGACACAGCCTCATCCACTGTTCTCATTTTAAATTCCTGACTACAAGGCCTCCGGTGGACACTTGCTACTTCTTGGCAAGCACACTCCAATTCCCTAATTTGTGCTGTCTTCCACTCTCTTAGATTAACTGTTTCACCAGGTCTCCTCTCCCTGAAACCTCCAACATAGCCTCCCAATTCTCACTCTTATCACCTTGCCTCCTACTCGTAGAAAGCTGAATCCATCAGAAGAGAACTTTGCAAGACTCTAACCATGCGGTCTTCCCTCCCAACACCATCTGTATCCTTTTATAGCCTGCCTCTGTCCATTGCAAGTGAACTTTGTACAGGTACCAACAACAGTCAAAATTGATAAAACTGTATTTTGAATATATGCAGTTGGTTGTATTTTAATTATACTTCAATAAAGAAGAAAAATTTCATTTGACTCTACTCTTTCTACCGGCTAATAAAAATTGTATTTAATTTCTTTTGTAGCAAAACTCCTCCAAAATTCTGGGTGCACTCACTATCTTAATTTATTCTCCTTCTGTTATGGGGTGCAACTTAAGAACAGACTGATCACCACTAAGAAGTCCAAATCTGAGAGTCTTTATGAGCTGGCTGGCTGACTGTTTCACACGATGCCCCAAAAATGGCTGTTGGGAGAACAGCCCCGACCACGGGGTTGCAGGGGTTTTTATACCATAAATCAGTACATCAATCATAAGTGTCTGTTGCTATGACTTAAAATTACAAACTAACATCATGAGATCTAAAATCATTAGCAGAAGGGGAAGTGGGTCAAAATGACCTTAGGTACAAATTAAAGAATGGTTACTAACATCTAGACAATCACTGTTGACATAGTACATTGTTTGGGAAAATAGGAATCAAAAAGAGAATAATTTTTTATTATACAAGAATTGCTATTTTATGTTGCCAAATATGTCATGCTAAGCAACTGATGATAGGTCCAGAGGCAGGGTGTTCCCATGGGAGAAGTATTTCCTACATAACATGGAGTCTCAGGGTAAAATGGAATCTGTTTAGTTGTTACCCATACAGCCTGGCCTATAACATTTCCATGGAGTCAAATATGTCAACCTGTCACATTCCTTTATTGACCTCTTTACTTGGCAACCTTCCTTCCCACCCCAGATTATTTTACCAATACTGTTCTTGTCTAGGTTGAGGGACATGATTGTTGCTAAATTCAATCATTGATGCTCAGTTGTCATTTTATTTGACTTTTCTGTTTTGGCATGGTAAGCTCATGCCATTTCTAATTATCCCTTTGTTCCCTTGCATGACATGCCCCCCTACTTTGGGTATTTTTCCCACTTCATAAAATATTTCTGAACAGTCCCATTTTCCAAGTCAAACTGATATCCTTCACCTCTTAATGCTGGAGGACTACAGGGCTCAGCTCTTGAACCTTTTCTCTTCCTTACTTACCCTCTCTTTTGGTGATCTCCAACTGTCTAATAACTTTAAATAAAGAATATGCAGTGATGACTTCAACATTTATACCTGAGCCCAGAATGCCCTGCTGTATTCCAGAAGAACTCAGATGTGTTGATTTGAGTAGCTACTAGAAATCTCAAATTTAGTATTTCCAAAAGCAACTCCAGATATTCTATTCACTTATTTGTACGTCTTTCCCAGATCAGTTAATGTAGGCTTCACTCTTTTAGTTACCCTGGCCAAAATCTTTGGCACTATACTTGACTCCATTCTTTCTCTCATATCTGTATCCAATATTTTAGCAAATACTGTTAGTTCTACTTTCCAAATATGTGCAGTATATGAACACATCTCAACACTCTCTCTACTGTTAGTCTGATCTGAATCCCTATCATGCCTCAAAATATTTCAAGAGTTTTTGTTTTGTTTTTTTTTTTGATATGTACTTTTAAATTGTGGTAAAAGAGACAAATATGAAATTTGTCAGATCAACCATTTTTAAGTGTGCATTTCAGTAGCGCAGTAATGTTAAGTATGCTCATTTTGTTGTGCAAAAGACCTCCAAAACCTTTTCATCTTGCAAAACCGAAACTCTATATCTATTAGACATCTTCCTATTTCCCCTATCACAATCTCTTAACTTACCTTACTTAATCCTTTGCTTCACTACAAACGATTGTGTATATTGCAGCAAGAGTAATTTTTAAATTAATATGCTTTATTTTTAGAGCAGCTTCAGACTCAGAAAAATTGAGCAGAAAGTACAAAGAATTCCCAAACACCCCTATCCCTACACATGCCCAACTCTCTCTATTACTCACATCCTGCACCACATTGGTACAGTTGAACCTTTGTTGGCACATCATTATCACTCAAAGTTTGTAGTTTAAATTATGGGTCATTCTTAGTGCTCTGAGTTTGGACAAATACACGTGATATATATTCACCACTGTAATATCATATAGAATAAATTCATCACCCTAAAAATCTTCTATGCTCTCTATTCATTGCTCCCTTCCCTCTAACCCTTGGGAACCATTGATGTGTCACCATAGTTTTGTCTTCTCCAAAATATCATATGGTTGGAATCATATGGTATATTACCTTTTCATATTTTCTCCTTTCATTTAGTAATGTGCATTTAAGTTTTCACTATTTGGATGTCCAGCTGTTCCAACATCATTTTTTTGGAAAGACTATCTTTGCTCCATTTTGTTTGCTTTTCTCTTTGTTGAAAAGAGACAAGATTTTTTTAGAGCCAATTGTTGGACTCTCTATTCTGTTCACTTGTTCTAGTTGCCTATTATCATTGTCTTGATTACTGTAGATTTGTGGTGAGACTTGAAGTCAGTTTGTGTTAGTTCATTCACCCCCAGAGACCCCTGCAAGTTGCCACTTACTTTGGCAAATTCCTAGACAGAATCAGTTTCTCTGCTTAGCAGGCTCCAAAATGTTCTCTTCTTTTGGGGGACCCAGAGTTAGTTTAATTTGGGGTACTTATATTCAGTAAAAGTGTACCAAATCTGACATGTAAAATTCATATGTAAATTACTAATTCAAAGTAAGAAATATGACTGTCAGGTGAAGATAGGTTAAGCCTAATCAGTGCCTTCTATCCTCAGGAACAAGTTCTGTTGTAATCAGAGTGTTTTCACAGCAAGCTTGGAGTCAGAGCTGGGTGATTTGGTTATGTGAGCAGGGCATACACAGGCATCAGGCTGTGGTGAACCTCAACTTTAATAGGGAAGTGTCATTCCTCATGGACTTCTGGTGGTGACCATTGCTTCAATAGGAAAGTACACTGCCAAGGACAGCAACTTCTCTAATGCCAGGACTGGATGTCCTTCCCTGGGGACCCTTAAAACACACAGGTGTTTACGTCTGTGACTGTAAATGCAACTCTCCATTTGCTATTTTATTTATAGTGCTCTCAAGGCTAACCACTGACTCCTATTGATTGATGCATTTAAAAAAAATTTTAGATATGCTATTGTGTTCAATCAATTGTAGTCAAGTCTTGCAGGCTGGGGAATCATTCTGCCTTTTCCTAAAGTGAAATTGCCTAACACTGTTCAACTCCATCATATGTAGTGTTAAAAATTTAAGTCCACTTCTAAATTCATGAGGAATGCATTAGCTTCAGTAGAAAAGGGGATATTAGAAGGGCACTTGACTGTAGAAGACAAACAGACTTTGGTCTATCAAAGTGGTTTCCATACAGGCTGAGCAGCAGAATGCTCACAAAATTAAATTTGTGTGTGTGTGTGTGTATGTATATGTATATATATGTACATCCTTTCCTGGTCCCAACCTCAGACTTAATGGTAAAGATTTTGATAAGTGAGGCTAGATTGTTCTTCAAAGGTATTATGTGAATTTCTACTTCTAACAATCATCTGTAGCACTAATTTCTCTTGTATCTTCTCAATATTTAGTGTTAAACCTTTCATCTTGGATTCACTTTTGGGCAGTGGCTTTGGTAAAAAAATATTATATATTAACTGGATGCAGTGGCACATTCTGTAATCCTAGAGGCTTGGAGGCTGAGGCAGGAGGATCTCAAGTTCAAAGCCAGCCTCAGCAACTTAGCAAGACCCTAAGCAACCTAGTGAGACCCTGTCTCAAATTTTTTTTTTAAAAAGGGCACTGGGAAGTAACTCAGTGGTTAAATGTCCCTGGGTTCAATCCCTGGTAGAAAAAAAATTATGTATGATAGGTAAAATGTCCACAAAATACATAATACTTATGAATATCACTTACCCAGGTTGTTCCTGTTCTCATAAAGAAGAGAGAATCATACTGGACACAATCTGCAGAAAAAGCTTCCTGTAGTAATTAGGAGTTAAGAAGGGTGATGATTTGCTGATTTTCAGATTGCATTAGTGGACTGGTCACCATATTAAAATAGAGATGGACCATGCTGTCAACACATAATTTGCTTCAAATAAAGTCAAAAGGACCAGATTTATGGTGAGTCCAGGACATAGGTTTCTCACTTTGGAATGAAATCAATGTCAGTATGTGACCCCTGGGTGTACTAATGTACAGCTGCTCATTATAAATGAATGACTAGAGGATTAAAAAATAGAGTACAGATGAAAGCATTTTGGGAATTGTAAAACACATTTTCAGTCTAAGAGATACGGGCCTTTACTGAGGAGCCATTCTGTACCATATTATAGATTAAATTATGTTCCCTGAGTGCATCTAGAATGATTTTTTAAATAAAACCTAGGGGGTCAATACATAAGGAATCATTAGAAAGTCATCTTTCCATGGCCACTGAATTCATTCTTTTGTTCATTATAGGCTTTCAGAAAACTAATGCCTGTTCAATGTATTTTGCAAATACCATTTGCATAGACATTAGGCTTGTTGTTTCCCTTAATCTAACTAACATATTGCTCAATAAATGGCTGCACAAATTACTATCCTCCAAGCTGGAGCTCTTTCCCTTATTGCAACTCTCCTAATGCATTATGTTTTCTTCTGGTCCATAGCACTTCTTCATTGAATTAACCTCATTTACATGCACACCATCCTCCCTTGGCCTCGTCCCTATCTGATTTGTAGTCATGTCTCTCTCATGCTCAGCACACACGTGGGCCTTTATTTTATTTACTCATCTTGCTTGATGATTACTATATCTTGTCTCCACAGACCAGACTATTTTTTCTGGGACTCTCAGAGCCCAGTTTCAGGTCTGGGCTCAGCAGAGAGAAAGGTGGCCTCTTTTCTAATGACCTGAACACTATTTGTAATTTGAATCTATTATGGGAGTGTTCCCAGGCAGGGTTAAATTCTACATCTTTCTGACTCTAAATTCTATTAAAAACAATAACAACAAGAAGATTGAAAATTTACTACCTAAAGCCACTATCTAAAGTTTTTTGAATCACAATATTTTTCTCTACATTCTAAGTTTGGAAAAGATCAACAACAGTGGAAGATTAAGTCCTAGTGACAGAGGTAAAGAGCCTCCAGTAGGAGTTAGGGCCCAATATTAGTGTTCCAACTCAACCAATAATTACCATGTGAATTTAAGCCAATCACGTCACCAGCTAAACTATTTCTCCATTATTAACAAGAGATTAAACTACTGTTCACATTCATGGGTATTTGGAGATCAGAGACCTCTAGATTTTGCTGAAAACTGTAGACCTTTTTCCCTGATAAAGCACAAGTATAAATAGAATTCAGAGAGGGTCGGAGATTCTCCAAAATCCATCCACAGATTCCCTAGAGGACTTTAAAAATGATTTCTAAGGTTTAAAGTATGTGGTTTAAAAAAATCATTTATATCTCCTACTTCCAGTGTGAATTAGTTTTAAGATGTGAGTTTGGGCTATCATGTCATTTGAACTTATAATAACTTTTTTTTTTTTGCAACTTATAGTATGAAAAGCAGAGCAATTTTCAACAGTACAAAATGCTCCTTTGCATCTCAGGTCAGTGAGGGTATTAATTAGTCCATCTATAACCCACCTCAGAGATAGAAGTTCAGCTCTGACTTGAACTCAGACAACGATGATGAGGAGCTCACTCACATGTTTGTTGATGAGCAAACAGAGAATTTAGAAGCTATCCTCTTTTTATTGAGCTATAATCTAACTCCCACTTCATAGTTGTCATCCACTGACACTGTTTCTAATCTCTCAGGAGTTACCTAGATTAATTTTATTGTTTTTTTCAATAGTGTAGGAATTCAAAAACTATTTGTGTACTCTCAATTTTCTCTGCTAAACATTCTAGTTTCACCTACAATTCCTCTAGAAAAGTGATTTCAAAAAACTACATTTAATCCCTATGACTCTCCTCAATGGTCCTCTTGCAAGGCAGAGCCCAGAACAAGGCAGTATGTTGTGGAAAAGCTGTGGCTGACACATGGCTCATAAGCAAATCCCTTTCTCAAACTGCTGACTCCGGCTTTAGAAATGCCATCAATGATATCAAGAACCTGGTCCTAGAATCAGGAACCTTCTGTAGGGTCATGTTGAAACTTGGGTCACCCAAAACCCCTACTTATGACCAATCCAGATTGCACTCATATTGTTAGAAGCCAAATGATCTTTCTTAAACAAAAAGTCCCTATTGACCTCTACCTTCATCACTTAGGTCATGGTCCTGCTCTTGGAAGCCATGAGAAATGCTAGTTTTGTCATTCATCATGTCATTTATTTTTCCAAATTTTGTGTCATCTATAAATGTAATAAACCTATCATCTTGGGCTCAAATTAATTGGTAAAAAAATTGACCTATGGGTTGCTAAGTATATGTGTCTGTCTATAGATTATTCGGAATTCATCATTCTTGCTTTATGACTTCATCCAATCCTCATTTAACTCCCTGATCTACAGGCTAGAGAACAGCATAAGGCTTTTGTTCTGCTTGGGGGCATTTATTTCTTTTCCTTTTCTCCTTTTCCTCCACTTCTATTTTCCTCATCTCTTCACATATTGGTACAGTGTTTTGTGTTTCTAAGCTTGGGCCCTTTACCAGTATGTTCATTTGGGATGGAGAAAGGAATTTCCATTGTGTTTTCTGGGATTCCTTTGACTCCTGCATGTGTGCAGTCCTGGCTGAGTTTGCGCTTGCCCTGAGAGGATCTCTGCAATATGCCAAGCCACAGCCCCTGTGCAAGTGAGGGATTCTCCTCATGCTTGCTGGCATTTGGCAGAGGAGGAATCTCCAAGAAGTTTGCCAACACCCCCAGACCAGTTTACTTTCCTTCATCTCCAGAATTACTCAAACATCAAATGATAGTTTAAAAAAAAATTAAAGCATAAAGTAAACATGTGTTTGGGAATGGGGGAAAGGGTGAGGAGAAAGATTATTAGGTAGTTGTCAGCTGACTTCACATTTTGTTTTAGCATCATTTCATTTATGACCAAATAAATATTGATGATAGGAAAAGAAAAACATTGGCCTAAAGGCTATTTCAAAACACAAATTAACCAACTTTCCATTATCCAATTAAAAGATGGTATTATGGTAAACTGCTTTGGAAACCAAAGAATTTCTGGTACGTGTTCTGCATAACATCTCTGTGATACTTGTCACCAACTTCTGCCTCATTAAAACTTTCACCTGGAAGTAATTCATTTTACATTTGAATAAGGTTAAGAAAGGAACATTCTAAAATATGTCCAAGTGATTAATTTTATTTTAAAAAATGTATGGTTTTCTCATATGACTTTGTAACCATTGTAATTATAAAATAAATGAAGTGAATCAGGATAAGCAAGTAGACCTACTATATTCAAGTGCAAATAGTGGTTGGTTAGTTGGTTAATGTTTGTTAAATTAGTTGGACATTTTAATCATGGATTTTTTTTTGCATTTGATCCTCTCATTTAGACAAATCAATGTTGACATTAGGCCGTTAACCCTCATTTAAAGAATATTGTCTCAAACACAACTTTATTACTCTGTAGTTACCTTACAGATGAAAGGGAGGATCTCTGAAGTCTGTAGAATCTTTGCAAATGTGGGGAAGCATAGTCAACCTCAGCTCAGGAGAAAGAGTGGCAGGTTGCTGAATAATTAATATTTCAGAAGGAGTCCTAAGATCCTCTGGATCAGAGTTAGTATTAGTACTCTAAACCTATTATAACTCTGAGTAAATGATAGTGAATGATGGGTCAGCCTCCCAAAAGCTAAAGGTGAAAATTAGGGGGGGGCATCTGACATTGGAAGCTCATGACTCATTTGTTCATCCACTCATCCAGTGAACACTGAGGGACTACAGGACTAGTGTGTCAGATCTCCTCTTAGCATCACACTAGCCTTACGACTTTGCACTGATCACATCTTTTCTAAGTCTAAATTGTTGTGAGGTGCAGGGATTCATGCATGGAAAACTCCAGCAGAGTGACTGGTCAATGCTCCCTTCTCTTTTCCTTAGTTTTTATACCTCTTTTCCATGAAATTTATAGTACTATGAAATAACTTTCAGTTCTTAATAACAGATTTATCGGTACAGTCTTGGGTCAACAGGAATTTCAAGTGACCTGTATTTGCAGATGAAATTAAAGTATTTAAATATTATTACAACTGATCAAATATTTTTGCAAGATAATCCACCAAGTCCAAGTATGTCATTCTTTGCCAAATAGTACTCTGAGGCTTGCTGTCTACAGTGCATGCAATCCACATATTTTTGAGCTGCTATTTCATAGGAAGCATGAATTGTAACTTCCTTTCATTTATCCGTTCTCATTGGAGTATGTTTTAGTAATACTTAGAAAAAAACTTCTAAACCAATTTTCTAAAGTATAAAAAAGGTACAGAAGTTTCCACATCAAACATCACTATATGCATAGAGTGTCAGTTAGTGTGATGTGTTAACAGAAATAGACCAAGGAAAATTAAAGTTTAATTTTTTAGATTGTGGATGTTGTAGTGGTCTTCTGTTTATACTCACAAATTTGAATTAATTTTGAAAACCACCTAAGAATTATTATTGTGGAACTGACAAAGGTGTATACCCATTGTTCCTTTACTCATTCACTCATTCAGGCAGTAAACATTAATGAGCACCTACTGTGTGGTAAGCACTGTGCTTGAGACTCTGAAGTGAAACTCCATGTTCCCTGACCTCAAGGAGTTTGCTCTAATTAGAAAGATGTGAACAGACAGAGTTCTTTAAAGTAACTGGTGCAACAGGAGGAGCCCAGGGTCAGTTGGGGGATATGAAAAAGAGCTTCTATGTCTGCCTGGGGAATCATGGTAGCCTTCAGAGAAGGTACCCTGGTACTGGAAGGATGAGTGAGAGATGATTAAGTGCATGAGAGGAGGAAGATGTTTGGCAGTAAGAACAGGATGAGCAAACAGGGATGCTTGAGGGAGCCTGGAGTGGTCAGGGAATGGGGAAGAGTAGGTTATCATTTTTAGTCCATGAATGATTATGAATGTGGAAAGAAGAGCTGGTGAAAAATGAGGCCCAAAAGGTAGGGAGAGGCCAGATCATCTGAGCCTTGCATGGCAGGTCCGTGTTCTTTCCACTCTGCAGGTCCAGTTATTGAAGAGTTTTGAATAGAGGAGTATGTTCAGGTTCCAAAAGAAGACTAACAATATTGTGATTGTTTTCTTGTTTACAAGCTACAGAAATGGCACACACACACCCTTTTGTTCTTAAGGAGTTTGAATAGTTCCCCTTGTAATGAAGTTCAGGGATGCCAAAAACAATATTTGAACTAAATGATAAATCAGAATTATAATAAGAGCCTGTGAGCAGATTTTTAGTTAACAGAGTTTTAATAGGCTATGATGCAATCCCTAATAGAGAAGATTTAATTATAAAAGATAGTCTGTCTCTAATGGAAATTTGGCTGTGAGTGTTTTTATTGCTCAGTGAATTAAAAGGTTTATATAGAAATACATTGTTGAGAGTCTTAGAGAAAAACACATATACCCCAATGAAAACTTTCCACTCATTTTCTTCATTTCTTGTAGCAAAGCCATGAAGCTGCCAGAAATCAATTTCACTTGAATTTTTCCTTATTTTTATAATTTCAGGGGTTAAGCATATGAAAGGCCAGAATGAATCAGCATTCCCTGAAGAAGAAGAGGGTGTAAATGAGAGAGAGGAGCAGTGGGACCATTAATACCAGTCTGCAGCAAGAAGGCTTCCGGGGAATAACCAAACTAGGAACTTTTCTGGATATCCCATGGAACCCCACTGCTTGACTTCCAGAAGCATCCTCCAGCTCTGCACTTCAAATCCTACAGTAGAAATGCACCACCTGGAAGCCCCCATGACTGAACTCTAGAACCAAGTACAAGTTGATTCACATCATGAGTAAACAACAAGCATTCACTTTACAGCGATTTTTCTTTTGAATTACATAGGAACTGGTGAACATGTGAAGTGTTCTAACTTTAAAACTGCCAGAGCTTGACCTCTCATATCCTACTGATATGATTTGCATTCTGAAGTTAAATGTAAATAGCATCACTTTATGAGTAACAAATAAATATTAAATACACTTAGACATGAGCGTGTGGGAGGTTAACTTAAAGAAGAATGTCTAATGGAATCTTTAAGATCTGCATTTATCATGTTTCTGTAAATAGAATAGAAAAAGTTTACTTTAAAAAGATTAAGAAATATCAGATTTCTTGATTCAAAATACTACATCAGATACTAAATATTTCCCCCTCCAATAGCACGTTAACGGTTACTCAAAGAACTGTAGAATTCTTTTTGTTTTCTAAGCTGTGTGATATGTATTTCCCAGCATTTCATCTGGGTTCTAAAAGAGAAAAATACTAAATCTATAATAAACTATGTCAAATCTCCTCTAGCCCCTTTTTGACTACTACTTGAAATTTCAACCACCCATTCCTATTGCATTTAAATAAATCATTATTTATAAAAATTCAATTTATAAATACTCTGAACCATAATATACAAAATTTCATTAATTCTTCCATATATCCACTTATTCACTCGTTAGTTCAACAACTGTTTGTTTATGAGCTTATCCCTAGGAAGGTACTCTGCTGGGAGAATAGAGAAAAGATAATCCTTCTTGTGTAGAACTGGCATCTATGTAAAGTAAGGTTTTATGAGACAGTGTGACTTTTTGTAACTCAAAGTTCTGGATTTTTGAATAATTTCAATTATTCGTAATATTGGAATGTAAAATATAGTGGAGATAGAGGAATGTCAGTTTGGTTCCTGTAGCTATGGTATTAGTGAGATTCAAATGTTTCATGAACAGAAAACAAAATCAAACAAATCTCAAAAATCAGTAAAGGAGAAATTAAGATAGAAAAAAACACATGAAATTCACTGTGAAATCTTGATATCAAGAAACCAAATAATTGTTTTTAAGTTTGAATATGGACTTTATAATGATTAAGAAGAGACTTATGTTAAGCTCTAATATGCAGGAAAAATAGCATTTTCTTTGAAAATAAATGTAAAAGTCACTGATAAGTAATAGCATGACTATGAATGAATACTCCTTCCTTCCTCTCTCACTTGTTCTTTCTCTTCTTCCCTCACTCTTGCCTTTCTTCTCTCTCTCCTTTCCCCACCCCACATTTTTTTGCTAAGCCAGTTTTTCCCAAAATATTTTGGAGTTTGTAAGCCACCTGGTATGACTGTCTGATTTCCCAAGTTTCTCTTCACTTAAAACCTGATTAAAGTTCATATTGTTTTAAGTGATTTTAAATTATTTGTTTGGAAAACATCCTGACACCACTTGAAAGTATTTGAGATACCCTGAAATTAAAAAAAAAAAAAAAAAAAAAAAGCCCTTCCCTTTCCTTGAATAGAAACTTTATAAATGTTTTTTTTTTCCCAAAATAATTTAGGCAAATAAAAAGAAACTGAAGATTTTCCTGATTTTTGTAACACTATTTGTAAAAATAAATAGCTTGACTTCTGGATTCTTCTATTCTGTTCTCCATTCTCAGGATATAAAGAGATCAAAATTAAAAGCATAAGTTTTTCTTGGGATATGTTGGTTTTCTCTACTCTGTTCCCTACTCTCAAAGCATAAAAGGATCACAATTAAAAGCGGTAAGTTTTCCTTGGGAAATATGTTGATTTTCTCAGAAATGGAAGGAAACAGCTCAGATAATGAGCTCTTAGTTTCCTTTCCACACAATAATAACTTACAATAACTTTTATTTTAAAAAGAAGACAATGTGTGACTTCAGTTTGGCTGATGGGTGAAGAAACTTTCTGACAAAAACAAAAGTTTTGTATTTCCCAGACCACATTTATAATATAAAATGGTTAGTGGATAGGCTTTGAATCACTTTGACTTGAATTTAAAGTTCATCCTCCACTAGAGTTTTGAGTCCATTTCTTCACTTGTATTATAGGCTCAGTCATGCCTAACCTACTGTGTCCTTGTGAGATTTAAGAGAGAAGATTATAAAATGCCTAGCCAGCATTTAATAATAGGTGTCTATTATTATTATTAGAGTTAGAAGGGACCTTGGAGATCATCAATCCAATCCTGTCTAATGCCTGATCCTCCTCAGCATGATGGGGATCACTATGCTTACTCTTTGCAACCTTAGAGTCTAGTTCTTCTCTTTGTTAAACTCTCCCCCTTTCCTGCATCCTCATCTCTTCCTTCCCCTCCCCCTTACCTCTGAAGACACCAGAATGATGTCAACTCCTTTCCTATGCATCCACCTTTCAGATATTGAGAAATGCTCTGATGTCATTGCCTAAATGGTTTTATTTCTTCCATCCATCTCATCACTTCCTCCTAAACTTTCTCAACATCCTGGCCACTTACTTTTGGATTCTCTTCAATTGTTCATACTGAATGTAAGAAAGGTTATGTCAAGTGTACGTATTACAGATTATTTTTTTATGCTCAGATACATGAGAAAGAGGCAATGAATGTGTTGGGGCAGGGCAGGAGTCTCAGCCAAGGTTGTTCCAACTAGACAATAAAGTTGTAACACTTTTTTCGTCCCAGAGTTGTCCAAAATAAGGGTCTTTATAAAAAACAAAAATCTCACACAAATTTCTGTTCTTAAGCAGATTGTTCCTATTCACTTTTAATTTTAATTTAATATATGCCTTTTATTTCTACATTGTGGGAAATAAGATGATTTAGGTTAACCAAGAACAAATTATTTTTATTTTTATAATTACATATTATTATAAAATGTATAAAAGTACACAGTCAACAACTTCAAATCTATGATTTTATAGCTATCATTGCTTAGGATGGGTTCAAGTTTAAAGTGTGAATATATTTTAAGCCATTAAAAATATATATAATAACTATAGTAGAGGAAGTATCCCCAAATGACAAAAGTAATACACAATTAAATGACCTTGTTGGAAGCATTGGTTTTGTATGTTATCACAGCAAACAACTTAATTGTACTATAGAATTCATTTAATTGCATTATGAGTTTATGAATTCACAAATAAACCATGCATATTGTATTAATTTAAAAAGTCTTTATATGTTTTTCATTAAAAATGAAAGCAAACAGTTTAAGAGCAAAATGCATAATAGGGAAAGCATGTCTATTAACATGAAGTGCTTAGGCCGATATGTAGTTGTGAAGATTTGCTTTCTCTGAATAAAGGGAATATGGGAAGAAATGCCTTTATACATTAACTCCAAACAAACAATCCTCAAAGTCCCAGCAGGCATATTAATTAATAAATATGTTGCTGAAATGTGAAATCTGTTAAGGAAATTAAATTATTTTCATATCATCATAAAGAACGAAATATCAGCGAAAAAGCTAAAACTTTTCACAAAAGGAAAATGCTAGGGTGTGGTCTAAGTAATTAAGGTGACAAGTTTTGCAATCTTCCCTCATAATTTGGGAGCAATGAGGGTAAAGTTCCTACTTTGCAAAGTTGTGTAAATGTAATGAAATTGTCTACAGAAAGCAAAAGTGCTTGACTTGGTTTTGTAAAGAGGTTATGCTCAACCATAGATCTTCCCTTGACTTTCATTGTGTGAACCCAGACACTGGACTAGCCTCCTCTCTCATATTTAACCATCTAGTGTATACAGATGGTGATGACTTGGTCTATAGAGGGGAGATGAATGGGAGAGAGGCAGGTAGAGGAGCAAACAGAAATTTGGAAACTTCAAGGAAAAAACATCTGAAGTTAGTAGATGAAAATTATATTAAATTCATCCTCATTTTTATTTCTTACTGTACTAATGCTACTTCATATCCCCTGACCCACCTCTTCTCTTTCAGTGGCAAGGAGGCTAATTTGAGGGAACAAACATAGCAAATCCCAGGAATCTATGACATTGCCATATTAGAATTCTAAAAATACCAGAAAAGGAGGGAATATTCAGCAAATGTCTTTTCAGAACAGGTGTTAACTTAAAAAGGCAGACAGTCATCAAAGTCCCCACAAAGTTATTGAAACAAACAGAAGTTTTGCAGAGCACATTACCTTGGCTTTGTTTTTCAGAAATGAGACCAGCCTAGAGGCACTAGAGTTTCCTGCACTGGAAAATATCCCTGAGTCCTGCTTTACATCCTATAATTTAAAGGTGGGAAAACAGAGGCCTAGAGAAATTTTCCATAGATATGTACACTAAGAAAGCTCAAAATGGTGTCAGGTAAGCATTTCTCAGCAAATAATAGAAAAATCAGTAAACAATGACTCTGAGGTTTGTTTCTGTCATGCAATAAACTATCTAGGACTGGAATAGTAGAGCAACTGGCAATTCTCATTTTCCTTAACACTCTCAGAGTTGTAAACTCATCGTCCCAAGAGATGAGATGTCCCATCAGTCTGTTCCAAGCAGAAAACAGAACAGAAAGAGAATCTAGAGCAAAGAAGCAAAGCTTTCCCCCAACCCTTTCCTAGTGTGTCATGAGCCAGACCATCACATGGCCATGCCCTTATGCAAGTGAGTTTGGTAAATATTTTCAGTATTTTCCACGTCCTAACTAAATTAGGCTTCTCCCTGTGAAAATGAGCTTGGATATTAGCACAGTCAGCAGTAATTAATTCTCAAATGAATAGAATTTAGGGCCTTTCCTTATCTCATTCCTGGGACATGGAAGCACAGGCTACTTATAAATGTCAAGGAGTTGAAAACTCCCCAGACACTTTTTTTAATTAAAAATGAATATGTTAAGTAACACTTATGATAAATCCATAGATGAATAAAACCATTTAGGTATTCTTAGTCTATGCTGTTTTAGGTTAATATTTTGTTTTTCTTTTGGTACTGTGGATTGAACCCAGGGGTGCTTAACCACAGAGTCACATCCCATCCCTTCTTATTTTTTATTTTGTTGCTTAGGGCCTTGCTAAGTTGCTGAGGCTGGCCTTGAATTTGTGATCCTCCTGCTTCAGCCTCCCTAGTCACTGGGATGACAGGTATGTGCCACCATGCACCACTTAGCCTATTACTTCTTAATTAGCCTATTCTTAATTAGTCTATTAGTTTTTCATATAATTATTTTGTGATAGTTTTCAAAAGTGTATTTTGTAAACAAGAGACAAAAATTCTAGTTCATTATTCAATATATATACATGATGTTTATGGCATTCTAGATATTTTTTTTGATTTTTTTTTATTTACTTATTGATTCATTGAACACAAATGGAGTACAGCTATTGTTTCACTGGTTGTACACAAAGTAGAGTCACACCATCTGTGCGTTCATGCATGTACACAGGGCAATGGTATCTGTCACACATTCTGTTATTAATGGAAAAGTGAGTTAGAAGCGTATAAATACACACACATATGTAAATATGTATGCAATAGCGCAAGCATTGTGACCAATTGTTTACTTTTAAAACTTGCCCTTAAAAGTTCTTCCACGAAAAATTTCCTCCTACAAATCACCAATTATCCTAGCATGCAAACTCTGTTGCTAGTAAGCACTGCATACCAGATTTTTCCTTTTACAGAGATTTATGCAATGTAGAATTAAATTCTCTGAAACATTTCCACTGTGCTCTGGAGTATTTATTTTCTATTTTTCCTCCAGGTGCAAAAAATGAGTTGATAACAACCAGAAGTGGACATGTCAGTGCTGTGCTCCTACTTGAGCTTGGAAAAATACTAAGGCAGATCAAACACCACCAGACTCAGCTCCAGCTCTGAATGCCGTGCTATTATACCATTGACTTTTTACTGGATTGCCTTCTGAAACATGTTAGATATTTTATGCACAAATATTGACATTTTTTTCAGAAACTGTTCCCTTATTTTACATTTTTCTAATTATTTATACTACACTATTTGTCAAGTTCCTCCCTTTCAAATTCTCCTAACAGCGAGAAGGTAGACCTTGAATTTGGGGAAGTGATTCATTTTTAGTTTTTCTTATTCCTGAATCTGAGCCTTCTCTCTTAATGGAGAGGCTTTCAAACACAATTCCCTTGTTTCTTTTGCAAATTCCACTGTGTTTATTTATTCTTTTGTTTCTTTTACAAATTCCATTGGTCTTGAGTCAATGCAGCTCCGCAGATCTTTTCTGGTAGCCTACCTGCCAAGCACTGATTGAAGCACTGAAGTTATAAAAAACAATTTTCAAAAGGTTATTATTGTTGTTGCCATTCTGCTACTAAATATTTATTAAATTGTTTTTGATTAATAAAGTAGCATTACCCGTCTCTCAGTTAATAATCACATTATTATGTATGGCAGGTAGGATTCATTTTATAAACAAAGAAACTGGAATCCAAAGAAAATGAGTGTCCTTAAATGAACTCATAATTTGACAAATTCTCCCAGTAGCTCATGCCCTGTTTGTGAAGTTGTGATTATTTTTAGGATTAAAAATTTCACCCTCCTTAGGAGCCATAGAATTCTGTGCTCCCCACAGTGTTTTACAGAATGACTTAGAACAAAATCTCCCATGTTTCAGATATAAAGCATATAGAGAGATAATTTTGCTAATGAGACCAATATGAGAAGAAGAATCAGATCCTACCTGAATTTTGACACTGACTTTAAAACCAAAATGAACCATGACAAATAAAAGAAGTAAATTTGAAACTCTCTTTAAAGTATTTGGCTCATTTAAAAGTATTTTCTGTTTGAATCTTATTTTTAAAATAATCTTTAGTAGCCAAAAAAAAAAAAAAAAAATGAGTGAATTGCTGAGTTTGTAACAAGAACAAGGCATAGAGTCTTACATTTTAATTTGTTTTTACTTAGTTATTTCTAATAAATTGCAAAATAAAATTGAGAATAATTTCACGAATTGCTGGTTTTTAATTACTGTCCTTTCCCTACCTTGCATCAGGATTTAAGGGATGATAGGTTTCACTTAATGCTTGTTTTAGTCAGTATTTTTGCTGCTGCGACTAAAAGACCTGACAAGAACAATTTTAGAGGAGGAAAAGTTTATTTGGGGGCTTAGGTTTCCTAGGTCTCAGTCCATAGAAAGTCGGCTCCATTCCTTGGGGCTTGTGGTGAGGCAGAACACTATGGTGGAAGAGTGTGATGGAGGGAAGCAGCTCACATGATGATCAGAAAGCAGAGAGACTCCTCTTGCCAGATACAAAATGTATACCTTAAAAGCACAATCCAATGCCCCACCTCCGCCAGCCACATGCTACCTACCTTCAGTTACCACTCAGTTAATTCCATCAGGTGATTCATTCACGGACTGGGTTAAGGTTCTCATAACCCAATCATTTTTCCTCTAAACCTTCTTACATCATCTCACACAGGAGCTTTTGGGGGACACCTCACATCCAAACCATAACACTGCTCCAAAGGTAGGATAAAAAAATTAAAAAGATAGGTAGAAAGGAGAACAAAGGAAGAAAAAGGAGACTAGAACTTGGTAATCTAAGTAAAGGCTTTGTGCAGTTCTCAGAACTTCACTTCCTAAGCCAGTGCTCTCTCCTTCAGGCCTGTCTCTCACAAATTGCGGGGAAATTTATGAATCTTTACTCACAATCTAAAAGTTATTGGAAATTCACCCACTTGTGAAAATGACTCTATGCATTGTTAACCCATGAATACATGTATTTTAGAATAGCCAGAGCAAAGAGAGATATAAAACCTATAATAGTACTTTTCAACATTATCTATTGATCAGACAGTGGAGAAGACCACAATCAATCCTGAAAACTGCAAGACCATGGAAAACCATCTCATAATCCCAGACCGATGTCATCTCACATCCTTTTCACTCCTCACCAAATTTCCTTTAAACAGAAGAGCACAAGAACCCAGAGGTTCTCACTTTCATAGCCTGTATTCTCCCTTGAATGTGTATTCCTTGTTTTTCAAAGTAAATCTCTGTGCCTCAGTATCTGACACATGCTCAAATTCTTTCCAATCACATATGTCAAGGACCCAAGTTCCTCCTCTCTGGGAGGTTTCAAAATATCATTTTTCTCAAAAGTAGCAAAGTTACAACATGGCTTCATTTGAATCAAAGATATGGAATAATAAGAACTTTAAAAAAATGAGTAGCTCCACACAGAGGGTTGAACATCTCTTTAATCTTTACAGGAGAATATCTTTTCTTTCTTCTTTATTGTTTAAAAGAAACATTTTTCAAGGCATTGTAGCAGTTAAGTGGGTTTCCCATTACATTTTCCCTGCAGGATAAAGTCTGTAGATGTTTCCCTAATCATACTAATTATGTTACCATATGTTGTTCTCTTCTTTCTTGTTTTGCCCTAATGGGACATAAATTTCTTATTTTGGATTTGTCACTTTTTTGTTACATTTGTCAAGTGTTTTCAGCAATATATAGTCTTTTGTTTTTGAGGACATTCAATCTAAAAATTAAAACGACACAAAGTTTGATTATGAGTAAGATAGGAATTATGTTACCAAATTCTGTATTTGTATATGATACTGAGCTTGAGCCACACAATTTCATTTTTGGTATAAATGGAGTTTATGGAATTAGTTGGTATCTAAATTAAAATTTAAAACTAATGTTTGTTGTATTAGTAAAACACATTAAAAATTAAACATTGTCAGTTTAAACTACCAAAAATTATATCTGTATGAAATAATTTAATGTAGTAGTTCAAGGAAAATATAGTTGCCAAAATCAATCTCCCTATTTTCTTTCATGTGTAATGTGGAGATGAAAATTTCTTCTATTGAGGAATATAAAGGAATGTCTCTGTATGTGTATAGATATATAAGTGTTTTGGCATGCATATATACATATATATGTGTATATATATATAAGACGTATATATGTGTGTGCATATATATATATATAAAATGTTTGACTACACTGAAATAAAAAGAAACCTTTTAAAATAAAAAAGTAACTTAAACTGTTTGCTATTAAACACAGAGAATTTAAACTTTATTGCATAATACTTCCCAAAGTTATTTCCATATGCCCTTCTGTTAAGCAGCCAGGTGAGAGTAAAAGGAAACAGACTGTGGGCAGGTAAGACCAGCTGCTGCCCCTTGCTGTCCTTTGCCACCAATTGGCTCTTAGTAGATTCCAGCCCACTGCTGCCGAGGAATTTCCATGCCAATGCATCTTCTGCACCTTGGCGATTTATAGCAGCCCTTTTCTTTTCTCTTTTTTTTCTTTTTCTCTTCTTTCTTTCTTTCTTTCTTTCTTTCTTTCTTTCTTTCTTTCTTTCTT
>JAJEJO010000832.1:106236-382237 GCA_020662805.1 Glaucomys volans
CAGGGACACTCCATCACTGAGCCACATCCCCAGCCCTATTTTGTATTTTATTTACTCAACTCACTGAGTTGAGTAGGGCCTCCCTAAGTTGCTGAGGCTGGCTTTGAACTCATGATCCTCCTGCCTCAGCCTCCCAAGTGCTGGGATTACAGGCATGCGCCACTGTGCCTGGCTTTAATTTGGTTCTTTCAGAAGGAAAGACTTTAACTAGTAGAATAGGAGTTAGAAAACAAAGTAGTTTTGAAATTTTAAATCTCTAATCTTCACCCAGTTTTTTTTTGTGTGTGTGTGTGTGTGTGTGTGTGGTGCTGGGGATTGAACCCCAGGGCCTTGTGCTTGACAGGCAAGCACTCTACCAACTGAACTATATCCCCAGCCCCTCTACCAAGTTTTATGCAGTCAGACACACACACAACACAGAGGCATATGTCAACATACTAAGGAAAAATTAATTCATGTTTAAGGCACAGGAAGATTCTTATTTTTAAATAGATACTTGCCACGCCCACCACTATTCCCCTCGGTGCTTGACAGGGTCCACTGGGAATAATGAAGATTCTTGCACGGTCTAATCTTCTGGGAAATGTGGACGTGGCATGCTCTTTCTTGTTTTTGTGTAATTTCTTATTGGTATTGGTAAAGATTTCAGTAGATAATCAGACATTAAGTGATTTGGAACCGCTCAAGTTAATTGATTTCATATTAATATTACCTTAAGCTCACAGAAAAAATGTTGTGGGTCAGATCAACAAGAGTTATTGTCCACTGCTCTCAGTTAGCTTAACGCAGCCAGACTGCCTTTCTGCTTTAACCCAAACCAGGATGTGCCCCCCTCTTAGGGAAACTGTTTTCACAGTTCAGGGACCACAGTGGATTACATCTAAGATTGATGGGAAGCTGTATCTTGGGTTTCAATTAACTATTAGCAGAAGGAAGTTCCACTTTATATACTATAGACAGGTCAAAAGGTATTTATGCTTCCGCCTCCCAAAGATGTCTAAGTACAACTGTTCGTTATCCTTGACATAACTTAAAACCATGACGTGTCAAAATCTATATAGTTTATGAGGATGGCCTCGACTCTTATCTTTCCTAGTAAGACGAAAACCAGAGCCAGTTAATGGTTTAGTGATGTTTTGTTTAAGTAGAAGTTGATTTGTTTTGATTATAATTATGTCCATCACATTTCCTTAGAGCTTTAACACCTTCCCTTCTATGTAACCTCAAAAGAATGTACTCAAGTTGAATGTATAGATATATATATATAGATCATGTGTGAAATGGTAGCTGGACTTAGAATTTAGCCATGTAACAGTAAAGTTACAACTAAGCCTCAGATCTTCGAGTCTGTCGCTCTACTCTCGTTGCCGACGCCTTCCCCCCACCAAGCAGTGCCACGACCCCTGCTAGGCTGGACCTATATTTTTCACTTGCTCATAAGCATGCTTAGTTTTATTCATAAGAACACTGATTTTTAAAAATGAGATCCAGTGCAGCTTGCTGTCTTTCAGGATGAGTACATAATAAAATGAACATCTTATTTTTATGTTGGTCATAATTTAGAAAATTGTTTGTCAGATAAAAGTTGAAGAAAAAAGTAAGAACTTCTCTTCAAGATCCAGAATCAAAGATTTTTGAAAACAAAAAAGGTTTAAATTATTTTTCTTAAGGGAAGGAATTTCTTTATGTAGTCTCTAAAAATATTTATGGAACATTATCCCAGGAATAGAGCTTGACTTGAAAAACATACACTCTGGTTCTTTGTACAAACTTTTACTAGGTATGAATCTTCATAAGTATTGAATTTTTCTTTCTGATACATAATCTCAGCTGTTTACTTCAAGATACAGTGTTAATAAGCGGCTCTTTCTGTTCACTCTCCAGCAGTTTCATCAAATGTACCTTTGGTATCTCATCATTATTTTAAAATTCAAAATTAATACCATGGATTAATACCATGACTTCTTGGTTTCGTGCCTCCTCCCAGGCTTGGTTCCTTCCTAGCAACTGACTTCTAAATATACAGGCACATGTTGAACTCTGTGCTCTGCAAGTAAGAAGCACCTAAAGAGGCCATGCTCCCACATTTGTAGGTCTCCCTGTGCCTGACTTTACCTACAGGAAAACTAAATATTAGGAGTTTTGCATTCATCTAGAGTAATTGAAAACTCTTTCAGGTCAGGGGAGGGTCATCAGAATCCATGCATGCTTCATCCTGTTCAACGTGGAAGTCCTAAATGGAAGAAAACCCATGTGAGAGGCACTTGCAGTCCTGGTTGGCTTATAATGGGACATAGGCCCAATACTCAAAGACTGAAAATTGTAGTGAATTAGAGTTGTCTTACACGGGGTTCCTTTGTATATCCTTTTGCTCCTTCAGGCCTCACTAAGTCCTTACCAGCCAACACTAATCTTTTCCTCATTCCATGCCTCACCCTGCAGTACAATGTGGAATAAGGCCTCTTAGCCAACTCTGTACTCTATCACCTGAAAATCCACCCTGCTCCCTTTCCTTCCATCAATCTCAGTTCCATGTTTTTGTTTTGTTTTGATTTGTTTTGTATTTTGTGTTTCCTAACTCTATCACTTGCTGCTTCCAAATTGAACACTCAAGGCAAGGCAGTGAGTTCTCATGCTTAATGACCTTCCCTTTCTCCACCCTGTACATTCCAAGCCTATTTTCCATAACGTCTTCTTTAGCCTAAGGTGCACCACACAAGCTTGTGGATAAGAATGAAACACATCAAACTGTGTTTTGAGGCTTATAGATGTGCAATAAATTTGTCACTTGTGAACGGCAGTGTTGGCTTGCACACTGCACAATTCAATTACAGTGCTTGATAGACCAATGAAAATAGGATACATTGTCTTGAGGCCTCTTACAATTTTTTTTTTTCTTTCAAGGATGTTTTTGCTTCTAAAGCCAAAAGGTGACAGAGTCTTTTTTTTTTCCCCCAAGGTTTTATGGGTCTTCCTCTAATTATTCATATAAGAAATCACATTTCATTAATATAGATATATGCACTGCATTGAAAGATACAAGAGCCTGGGCGGGTGGTTTGGTTCCATGGTGTGTTCCATGTGTTCCATGGATCTGACGGAGGGCAGAGGTGACGAAAGTGCTTACTAAGCAACTCCAGTTGGAATCAAAGCAATCTTGTATTTAAATGCTCAGTTGGGTTTATTAATGTTTTTGGGGTTTTTTTGCTTGTCAGTTTGTTTTTCAGTGCTGGTGATCCACCCCAAGGCCTCACACATATGAGGCAAACAATCTAATATTGAGCTACCTATGCCTCCAGCCCTTATTAAGTATTTAGAATTACCTGTATAGTATTTAATGACTAAGACAGAGAAAGACTCTTAAAACAGTATTGTATATAATAATCACCAGGTTATTGACTTGAAATGCAAATTTTGATTTGTAGGTGTGGCTGGGGCCTGAGATTATTTGTTTTTAAGGAGTTTCCAATTGTGGACTGTGCTTTGAGTATCAAGGGTCTTTTGTGCAGCAGCAATTATTGAAAAGGCACATTTATGGTCACATATTAAATATTCCTCCTATCTGTGAAAATCAGAGTTACCTCATATACAATGACACGATTTAATTGATCACTAAAGTGCACACCACTCCACTGTTGGTCACTGGAAATTCTCCCTTCTCAGAGTGGAAGCGTATATGTAGGAAGAAGTGCCTGAAAAATGGAAAAAAGAGTAGAAAAGGGAGATGATGGACATAGTGGGTAGAGAAGACATGACAGATCCTTTCCAGGGCCAGGGGTAGTGTTGCTTAATGGTTAGACTTCATATCTGAGCTCCTCCACTTACTGACTACATAAACTTACACAAGTTGTTTTATTCTCTTTGCTGTACTTCCTCATTGATAGATGGGAATGATAATGCCTAAAGAAATAGTTACAGAAAGTGAAAGAGATAATGTAAGAAAACAGAGTAATATAGTAGTAAGACTATAATAAACTAGAAAAACTAAACAACTATAATCTTTGTCTGAAATAAATATGTATCAGTTTGAGATGCAAAGGAAGCTGTCCCACTTTCACAAATATTAAGCAAACCCCAGAAATTTCTAATGTTACTAAGGGATAAAAAGCCCTAAATAGGGTTTTAAATATACACATAGACCCATATAAGGGTTCTTATATTAAATATATAGAATTTCCTTTAAAGAGATGACAATAATTTAATGCCCAACATTAGTAGGTGCTCTTTTTTTTAATCTAAAATATACATTATCTTTGTCTAAGGTTTATATTAAATGATAGATGGGCTTTGTAGTGTTTAAAAAAGCAATTAAAGAGTGGAAAACTTAATTTAGGAAATAAGCACTTTATATCTAAGATGTATTTCTACATCAAAATATAGCCTTAAAAGGCTTATTTTTCAATATTAGCTGGAAATTTATCACATAATCACATTCAAAGTAAAAATTTAAATCAAGTGTCATGTATCTGATCACTAGGTAGGTTTTACGTTTTCACCTGGCTACATGAAGACACAGCCTCGGTGACACACATTGTACCATTTACTGGATTCACTTAATTGAAACTCACCAGGACTTAACCTTGACTGACACCCTTTGCTTCTTCCCTGTTCTCCAGTGTTCCCTTATCCACAGAGCTCTTTTTCACAGATCTTTCCTTCCTCTGTGCTTCTGCCCTGCCCCACATAGACGAAGTAGAAAGAAAAAAAGGACTTTGATGCCCAAGAGACCTAAAACCAAATCCAGGGCAGAGTGTGCCACTGAAGACCTGGGTGGCCTTGGACAAGAGTCTTTCTCTGAGATTTGGTTTCCTTTATGAGTAGCCATACCACTTTGCTGGATTACTGTGAAGCTTGGAGATCATATTTCATAAGTATTTACATGGAGATCACATATGGAAAATAGAAAATGATTATATGATTTTTGTTAATGCTTATTATTTGTTGACTCATGTACCACCCAGTCTAAGTCTTTTGGAAGCCCTCATGATGAGAACATGAGATATCCAAATTTCATTGTACCTGGTTATTTTTATATGTGACATTCTAGTTTTGATGTATAAATTATAGCATGAATAGATTATCTCCTCTAAAAGACTTGAATTTTTAGAGGAAAGATTCAAGTTTCAATGTTAGTATATGCACTACATTTCTAGACAGAAGTTTGCACATCATAAGTGTTTAAGCCTGGTGTGCTGGCACAGACTTGTAAACCCAGTGGCTCGGGAGGCTGAGCCAGGAGGATCAAAACCTTGAGGTTTTGATCAGCCTCAGCAACTTAGGGAAGTCCTAAGCAACTTAGTGAGACCCTGTATATTATAAAAAATATAATGGGCTGGAGATGTAGCTCAGTGGTAAAGTGCCTCTGAGTCCAGTACCCCGCTTCCCCAAATGTATTTAATAAATATTTCATTAGAGAACAAATTCACTTTCTGACAAAACTAAAATAAATTTTTGAAGAGTGTCTCTTCTGTAAGATTTGAAATTTCTGAAGGAAAGATTCAAGTTTCCATATTTTATATGAACCATGATTCTAGATAGGAGTTTGCAAAAACTGGTGTAATACTAAACACTTAATGAATATTTATTTAATAGAATATGGTCTGAAAAAAACTCACATATCAATTTTTGATTTGTCTAGTTCTGATTTCCCCCCAATTCTCCAGCTTTTCAATGCCCCACCAAGTTGAATTACTCCAAGCACCAAATGTGTCATGACGTTTTCCATCAAATATGATTTATTTGGCAATCATACATAATAGGGAATGCAGGGAATTACAGCATACTAAAAACACAAGAATTTTAGGTTGTCATGTTGAAAATTAAATAAAAGAGGAACCTGGTTGAATAAAAAGGCATATGGGCTTGCAAGATATATATGTTGGAAAGCTGAGAATAAGAATGCAAAGCTGGACATTCAAAGTGAGGCAGCCTAACTCATCAGTCGGTCTCTTCAGCATGAACTCCACACTGACTCCTGCAGAAGGGATGGGCACAGGTGAGCTCCAGTCTGACTTAGAGCTGGTTAGTGTCCAAAAGTAGGGTTTTACAGAGAGAAAGAAGGAAGGAAGGAACACAGATGATAAAATGGCAAAACAGGAGAGGAGTAGGGAATGTGGGAGATAGAGAAAGAGAGGGAGACTAGGAAAAGAAAGTTCATTGAGCATCGTGACTACATGTCTGAGCTGGCAGGTCTTGCCCCTTGTCTCTGCAAGCTCATCACAGTGCTCTGTGAGTCACAAAACCTGGAACATGAAGCAAGCGCCCATACAGAGACATTGATGAATTCTTTATATTCCTCTATTTTACAATAACAAAGAATAGAGATCTTAAAGTATTAATAGGTATACAGTGGCTATATTTCCTATGCCATTTGAGAAGCAGGGTTTCAATTTACTCCTCCCTCAAGATAATCTATAGCATTACTGAAAGACAGCTGGCTCAAATAGGAATAATTAGTAATTATGCTTCCCAAACAACCAGATTCTATTTTAAATGCGGTAAATAGCTTGTTTTTAAAAAGGACATTAAAAGCAGTAGTTACAGTTTCTCCATAAATAGAAATAAAAAGTCCATTTCTAATGGACAAAAAGTCACCATGATGTACATTTCTATAAATTCCCCCCAACACATTATTTTAGATCGATCTTTACTGACTTACATTTAAAATATCAATTGCATTGTAATGCCTATGATACAATCCCATTATTTAGCTGTGTCTCTGCACAAGATTCGGATGAAACTAAAGTTAAAGACCTTATTCACAGAACATTTAAAAGCATTTTATACAGTCTAGACACAAAAATATCTTAAATTACAATGATGCATACTAAATATGCATATAGAATATGGCTTACACGTTAAAAGAGATCTAAGTTGTGAGTTATAAGTCTCACTACTTAGGCTTAAAAGCTTCTGATTGTACCCATTTCTAAAGTATTGCTTAGCACTGTGGAACCCAGGAAGGAAGCAGGTGTACGAGGCAACTCATGGAATGGATGGACCCTCCTTCACATCATTTAATTGATGCCTGTTCTCGATTCTTTCCATCCAGTTTCCACAGTTCACAAGAGTAAATTCACTTACGCTTACAATCATTGAAATGTTTGTACAGTGAAAAGTTACATCACTTAATTGTGCTTGACCTTTCTTGTCAGCTAAAAAAAAAAATAAAGTAAGTTCTTAAAAGGCTTTGCACATGCTCAGGCAAAACATGACAAGGAAGCAGGACTTCTAAGGGTGGCAGTTTGTTTTTGTTTAGTAAAATTAAAAAGTCACATCAAATGATTATCTGTACAGAAAAGTGTGGGCTTCCATCTCCATAGACATTTTTAAACACACACACACACACACACACACACACACACACACACACATTTCTTGTGTCTTATCCCTTAACCTGTAATATATTTTGTTGCATCCTTATGGGATCAACACCCCAGCAGGCAAATTCCATTCTCCCTTTAAGTGCCTGTCGGCTGACGCTCCTTGTTATCAGGGGCTATGGGTAATGTGTGGCTTGCCGCTTGTGACCACACCCATATAGGTGATGCATTGGTACTTGGAAACCACAGCGATGGATGCAGGCTGGTCCGCTGGTTTCAGGGGAAGGCTGCACTGCTGATGTCCCAGCTGGAGAATTACAATGAGGCATTCCTTATCAGTACACCAGGCTTAGCTACCATGATGCTTCATTGTTGCCTTGGGGCTTTGACTAGTTTCCCGACAACCCCAACTCTCACTTGGTTCCCATGCATTTAAAATAGGCAGGACAATCTAAAGAGCCTGTTCCCCAACACTGCAAAGGAATTTTCTTCCAAAGCTTTGTTTTTTCTTTTCTATTACTTAAGATATTGAAAAATCTGTAGTTTTAGCATTCTGTGTAAGACAATGCAAGAAACATTTTTAAATGCTTTGTCTTCTGTGTGTTACACAGTCACTCTGACTGGGTTAGAAGTGATGAACATTTAAAACTGTCCAATTCTTGATTTAAAATTTCTCTGGCTTGATTGAAGAACATCAAATTGCAGAGGAAAAACAATGTCCAAAACACTGGCCAAAAACTCCAATAGCAACTTGAGGGTACTTTTTGGCTAGTGACTAGCTTTAAAATTTATGTTCTTATTCCTTATAAGGAATAAAAATGGCCTGATCTAATTGTATATTGAAACAGGAAAATATAGCTTTGTGGAAAGTTGAGGGTTAGGATGGTTTTAGTGCTGATTTCATTATCCTGAAAAAAAATCAAATGAAAATGAATATCAGAGCAGAAGAGGCTGGACTGGGCATTTGGGTAGATGTTGATCAGAGGATACAAAACTTCAGTTAGACCTGATGAGTAAGTTCAAGAGGTCTATTATATAATATGGTGACCACAATATAAATAATGATAGTGTACTTTATTCTTGAAAATTGCTTAAATAATAGATTTTAAGTGTTTACACCACAAAAAATAAGAATATGAGGCTATACATATGCTAATTAGTTTGATTAACCATTCTACAAGGTATACATATTTTAAAACAACATCGTATATGTTATAAATATGCACAATTTTGTCAATTAAAAGTAAATTAAAAAATAGAGATAATGAGTTATTCATGATCAATTACCATGTAGTAATTTTACATTGTACTTTATTTTTCAAAAACATGGGATTTATCAACATATAATAAATAATTGTTTTGGAATTCTTTCTGTTCTTGTTCTGTGTTTGTGTGTGTATGTGTGTGTGTGTGATTTTTTTTTGTACATTGAATAGTTAGTTTTTTCAAATGTGTGGGTAACTTGTATTCCTTACACACGTTTCCTGGAAAATTGCTCATATATATTTCATACATATCATAATGCTTAGGAAATGCTGGTTCCAAGGTTCCTTTTTTGAAGTTATATAATGTACAATGTCTTGGAGATATCCTATAGGAAAAAATCTTGCTTTAATATAGTTTTACTCAGTTTTATAATGATAATTATTTGCCAGCAAAACTCTTTGTTGTTTGAAACACCAATAATTAGTTTTCCCCAAACTAGACCTCAGAGACTCTATCATATATATATCTATATATATATCTATCATATATATATCTATATATATATATCATATATATATATATATATATCAGAACCCAAGGACTCTTCTGAAATGACCATGAACTTGAAAGGTAATAAATGCATGATATGGATGGAGGGTATGGAAAGGGAATGCTGTAGCTAACATGAGATATACTATAATTGTTAAATATGGAGATGGATTTTAGTTGCTGAGCCACTTTGTGTCTTGATTTCTTTCCAAGGTCCATATATAAAATAATAATACCTTTCACTAACTGTGGAGCTGTAGAAAGGGCTAATTGAGATAAGATATGTAAGATGTTCATCCCAGTGACAGTCTTAACTGTCTTTGTAACTCAAGAACAAGGAAGGATTTATCTTAAGAGCAATCACATTTTAACTCTTTTATGTCCAAAACATAGGAGGAGCAGCTAATAATAACCCCTCAGAGGCTTGGTGTGGTGCCCTTGGCTTTTTATCTTGCTCCCACCACCCAACAGCAAGCCTCATTGTAATGCCTGGGTTTTGTTTATTACCATTGTTTACAAGACATTCAGATATGGCCCCTGTGCGTGAATATCTCTCTTTTCTAAGACCCAAGACAGGGGTTCTCATTTTAGTGGAAAGAAATATCAACAGATGGACTTATTAAAAATTCAGATTTCTAAGGCATCACTCCCAGAGTTAATAACTTGGTAGACCAAAGGCAAGTCCTAGGAAATGAATTTTTTATAAGAGAGCCACTAATGTACATGTCCACAGATTTCAGTGAACATAATATTTGTTTCACAACTTGTCTTTGCTTTGTGTTTATCAGCAGGTATAAACGTTCATATTTCCTACATGAAATAAAAATAGAAATCAGTACAAAACATTTATATTTCCCAGATGACTTAGAAAAAGAAATGAATATCCCCATAGAATATAGCTTACTGTTTTAAGAAAGCAAAAGTTAAGTCCCTGTAAATATATCTTTTATTTATGATGTTTAAAATTTAAATGTTAAGGTAGGCTGAAAATGGGAAGCTTTTAGAAACTTAGGACTGAAGACAGGTAGTTTTAAAAATGAATCTAGGAGGAGCATTCAAATAAGATACCTTTGTCTCTGAAGGTATTCTACAACTCATTCATTTTAGAAATATTCTACAATATGTACAATCAGAAAAATGAGAAATTATACTCCATTATCTATGATATTTCAAAATGTATAAATGCATCTAATGTCATGTACAGCTAATTAGAACAAATAAAAAAATTCAAAAAATGTTACCTCTCATGTTTAAAGTGACAGAAGCCTTGAAGGTGCTTCGGACCTATGGATGTGTGTCGGCATGTTTTTCTTCGGCCTTTATTAAGTCTTCAGAGTTCTTACAAAGATCAGGTTCACCTAAGAAAAAGTAAACAAACAGACAAAACAACATTGGCCTTTGGAAAAACCTAATAAGGTCCAAAGGTGGAAGAGATTTGTAAAATGCTGAGATTGCGTTTTACAATGGATTTGGTAGTATATTCCTCCAAAGATTATCAAACATTTTTATTTCAGCCTGTAGATCTATAGAGCATAACAAATCATCTTATGGTGATCATTTAACTTTTGAAGCTACAATTTAATCTGGGGATACAGAAATGAAACAGATGATAAATGTTTAAATATTTATTAAATCATGTGTATAAATTACATATATTTTCCTGAGCATTTTTTAATCAAAATGAATTCTTTTAAATACACCTTCTAATGATCGGTGTCTTTTTACCACATATCAATTAGTTGTTATGAATTTAAAACACAGAAGAGATAAGTGATATTTAAAAATAAATACTGTTAAAATAATCTGCAGAAACAAACTAATAAAATTTATCCTCTTGGATTCATTCAGCTTCTATACAAACTTGAGGAAAAAAATTATTAGTATGGAAAATATTTCAAGACTTCTGGAAAATTTGCGGAGCATTGAGCAGGAATAGAATTGCAAAACAAAATGTATAGATAAAAGGGTCTGATTATATAGGATATGAAATAAAAAAGCAGAAATTATAATGTTAAGTGAATTACAATATTTTGATATTTCAGGAAATATTAATGTATGATAGAAAGCCTTTTTTGTCTAAAATTTGGATGAAGGTAGTCTAAATAATTAAATTGTGCGTGAATTAATTCTGAAATAATTCTTCCAACATTTATGGTAAGATGCCAACTCATCTGCATCAGGGTTTTCTTGAGGTTTTCCAAAAGAGTGTATTATAATCGGATGGGATAAATTACAAAGCAAATGTATGTACTCTTTTATCTGTACTTTTGCTTTATAATTCTATTTCTGATCAATTCTCTATAACTTTTCCAAAAGTTTTAGAATATTTTCCTCACTGATTTTTTTTTTCTTCAAGGTTTGCATAGAAGCTGGCTGATTCTAAACACATGAATTCCATGAGTTTGTTTTTGCAATTATATTGAATATTGCTAATCTCTTATTCTCATTTACTTTCAATTCATAGTGACTGATAGATGTGTGGTAAAACCCACTGGTCATTAGTGGATTTATTTAAAATATACTCAGTGGGGGAAATTATCTTCTGTTCCAGAATCAAAATGTAAGGTAGTCTCATAACTTTTCTGATCACTATTAGACAATAAAAACCATCCTGTCATCACATTAAATTTTCAAAGTCTCAAATCAGACATTAGAAAGTCTGGTCACATCTATCCACTGTGATCATCACATAAGACAATACTTCTTTCCAAACTGGGGTTTATTGCAGAACTCAGAAATTGTGTGTGTTGGGGGCAGATAAAGTTTGTCTCTGTCACTTCTTGTGTCTTCTCTTTCAACTGGTGACTTTGGGCTCCTGTGCCAGCACACACAAGGCCAAGAGGAATGGTCATGTTCCACTTAACCAGCATCATTTCATAGACCCGGCAGGTGTGAACTGGCAGGTATATTAAGCTGACTTGTTTTTTCTTTGAGCACATTCATGATTTCTTCTTGAGAGACTTCTTGCCAAGGACCATGGCTGGAAATTTCTCACCAGCTTGTTAAGGGCACAAGAATCCCTGGTTTCTTTTGTTTTTGTGGGGAGGTGGGATATGGGGATTGAACTCAGGGGAACTCAACCACTGAGCCACATCCCCAGACCTATTTTGTATTTTATTTAGAGACAGGGTCTCACTGAGTTGCTTAGCGCCTTGCCGTGGCTGAGGTGGCTTTGAACTCACGGTCCTCCTCCCTCAGCCTCCCAAGATGCTGAGATTATAGGCATACACCACCACGCCCAGTCCTGTTTTCTTTTTAATGTCCATAGTCCCTGGAAATTTGCCTTTTACTGCCAGTTTCTGTCTGCTGAGGCCTCATCACACTCACAAATATGATGGGACATATTTGGCTCATATGAGACTCTCCAGAAGCATGTATTCCCATGAACTGCTTCAGGAAAGGCTGAAACCTTCACAGCCTCTTCTCCAGGTGCTCATTTGTCACCATCTAACTCTTAAGATCTCTTAGATAGGAACTAGATTCTATTACCAACATTGAATTTTTATTATTTTTAAAAATTGCTGTATTCTTCATATATTCTTGGCTTCAATCCCTCCAGTAGTCCTGATGGCATGCTCTTCTCTTCACCTGGGCTGAGGAAGGAAGCATTTCTACAACTTCCCCAATAGCAGTGATTGTTTTACCAAAATTCTTCTCAGAAATTCTTTTTCAACTTTTAGCAACTTAACCTTCCATTTGTTTGAACTGAGTGAGGGTTTTAAGCCTTCTATAAAGGACTTTTCAATCTTCTCTGAAATCCTATCTTAGGGCTCAGTTTGTTTTCTGACATTTATCATCTTGGCGTCTTGGTTTAACCTTCAGATTTAATACTCTGTTACTTAAGACTGTATTAAAACAGAACAAAATAGTCTGGAATAGAAAAGAAGAGGTGAAAGTGAGAAGAATAGACAAAGAACGGAATGTATTTAACTGGTTCACTGGTTCTCAAAAATTTTGAGAAAACATTTTAAGTGGGTCAAGGACACCAAGGTCTAACTAAGACCAAATACTCTTTATTTCTAATGGATAAAGAACTCACCGGTAAGAAACAAGTGTAAGAGGAATAAAATAAGAAAGTGGTAACAATGCAGCATTCACACACACACACACACACACACACACACAAAATCACCAAATGATTCACAAATTACATCCAAGAGTTATTTTGCACATGCAATAGGAAAATCCATAATTAAGTATTATGACCAACTCAACGTAAGAGTTTTACGGCACTGAAAACATATCTTTCTTCAAAACTGAAAAAATTCCATTTATTTTCAAAGACACACACAAGATATTCACAAGCAATTTCATGACATCAGATTGCTTACAAAAATATTGAATTATTGTTCTCCATAAAGTCAAGTCAAATTGGAAGATAATGGACAAACTTCCCAGCAGTTCCTCAGCAACAGACTTACAAAGCCAGAACAAAGGGAACAAAGGGAACTCAGTGAAATATAACACTGGACTGTAAAAGAAACTGCAGAGACACAGAAAGTCAGAAAATGTGAACATAATATAAGAAATAATGTTAGATATGCTCCAGCTTGGCTGGTGGAGGCCATGAGAGGGTGGTTATGGAGAGGAGCAGGGAGTGGAGAGTGCAGGCAGAGAGAGAGGACAGCATGGCAGATAAAAAAATAATTAAAAAAAAAAATTGCCTTGGGGGGAACCTGTGGAATATAGAGGATGCTGATCTTAATAGACCCAGAGTCTGTGGGGAAAGTGATTCTGTGAAATTCAACCAGAAATTGCTCAGCCCACAGGCAAATACCTCAGCAGGAATCAGGGAACTGGCAGCATGGAAGCCAGTTGCCAGCATAGGAACCCCCTGTGAGTGCCCCGCATTAGCAAGCAGAGACAGGCTGTCTGGGAACTCATGAAGGCAGTTGCCAGCAGTCCTCGCTTAGGACTCCAGAGTGATGGAAACAGGCACAAAGAAAATCGTGTCTGAAGCATAAAGTCTCCTAATATCAAGGAGAAAGACCTCCCTTTGGTACCAACATCCCAAAAAGCCTATTGGAAAGAGGACTAAGTGGCCACACAGGAACTTCTGCACTCCAGGGCAAATACATGGCAATTCATATTCATAGCCGTGAAGGGGAAACCTGTGGAGGTTTAGTCCCTACACCCTAAAAGTGAATTTTATCAGAGTCTTTACAGATCCATATGTCTAGCAGAGACCAGCTTCTCTCCAGCAGTAAGGGGCATGGATCAAACCTCAAGTACCCACCAACAGAATCCCAAGTGTCAGGCAAAACTGAACCTCAACTACTCCAACTTCAAGTTTGGAACTCTGCACCACCCCTGCTACAAGAATACACAATTTCTCAGCACTCTGCAGTCTGCCCCACCATATCCTGGGAGACTGGAAGCTGAGAACCTCTCATAGCCACAAGGACTGGCAGATGAGGATCACAAAGACATTGGACTTAACAACCCACGGCCCTTGACCCAAGGGTTACAGAGCCAAAAATAAACACAAAGAATGAAAATCCATCCCTGCCAACAGTTTTGACCTCCTTATTGGAAACAAGCTCTTTATTTCTCATTAAGATTTTTGAAATTTTTTTCTCCTTTTTCTCAACTCTTTTTTTCTTTTTTCTCCATATTCCCTCAGTTAACTTTAAAAAGCATCATTTCATTATTGCTTACTTTTTTCTTTCTGCAAGGTTTTGTGTATGTGGGTATGTGTGTTCTTACTGCATGGATAGGTTCAAAAATGTGTATATATTCATATAATTTTACTTTCACATTAACTGCTTTCTTAGTCACCTCTTTATTATTTAACTTTGATTTGAATTAGGTGGGGTATAATTATACATGAATTTGGGTTGTTTTGATCTTATATATAGTTGTGTGTTTGTATCTTGGTGTTTGTTCCTCTTATTGCCCCTTCTTCAATCTCTTCCCACACTATTAGCCAAATGGTCCTGTTCCCTTTTCCTTTCTTTTCAAAATTATTTTTAATTAGATTTTTATTCCTTCTTCCTCATAGCCAACATCTGCTACCTCTCTCTTGACTCTTCTCTGTTAATTGTTTTAAATATTTCAAACTTTTTCTTGCCTTTCTACCCTATTTTCTCTTCACTTAAGAAATTGCAATCCCACTATCTAATAGAGCTATACTTTATATAACTCCTACCCCATTCAATGTTGTTTCGATTATTAATTCAGTGACAACATGGTAGACACTTGTTGTCTAATGCCTTATTTATTTCACAGGTTTTTTTTTTGTAATTGTTGGGACTAATGGTAAGTACTGACCCCATCATTCCTATATCAGCGCCAATTAGTGTTATAGATGTCAAAATAGACAATAAATATTTATCTGAAGGCTAATTCTGTTGCTAACATTAGTGCTATTCCTGGCTCCCCTCTTCCCCAAAAACGAACTGGAAAATGAATGGGACGCTTCAGTTTCCCGTAGTAGGGATTCTGCTGCCAAGCAATACCAACAGCTCAGCTAAGTAATGGAAAATCTCACGCCACACATAATCTAACCTCAGCTAAGTCTCATCATTACTTTGGGGGACAAAAACCCCAAGCCAACAACTAGGCTCCAAGGAGGAACAACCATAAAGGGACCTTAGCACCCACCCCTGGGTATCTACTCATACATCAAAATCAAATCAAAACCCCAAAACAAAAAAAGATAACTACATATGAAAGAATACATGTATAAGAAGGGAAGGGGAATTCATCTCAATTGATGTGCAAGTTCAAGACTTCTGAAAACATGAGCAAATAGGCAAATAAATCTCCCCTTAAAATTTACAATCCTCCAACAAAGGATCTCACAGATATGGAAATGGATGAAATTCCAGAGAAAGTGTCTAAAAATCTGATTATTAAAGTGTTCAACAAACTAAAAGATCATCTAAAGAATGAATTAAGCCTTTGTTCAGCCTTTGGTTTTTTGGAATTAGCTTATTTCACTTTGCATGATAATCTCTGATTCCATCCATTTATCTGCAAATGCCATAATATTGTTTTTTATCGTTGAATAGTATTCCATCCAAAGCAGATGAAAGTGCTATAAAGTGCAATAAAGAAAATAAAGATATTGAAAAGAAACAAATCAGAACTGGAAATGAAAGACAAAATGAATCAAAATAAAAATTCATTTGAAAGCATCACCAACAGATTACATTATGCAGAAAATAGAACTTCAGACCTTGTAGACAGAATGTCAGGCCTTGAAGACAGGGTTTATAAACTTGAATACTCAGTATGTAATAAAGGGAAAAAATGAAAGATGATGACCAGAATATACAAGAACTCTGGAACTGCACCAAAAGAACAAACCTGAGAGTTATTGTGATAAAGAAAACATGGAGATACATACTTAAGGTATTAGGAACATTTTCAATGAGATGGTAACTTAAAACTTTCCCCATATCAGAAATAAGATGCACATCCATATATAGGAGGTATATGAGACCTCACATGGACAAGATCAGAGTAGAACTCTACAAGACGCCTCATAATCAAAATGCTTAACAGAGAAAACAGGAAGAATACTAAATCTGTGAAAGAAAAACATGAGGAAAAATTTAGTGGCAAATAAATAAGGCTCATTTCTGACTTCTCAACTCAGACTCTAAAATCAAGGAGGACCTGGAATGAGATATTCCAAGCTCTAAAATAAAACAATTGCCACTGAAGATTCCTATATCCAGCAAAGCTCTTTTTGAAAATCAGTGGGGAAATAAAAACTTTTCATAAGTATAAACTAAAAAAATTCATGATCACTAAGCCAGCACTACAAGGAATACTCAAATCAAACTGCACGCAGAGATACCCCAAAATTAACCCCGAAACTACCACATAGATGAAGATCATTGGAAGAGAAACAAACTAATTAAAAAATAATCCAGAATTAAATATAACAGGCTAACTCAAATGGCAGAAAACTACAAACACATATCCACAACAACACTGAATGTAAATGCCCTCAACTACCCAATTAAAAGACATAGATCAGCAGAATGAACCAAAATCAAGATTCGACTATATGCTATTTGCAAGGGACTCATCTCATAGGTAAAGACACCCACAGGCTAAAACTAAAAAGATGGAAAAATATGCCATACAAATAGAGTCCAAAAAAAGCAGCAGTAATAGCTCTTCTTATACCTGATAAAGCAGATTTCAAGCAATTAATCAGAAGAGACAAAGAAGGTCACTATGTCAACACACCCTTATCACTAACACAGATGGGTCATCCAAACATAAAATCAATAAAGTTATTTCTGATCTTAATAATACTATAAATCAAATTGACCTAGTAGACATCTATAGAATATTTCATTCCCAAACAGCTGAATTTACCTTCTTCCCAGAAGCTCACGGAGTCTTTTCCAATATAGACTGTATTCTAGGTCAGAATGTAAATCTTAGCAAATTAAAAAATGATATAATCTTGTAATCTATCAGAGAATAATGGAAAGAAACAAGAAATCAACAGCAAGGAAAATAATAGAAACCACATAAACACATAGAGATTGAACAACATTCTTTCAAATGAAGAATGGATCATAGAAGGAATGAGAGAAGAATTAAGAAATTCTTAGAAACAAATGAGAACAGAGATACAACATTTCAAAGTTTGGAACAGTATGAAAGCAGTTCTAAGAGGAAAATTGATAGTATTGAGTGCCTACATTAAAAAAAATAGAGATCCCAAAACAAATAAGCCAAAATAACTATAGAAAAGACAGAGAAGCTCCAAGTCAACAAAATTAGAGATTAAAAAGGAGATATCACCACAGACACCTCTGAAATTCTGAGACTTATTAGAAACTATTTTGAAAGTGTATATTCTAATAAACTGAAAAATCCAGAAGATGTTGAGAAATTTCTAGACACATATGATGTGCCTAAATTGAACCAGGAAGACATAAAAAACCTAAACAGATCAATATCAAGTAATATAATTGAAACAGCAATTAAAAACCTTCCAACAATGTAAAGTCTAGGACCAGACACACTTTTATTTGAGTTCTACCAGATCCTTACAGAAGAACTAACACCAGTTTTTCCAAATTATCCCATGAAATTGAAATGGAGGGAATACTCTCAAATACATTCTATGAAACCAGTACAACACTGATACCAAAACCAGTCAAGGACATATCAAGGAAATATAATTACAGACCAATATCCCTGATGAACATAGATGTAAAAATCCTTAATAAAATATTGACAAACCACATTCAAAAACATATCAAGAAGATAATACACTAAGATCAAGTGAGTTTCATCCCAGGATGCAAGGTTGCTTCAATATATGCTAATTAATATATGTAATTCACCACAAGGACAAGTATCATATGATCATCTCAGTAGATGCAGAAAAGGCCTTTGATGGAATTCAACACCCATTTGTGTTAAAAATGCTAGGGAAACTAGGGATGGAAGGAACTTACAACATTATAAAGGGGCATCACAAAACCTGATCTGAAATTATACTACAGAGTTATAGCAACAAAAACATCATGCTATTGGCATCAAAATAGACATAAGGACCAATGGAACAGAATATAAGACACAGAGATGAACCCACAAAATTACAGCCACCTGATATTGACAATGGTGCCAAATATGCATGTTGGAGAAAAGGTAGCCTTTTTTTTTTTTTTTTTTTAGTGAAAGAGTTTTCTCATTTTATTAGTTTAATGCGAGGACCCTGTAGTGAAATCTAAAGCTAAGCCAGACCTATTATTTTTAGACATTTAAAGATAGGCTGTACTTTTACCTTCAAACAAGGTGATCACCCACATTCCAAGTTCATGCCCACTTCCTACCATGTGTTCAGCTTGCTAGTTATTGTCAGCATATGCATTTGTCTGTTTTTTTTTTCAATGTTTTTTTTTTATTTACTTATTGATTCATTGAACACAAATGGAGTACAGCTATTGTTTCACTGGTTGTACACAAAGTAGAGTCACACCATCTGTGCGTTCATGCATGTACACAGGGCAATGGTATCTGTCACACTTTCTGTTATTGTTTTTACCCCCCACCCCACCCTGACCCTCCCTTCCCTCTATGCTATCTATCCTACCTCCATTCTTGCCACCCTTCCCCCCCGCATTATGCATCATCATTAATTTATCAGAGAGACCATTAGGCCTTTGGATTTTGGGGATTGGCTGATCTCACTTAGCATAACAGTCTCCAACATCATCCATTTACCTACAAATGCCATAATTTTATTCTTCTTTATGGCTGAGTAATATTCCATTGTGTATATATACCACAGTTTCTTTATCCATTCATCTACTGAAGGGCATCTAGGTTGATTCCATAATCTAGCTATTGTGAATTGAGCAACTATGAACATTGATGTGGCTGCATCACTGTAGTAATCTGATTTTAAGTCCTTTGGGTAAAGGCCAAGGAGTGGGATAGCGGAGTCAAATAGTGGATCCATTCCAAGTTTTCTAAGGAATCTCCACACTGCTTTCCAGAGTGGCTGCACCAACTTGCACTCCCACCAGCAATGTATGAGTGTACCCTTTTCCCCACATCCTCGCCAACACCTATTGTTGCCTGTATTCTTAATAAAAGACATTCTAATTGGGGTAAGATGAAATCTTAAGGTGGTTTTGATTTGCAGTTGGCCTAGGACCAGATTTCCTTAACATGACTCCCAAAGCGCAAGAAATAAAAGCACGAATCAATGATTGGGATAGAGTCAAACTAAAAAGCTTTTTCTCAGCAAAGGAAACAATCAGCAATGTGAAGAGAGAGCCTTCAGAGTGGGAGAAAATCTTTGCCACACACACTTCAGATAGAGCACTAATCTCCAGAATCTACCAAGTACTCAAAAATCTTTACACCAAGAACACCAATAACCCAATCAACAAATCGGCCAAGGAAATGAACAGACACTTTACAGAGGAAGATCTACAAGCAATCAACAGATTTATGAAAAAATGTTCAACATCACTCGTTATTAAAGGTAGCCTTTTTAACAAGTGGTGCCGAGAATCTGGATATCCATATGTAGAAGGAGGAAATTAGATCACTATCTCTCACCTGCATGAAAGTCAAAAACAAATGGACCAAAAACTTAGGAATTTGAGCAGAAATCTTGCAAGTCCTAGAAGAAAACACAGGGTCAACACTTCATCATATTGGTGCAGGCATCGACTTCTTTAACAAAATCCCTAAAGGTCCAGAAATAAGATTGTTTTTCTTTTTTTTCAAGACGGCAGAATAGAGGAGGTCACTTTCATGGCTTCTCCATGGTGTGAAACCAAGAAAGCAGAAAGGCAGCTTCTCACAAGATAGGTGAACAAGAAAAAAGTGTGTGGGGGGGACTTTACTGGAATTTAAAACTGGACATTCAAAGCAGATCGAGGACTCAGGAGGTTGGATATAAAAAAATAAGGAAGAAATCTCCAGTGGCACAGCTGCTGCCACAGCTGGGCCATAAGCACCAACCAGAACAGTCCCTCCCCAAGAAAAGTGGAGGGACAAGGGAATTAAAGGAACCCACATTTTTAGGAGGCCTGAGGCCTGTCTTGGTACTGAACATTTAAGATCAAGGACATTGCCCTACTAAACTGAAAGGGGTGCTGCATAGTATCCTTGTCCAGGAAAGAAGCTGCCATCTCTGTGGGTGGCTTGCAGAAGTCAGAGGAAGGAACCATTTTGCAGTGGGTGAACCATTTTTGTACAGGGGGTGCTAGCAGCTGAGGGAGTCAATTCCTGGGTTTGGCCCAAAATACAGGCCCAGTACAAACACACTGCAGGAGAAAATCGAACATGGAGAGAGGTTTACACAGGGGACAATTGAACCTGGAAACCCACCCAACTCTACCCCTCCCCCTCCAACCTGGCTGCTTGTAGGACCAGCTGGGAGAGATACATTGGCCAGGAATTGGGAAGGCAGGTGTGGTAGAGACTGAGTTTGGAGACTGAACCCAAACCCAGGAAATATGGGGGCCACAGGTAACATAGGGAACTAAGAATTGGCTTCTCTACCACATGAGTGGAACCCAGGGGATATCCCTGGGATACATTCTTTTCAGAATGGACCAGCAATTACTGGGCCCTGGAAATGTGCTGATCTAAAATCTCCAGACCAACTGGCATTCAGCAAAGAGCCTGAGCCCACATAAGCCTAAACACTGCCTCCAGGAATTCCACCTATTGGATTATCTCTCTCACTCCAGCAATCTGGAGAGTGGAGCATCATGATACAGATAACTCCAGGTAAAAGTGCTGAGAAGAGAAGCTGAGAATCTTTCAATCAGCAATGGAAAGAATTCTTTAACTTTACATTGAGAATTTTTTCCTCTTCTATTTTTTTCCTTTTATTTTTTTCCTATTTTCTCTGTTTAATTGTGGTATCATCGTTACATGGACATTTATACCTATTCATATTTGTTTTTTCTCATTTCTAGCATTGTTGAAACCAGTTATTTTTCATGGATCAATTTTTTAAGGACTAGAATGTTTGATTAGTGTATTTTAGTTTTGTTTTGTATTCTCTCATTTTTATTGTTTAAAAATTTGAACTTTGTATGTATATTTTCCCATGATTTTCCTTCTCTCTTTTCTTCCACTAATAGCCAATCTTTATTGTTCTCTCTTTCCTTCTTCCTTTAATTTTGTACTTCTATCTTTTTTCTTCCTCCCTCATAATTATCACATCCTATATCACTTCTGTTCTCTCCCTGCCCACCATTTGAAATTGAAAACCCTTTTGCAATGTGCTGTTTTATTTGGAGTTAATAATTGATCATATCATTTTTGTTTATTGTGATAATTAACATTGTAGACATCATAGTAGGAACTATTTGATTTAATGCTATAAATTGTTTGTATTGGTTGTTGTTAGTATTTGTCTCCCCCTAAACAGTGAGGTACTGGAAACCTTTAGGGACACTATAAGTCCACAGGGTAGAAACTCTACTCTCTCAGATCCATACTGTTAGATGGATAGACACACAAACAACATGAAAAAGCAAGGGAACAAATTGCCCCAAACAAATCAATATACTCCAATAACAGAATCCATTGAAACTACTGTGGAAGAAATGTCAGAGAAGGAGTTTAGCCTGCACACAGTTAAGTTGATCTGTGAAGTAAAGAATGGTATAAGGAGTGAAATGAGAGAGAAAATACAGGAAGTGAAAGATCAATAAAGAGATAGAGATTCAGAAAAAAAAAAGCAGAAATCCTTGAAATAAAGGAATCAATAAACAAAGTTAAAAATTCAACTGAAAGCATCACCAACTGACTAGATCACTTGGAAGACAGAGTTTCAGGCAATGAAGACAAAGTATATAATCTTGAAAACAAAGGTAAATGTGGAAAAAAGATCTTAAGAGACCATGAACATTACTTCCAAGAAACAGGGGATAGCCTGAAAAGACCAAATTTAAAATTTATTGGGGTAGATGAAGTCTCAGAGATACAAACAAAAGGAATTCAGCCCTTTCAATGAAATCATATCTAAAAATTTCCCAAACCTAAAGAATGAAATGCAAGATCACATACAGGAGGATTACAGGACACTGAATATACAAAATCGCAATAGACCCATACCAAGGCACATCATTATGAAAATGCCGAACGTGCAGAATAAGGATACGGTTTTAAAGTCTGCAAGAGAAAAACAATAGGTAAAATATAGAGGGACACCAATGTGAATCTAAGCTGATTTCTCAACCTAGACCCTCAAAGCTAGGAGGTCTTGGAATAATATATACCAAGCTCTGGAAGAAAATGGATGCCAGCCAAGAATAGTATACTCAGCAAAATTAAGCTTCAGAATTGATGATAAAATATAAAACTTCCATGATAAACAAAAGTTAAAAGAATTCACAACTAGAAAACCTGAACTATAGAACAAAGTCAATATATTTCATGAAGAAGAAATGAAAAATAAAAGTGACAACCAATAAAGGGAAGAACCACACTAAAAGAATAGTAAATAAATGGAGAAATGAATTCAAATTAAAAACCAGAAATAAATAAAAATGACAGGGAATAAAAATAATATCTCAATAATAACACTGAATATAAAGGACCTAAACTCATCAATTGAAAGGCATAGACTCACAGATAGATTAAAAAACAAGATCCAACAATATGCTATCCCCAAGAGACTCACCTCATAGGCAGACATCCACAGACTGAAGTTCAAGGAATGGGGAGAACATATTATTCATATGGATCTCATATACAAGCAGGGGTTTATATCCTCACATCAGATAAAGTGGACTTCAAGCCAAGGTTAATCAAAAGGGACAAAGAAGGATATTTCATACTGCTTAAGGGAATTATATATCAAGAAGACATAAGAATCATAAATATTTATGACCAAAACAATGGAACATCTACATACATCAAACAAACCCTTCTCAATTTCAAGAAGCAAATAGACCACAACACAATAATACTGGGTGACTTTGATACATCTCTCATTACTGTATAGATTCTCCAACCAAAAACTAAAGAAGCTATAGAACTAAGAAATACAATTAATAATTTAGAGTTAATCAACATATATTGAATATTTCATCCATCAATGACTGAATACAATTTCTTCTCCAAAACAGACCATATCTTAAGCCACAAAGCAGATCTTAACAAATGCAAAAAATAGAAATAATGCCTTGCATTCTATCAGATAATAATGGAATGAAATTAGAAATCAATGATAAATTAAAAAATAGAAGCTACTCTAATCCCTGGAGACTAAATAATATGCTATTATATGATGACTGGGTAGCAGGAGAAATCAGGGATGAAATAAAAAAATACTTAAAGGTAAATGAGAATAATGACACAACATATCAAAATCTCTAGGACATATGAAAGCAGTGTTAAGAGGAAATTCATTGCATTGAGCTGATCCATTAAAAGAATAGAAAGTCAACAAATAAATAACCTAACATTACACCTCAAAGTCCTAGAAAAAGAAGAACAAATCAACACCAAAAGCAGTAGAAAAGAGGAAATAATTAAAATCAGAGCTGAAATCAATGAAATTGAAACCAAAGAAACAGTTCAAAAAAATTGACAAAACAAAAAGTTGGTTCTTTGCAAAAAATCAATATAATTGATAAACCCTTAGCCAACCTAACAAAGAGAAAGAGTGAGAAAACTCAAGTTACTAAAATTCAGTATGAAAAAGGAATAGTATAATGAACACTACTGAAATACAGATAATAGAACCTATTTTGAAAATTTACACTCTAATAAAATAGAAAATCTTGAAGGCTTCAACAAATTTCTAGAGACATGACCTGCCTAAATTGGATCAGGAGGACATAGAATATTTAAGGAGATCAATTTTAAGCAATGAAATAGAAGATGCTTGAAAAACCTACCAAGAAAATAGGCCAGGACCAGACAGATTCTCAGCTGAGTTCTATAGGACCTTCAAAGAACAACTAAGACTAATCTTCCTCAAATTATTTCATGAAATAGAGAAGGACAGAACCCTTCCAAACTCATTCTATGAAGCTAGTATCACTCTGATTTAAAAAAAAAATCAAAGACACATCAAGTAAAGAAAATTTCAGACCAATATCCTTGATGAATATAGATGCAAAAATTATTAATAAAATGTTGGCAAATTGCATACAAAAACAAAATAAATAGATACTTCACCATAATTAATTGGGGTTCATCTCAGTGATGCAAGGTTGGTTCAATATACAGAAATCAAATGTAATTCATCACATCAATAGACTTAAAGAAAATAATCACATGATTATCTCCATAGATGAAGAAAAAGCATTTGGCAAAATACAGCATCCATTCATGTTCAAAACACTAGGAAAATTAGGAATAGTAGGAATATACCTCAACATTGTAAAAGCTATATATGCTAAACCCAAAGCTAACATCATTCTAAATGGACATCAGACCAGAGATGCTCTGCCCACTAGAAGAAAAAGTGGACACAAATTTCCATCATGTCAGCTTAGGAACCAAATTCCTCAACAAGACTCTGAAAGTGCAAGAAATAAAATCAAAAATCAATACATGGAATTGTATCAAAGTAAGGGCTTCTTCACAGCAAAGGAAACAATCAAGAACATGAAGAGAGCACCTGCAGAATGGGAGAAAATGTTTGCCACCTAAACCTCACATAGAGCATTAATTTACAGGATATATAAAGAACTCAAAAAATTTAACACCAAGAAAACAAATAGCCCAATCAACAAATGAGCAAAGAAACTGAACAGATACTTCACAGAAGAAGAAATACAAACGGTCAAAAAATATTTGAAAACACATTCAACATCTCTAGCAATTATGAAAATGCAAATCAAAACTACATTGGTATTTCATTCCAGTCAGAATAGCAATTATCAAGAATACAAGCAATAGTAAATGTTGGCAAGGATGTGGGGGAAAAGCATACACTTATACACTGCTTGTGGGACTGCAAATTGGTACAACCACTCTGGAAAGCAGTATGAAGTTTCCTCAAAAAACTGGGAATGGAACCACCATTTGACCTAGTCATCCCACTCCTCAGTATATTCCCAAAGGACTTAAAATTAGCATACTACAGTGACACAGCAACATCAATGTTTTCAGCAGCTTAATTCACAATAACTAAGCTATGTAATCAACCTAGGTGCTGCCCTTCAACAGATGAATTGGCAAAGAAAATGTAGTGTATATACCCAATGGAATATTACTCAGCCATAAAAAATGAAATTATGGCATTTGCCAGTAAATGGAAGGATCTGGAGACTATCATGCTAAGTGAAATAAGCCAATCCCAAAAATCCAAATGCCAAATATTTTCTCTGATAGGCAGATGCTGATCCATAGTAGGGGATGGGTATGGAAGAATGAAGGAACTTTGGATTATGCAGAGGGGAGTGAGGAGAAGGGTGGGACTGTAGGGATGGTAAAGATGGTAGAATGAGGCAGGCATTATTACCGTACACACATGTATGATTACACTACTGGTGTGACTCAGCACCACGTACAGCCAGAGGAATGAGAAGTTATGCTTCATTTGTGTACAATGTGTCAAAATGCATGGTACTGTCATGTATAACCTATTAGAGCAAAAAATTTTAAAAAAATCAATCTTCTAAAAAAGAAGAAATCATTTGCCATTTTCAGTCCATTTAAGACCATTTTAGATGACCTTCATAGCCAAAGGTGGTCTATGTAATAGACCTTGAGAAACCTCTATATAGTCCAAAGTGTCAAACATTTTTAAATCATGGCTCCCTCTTTTAATCTGCTCAAATCAATGACCTTCTTTTAAAGTCATATTCACAAATGATATACATATGGATATAAAAGTTTTATTCACATTAAAATATTACTATGAACATTTTTTAGTGAACCTAGGGATACACTATGGTAATAAATGTGCTTCCTTGTTGATGCTTAAAATGACAAGGCCTAACTTGAGGTCTACTATCTATACCATTTTCAAGTAGTATGATTTCAAGTGATACTTCAAGGTCTTTTCCACTAAATATATTATGATAACATCTGTCATTTCTACTTATGACAAAAATATAAACACAGTGTTAATGTGTACTGGTATGCACAAATGATGGATGTGCTAAATTTCTGGTAAAGGCTAATTTAAAAAAATATTTTAAAAAAGTTTTTTATTTGTTCTTTTTCGATATACATGACAGTAGGATGTATTTTGGCATATAATACTAACATTTTTTTCCCATGACAGTGTGCCTATATACAGACCCCATCTATATAACCCTGGGCTAAAATTCTTGTTCTAGTCTTACTTCATTATCAGTTAAGGAATAAACTCAGAATAATCTAGTGATTTCTTTCAGTGCAGACCACAAATAGATAACCCGAGGTCAAAGCATTTGGCTTTCAATTCAACGAGACCAGTAGCACAACCTCAGAATTTCTATTTACTTACAAGCTCTCCTATATAGGAAGCTACTCCTTAGGAATGAATACTTGGGGTCAGTTCAAAGCAAATGGAGAGAAGCTTGTTTGTCAGCCAGGAAAAAGGTGGTGAAGTAAAAAGGCTCCAATGGTTCTATTCATCTCAAAGACTTTTAGTGGTTATCTACACCAGTTTTAAAAGTTTGGACTTAAAAAAAGCAATTCAAATAATGATGGAAACACATCGACTTTGCTTTATAAATAGGCTAAATTCAGCAGGTGTTGGAAGAGGATGGTGATCATCAGAAAAACAAACCTACGAAAACAAAAAGAAATCCTCTAGAGTTAGCTAATCAAGCTCTGACACTGCAATCTGAGCTCACTTTGGGATAATCAGAATCACATGTTATTTATAGGTGGCATAAATAATACTTGCAGAGAATAAGACATAGCACACCATCAAGGCGACATTGGAGACCCCAGTCTTCCAATCATACCATTGACTAATACTTTGGAAAATAATCTTAGGATAAATTATTATACAATTGATAATATAAAAACAATAATCAACACCTGGGGAACACTTACAAGACAGCAGGGCTTCACTCACCTACTTCTTCAAAGCAATCCTGTGAAGTGGGATTTAACAGCTATGAAAACTGACATGTAGAGTCATCTGCCCATCATCCTAAAGCCAGCAAATGTCAAATGTCTAGATCCCTCTGACAAAGTCACCCAGAATTTTGACCTCCAGTTCCATTTCCCACGCTGCACTCAGCACACATCTTCACCATCTCTGCCATATCCACCTGCCACCTGTCTTCTTCTTACCTAGTATTTTCTAAACTGATATTAAATCTCCTGCCTTTCAAAATGCTAGCTTTTTTTATCAATTTGTCTATGAACCCAAAACTGCTCTAACAAATAAAATGCATATTTAAATAACTTCAGCATGCAAATAAACATTAGTAAGATAAAAATAAAATTAAAATACATCAAAATAAAATGCTAGCTTTGTCCTAGTCATTTTGTCCACCCCCAGAAAAAGTAAAATTGATGTGCTTTTCGTATTTTTCAAATACACATAATTCATAATTTACAAAAGATCATTTCTTCCACAGCTATAAAAAAACACAATAACTGATTTTTATTGCACTATTTTTGGCTTGTCTAACTCAATAGTCCCTGCACATCAGTAGAAAAACTGCCTCCAATTTGTGTCTTAGACACAAGGAACATGTGATCAGAGGGATAGCTGACTAATCCATCCTTACCTAGGACAGTTTGGGAGACAGACCCCAAATTATCCCTCAGAAAATCACTCCAATTAATCATCCATATTTAACAGCAATAGAAAATAGTGCTTTAAAAATGCTTGGCAGAAAATTGGTTTGTGCAGACTTTTCAACAAAAACACAAGTTCCAAGTTACACTCCATTCTTATTTCTTCATGGGAAAAATACTACCTTTGCTTTGTCTAACAGTATTTTCTCAAGTTGGCACATCAGTAGGGTTGCTTCTGTTTTATTTTGGGTCCATTATGTAGCTTCTGTTGCATATAACTAGAATTGATTACCAAAGATCAAAGACATCGGAGAAATGTAACATAGGGTAAATCAGAGCTTTGGATTCACACTGTTGTTTGGCATCCATATGATATAATTTGCCTTGTAGATGAAGAAGAGGAACCTTTTCAACCCTAGGAAAAATACTTTCCCTTTCATTTGCTCTTAATTTAAATGTATTTGGAGAAGTAACAGTTCCATGTTTTCTGTCTTTTAGTTTGTAATGTGCATGAAGATAACAGGAAGAGAAGGAAAGACCACCAGGCAGAAGGAGAAAGTGGCAGACTGCTAAATACAAAACTCCTTCTGCTTCCCAAATGTGTTAGCTTTGACCTGTAAAGCTGGAGGAAGTGATGCCTTTATTCATTAAGGGTTACATATGATTCAAATCAAGAACTGCCTAAATTATTCCCTGGTTCCCAAAAACAACATAAAAACATTTGATTTTGAAGAAAACATGTCAATCTACATTAGTAAACTGGAATAAATTCACATACCCAATTAACATGTCAGACTCTAAATACGTAGGGAATTCAATACAGATGATCTATGGAAAATGAAAGATTTCTCTATATATTCTTCTTTCAATCAACAAAATTGGACTCAAGTTGGAGAGATAATATGTCAAACAGCCAAAAATCTTAATGTTTAATTTCCATGGAATGAAAACTTTTAAACAATGTGGGCAGTAGTTGAGTTGGCTCTTTGAAGAAGTTTGGTCTAAGATTGGGGCCACAGAATGCATTTGCTTTGGTGGAATGAAGGAATATTTTATCAGGAGGGTAAGTAGGTAAGGGGGAAGGAGAGTCTGAGCAAAGGCAAGAATTTGGAAAGAAAAAGTGTAGCCCTGTTGAGAAAACTTGGCTGATGGCCCCCAGTACCTGATGAAGCAACATTTTCTTCCTTGGAGTGGTCATTCTTCTAGAGGAAGGCTCTAACACCTACTAAAATATTGTTTTAATATTATTCCTAGGGGAGATCTATGCGATTGAATCACAGATTTTTTTTTTTTTTAAAGAAAAGAGGCTCTGATGTAGGGAGATGGTAAGCATGTAAGTCACTGATCATCTTTGAAGGTAGAGAAGTGGAAAGAGTTTCACGAGGGGGGAGGGTTTGGAGTGCTGAAGTTAAGACCACTCAAATCCCACTCTCTCCCTGTGAATAGTGACAGGAATTGGTTATGTATATTGTTTAAGAATGGGTTTGTGGAGGCAATTTAATACCATGGAGTTTCTCTAATTTTTCAAGTGGGGTGAAAAAGATGGGATAAAAATTGAGCCTAAGAGATGTACTAAAAATTGATTTTTTCATTCTTTTCTAAGTAAAAAAAAAATACATATGGAATACTGATTTTTAGGTGTGTTTATCTAAACCAGTTTAAAAAGTTGAAACTTAGAAGAAATAATTTGTCAAATGATGGAAACATTTTGACTTTTCTTTAAATATTCTGAATAAAGTATTTTGGCAAATTGGATTTGCTATATAAAGTTGGATTAAGAAAACAAACACAAACCTTTGATTGCTTTCAGTATAAATGTTTAAGTATGTCTATGTCAATACATAAACTCACTTTGGATCTGAATGAAAACTGAATATGAGTGGACTTGTTTTGATAATGGACAATCCTAAAAAAATACAGACCCCCTTGAGATGTCCTGTTGTTGACATAAGCCATCAGTTTACACTCTCTTATACATGCAGAATAGACAAAAACACACCAGATAACATGAATCATTCACCTCTATCATAAATGGCACGACAGAGCCACTTAAAAATCAGTTCTTAAATTTGCCCGTTTATTGTTATTTCTCCTAAATTTAAAAGTTAACAAATTAATGGAAGGTTTTACTTTCAAAAAGGAGTTTATAACATAATATTTTCACTATCAGAAATAACTTCTCAATTTGTCTACTTACAGAATGTCAGAAAGAAAAACCAATGATGTACTCACATTAGGTAATTTTGCCACATATCTGCAACCTCTGGCTCATAATTTTCCATAAAGTTCTATGTCCTTGTATTTTAAAATGGGCCCAAAGATGAATATAATGAAGGTATGACCAAACTTTAAATTCTGGGTCTTTATACAAAAATTTTGAAAAGGTTTTTAAAAGCACCTGTATATTTTAAATTCTTGTCAAAATCTATTTGTATTTTAACACAAATGCATTCGTATATCTTGACTTATTGAATCATAAGTGATGTGTATAAGAAAAAGCATAACAACAAATTAAAGAGTGAGTTCAGTTTTTAATATAGTGGTACTAACAATAGAAACAAAAGTAAATATTCAGAGAAGGTTTAATGTATTTCAAGCACTGTGGTTAGTGTTTCAAATATGTTATTATTTATTCCTTTCAGTAATTTTTTTGCCTAAAGTCATATACCAAGTAATGGACTGAGCTGGTCATCAACCCTAGAGTCATGTACCAAGTGATGGACTGAGCTGGTCATCAACCCTAGAGTCATGTACCAAGCCCTGCTTGGTCACACAGGGCTAATGTCGTGACCCGAAACGGGAGTGAAGGCTTCTGTTGATCTGAATGAGCAAGAGCATTCCTCACTGTCTGAAAAAATACAACTGTTTTAATTTGGGAGGTGTGGCGTGAAGAAGACATTTTTTCATCTTTCTGCTCTGAAAAGCTACTAGAAATTGAAACCCAATTGTTTGGAGTGGTTGCATAGTTTGAAAGTAAGAAGTGGAGGTGTAGTACTTTGAAAGAAACAAGAGTCTTTTTATCATTACTCACTGCTATAAAACCCACAGTAGAAGATAAGCTTAGAAGGACTCAATATCAAGGTCCACACATTCGTATACCTTTGGGGATTTCAAAGTAAAAGGTTGTTAATGCCAAGGAAGAGAAACAATAAGAGATTTGTAGCTTCAGGAGTAGTTAGTTATTAAATTAAAATCTACAAATATGCGACTAAGTCTCTGCCCTAGATGTTTTGATCTAAAGATGGGAGGGCAAATGCCGTCACCACCATCCACTGTAGATCTTAGGGATCTCAAATCACAGTTTCCTTGAAAATTTTCTCATAGCAAGAACAGTAAGTTTTGTCTGACCTAGATATTGCAAACCTCACAACTTTTGAATACTCTGTAGACCAATTTTTATTGTTAACGTTCAACAAATTCTTCAGGCAAGAGAGCACTTTTTTGCATGCCTTTCCAGGAAGGGATGATGAAAGAAACCCAGGAAGGTATGTCTGTCTCTTATGATTTTGTTCCTTATTTTTTCTTCTTTTTCTTTTCCTTCACCTTTTCTATCTCCTTCTCCTTTTTTGTGGAAACTAAAGCCACTTGTAATTTTCAAAAAGCTGAATATGTAACTCTCACCCAGTATCTGCTAAAGAAAGATCCAACAAATGCTGGACTTAAGTATAATTCAAAATTCTGGAAGTCTGTACATTATCCTGATGATATTCTGTTTATATCTAATAAAAATTTGTGTACTAGAGTTATGAAATGCCAAAATGTTGTTTTTATTTTTGTAACGATTGTTTTCAGCTTTATGTAACCAAATTTTAGAGTGCTTAGAGGGTTAGCACTTACACTGATTAGATTCATAAAGCAACCAAGATAGGAATCAATCTCACTTATCTAACCATTCTTTCACCCAGGATGAGAAAGAATATTATTTTTTTGTGAAATTCCTTTTGTGCCATTTATTTCTCTCCTATGTACATGTATTTATCTAGCTTTGCAGGCATGATGAGGGGTTATCTGAGGGGATGTGTAACAACAGTCTCATCAACTTGTAGTTTTTGATAACAGTGCCCATCTTGGATGTATATTAAGCTTTTCCTGTTGAAATATACTTGTAAATTTGTTTTAAAATAATAGCACCTTAAGCAAACAGATACAAAGTACTTTATTTATCTACAACTTTTGGCCAGGATTGTGGGGAGTGGTGAAACTTCTGATCTATGAAGATTTGTATAACAAAATGACTCTCATAAATTGTTGAAAATTTTAGCTGCGGTACTCTATTGTGTCTACATTAAACTAACATCATAGCTATACCTTAGTCTTGTTGTGCTGCATTTATTTTATGAGATTTCTCTTTCCCATTGGTATCTATTGGGCTTTCCTTATTGGTGAACTTGCTCATTATATTTTAAAGCAACCTAACCTAAGATGAAGGACAATGTGGGAACACAGGACCCTTCTAAATGAATCCCATGGCTAGAGGGATAAGCTAGTGTCATTAAGTGGTCCTTAGACTGTGTTTCTCTCATTACCACCACAAAGTTTTTTGGATATTAATAAAATTTAGTGCAAGGTTTCCAAAATCACTTACGACCTGTTGTCTTGCTAAAGGATGGGACTAGCTTGTTTCAAAGATGACCTTGTAATAGCATTAGATCCTTGTAGCATTAGATCCTTGAAGCCTTTCACCATCACTTTTTCTTTCCCCTCTAATTTTTATAATTTTTCATTTAAAGAAGGAACAAAATATGGAAATCAAATATATGTGAGACAAATACAAACCTTCAGGAATAAATAATTATTTGTATGATTTCTGGGAATTTCCTAGATTCTTATTGTTAATGAGGGAGAATTATATTATCTACAGTATGAATAATAGTCATAGAAAAAGTAAAGTTCAGAAAGCTGAAGAGTTTTAGCTGCATATAAAGTCTAAACCCAAGTATACCTAAAGGGATTGCAACTAAGATGGCAACAATTCCTTTTTTTTTTTTAATTGTTTTTAGCTGTAGGCGGACCCGATACTTTTTTTATTTACTTATGTTGTTCTGAGGATCAAACCTGGTTCCCCATGCATGTGAGGCAAATGCTCTACCACTGAGCTACAACCCCAGCCCACGGCAACATTTCTTTCAGGGAAGAATTAGATTGCCATAAACCAAATCTGCTGGACTAGCTAAATGTTCTCACTTGGAAAGCATTGAGGTCTACAGAACACTCTTTTTTAAGAACTATTTTCTTTCCCCAAAGTATTCTGTGCAAAGAGACAATTAAAAGCAAGTGTCCTAAGTGGCAGAATCCTTGACAGAAAATATATTTGGAATAATGTAGCTCATTTACAGCTTTACTAAGTATGCAGCTGCAACAACCATCCAGAACAAGTCAATTCCATTCCTTCATTCTCTTATGCAGACACTTGGATGGATTCTAGAGATATTTGGGGAACACCCTCTAAAGGCAATCTTAATTAACTGATTAAGAATGCAAAGTGTAGAAATCACTCTTGCAGTGAGATCTAGTGACCATAAAGCACTTCCCTCAATTGATTGATGGAACTGTCCCATTGTAAGTATATTTTGTCATGAGTTGAACATAATCTTATATCAAAATTGTCATGAGCAAGAATGTTCATTTCTTTAAGATCGCCACATAGTCTGGAGACAAATCTGACCCAGGAGAATTACTGTAGAAAGTACCAAATTTTAAACACTTGACATACATTGACTCATTTAATCTTCATAACACTCTTATACCCTATTTTTATGCTCCTCACTTTACAACGGAGGAAAAGGAAACACAAGGAGATTAAATAGTTTAAAATTATGTAACTAATAAATAATACAGAATTGAAAAGATAGTATAGTTCTAGTGTTCCAGATCTTGATTCTGTACTATGTTGCCTCCCTGGTTGTAATTTAATTCCTGTTAGATTTTTGTCTTTCCTGAGTATGTGCCTTGTCTTTGAAATTATATTTGATGGTAGATTACAGCCAATTCCTTTTTTCCTGAGGGGAGCAGAGTCAGGGAGTGGAATAAATGGAATTCTTTGAATATACTCTTCAGTTTTAGACATAGTCATTCTTAGCTAATTAATTCTTGGCGTGTTCCTCCCACTCCATTACAATTAATCATTAAAGCAGCTTTGAGGGAATCCCAGGAAAAGAATTGAAAAGCAATTCTTGAAAATCTTTCAAAGGATTTTTCTGGAGGAAAATAATGTGACTAATCTTAAATTGAATTATGTAGTGGACAAATTTTCAAATCTAATGAAAATAGTACATTAAAACACTTTATCTCTGCCATTCACTTCCACTATAACATATACATTACTTGTAAGATATCTGACCTTTAAAAGTTTTATGAATCAATTTTAATGGAAGAGAACCATTAAAACATTTTTCAGAAGAACAAATGGTAGAATTAATAAAAAAGATAAATGAACATTATGAAATTCACGCTACCTTTTAGATGTTTTAGAAAAGGGACTGCCAGAGTGAAAATACGTGGGTGGCTTTATTGCAGAAATACCAAATTATTGACTGGCTGCTCAAAAAAAATGTACTGTCACTCACCATATCATCTCAGCAAAGAGAAATGCCACAAAATATTATTTAAACTGATATTGGAAAGAGTAAAGATGCTGATGTAGCCATCAGATGAATCCATTCCACACCAGTTGAGCCAGGTCAATTGAGGAATTTGCAGCTGATGTTTTGGTGGTTCATGATGTTAACTGAGCAATCTGCAAAAATGTGTTCCCTTTCTCACACAAGTCAGGTGGATTTCCAGCAAGAGTATCGAAATCGTCAAGTCTTTCGGTCAGATCAGAGCTGCCACCGTACATGAGCTTTTACTGAAAGGTGTTTACAGATGGCAAAACTTACATTTCCATGAACTGATGTTTGCTTCTGAAAAAAAAAGGTACTCATTTTAACAATGTAGGGACAATCTTGTCAGGAAGTTGTAAAAAAGTAAGTTGTAATTAGCTTTTATAATCAGCTGTGTTTGTAGGGTTTACTATGATAAAATTAGAGATAAGTATAATTGATATATTTTTCCTAATTTTCAATATATTTTGAAATTTTTGCTACCTTTTGTGATTCTTGTACTCATCAGTAGCCATCGTGAGATGATTCTTTAAAAAAATTTGTAATTTAATTTATTTTTCTTTCCACTTGAATTGGTGCCTGGATTCCTAGGGAGCTCAATTAACATAGAGAATCTATGAAAGATAGAATCTAATGAAAGATAATCTGGAAAGATATTAGTATTGTCTACTTGTAAATAGTATATAGGTTTCTGGATGTAGAATTATATTCTATAAGGAGATAGCAATCTATCTGTGATTCCTTTTAAACATAAAAACCTAAGATCATGCCCCCTTTTTATCTATAGAAAATGTCTTTTTCTATTAATTTTGTTAAATAACACTAATCTCAATAACATTCCTTATAGAAGTACAGAGCTAGAGGGGCCATGTTGCTTATACAGATTGCAATATGACTTTCAGGTATGTTAGTTCTTAGTCTTCTAAGAAAGCATCTAGAAAATCATTAAACTGTTGTATGTATCTTACAAGTTATAATCATGACCAATGTAATACCACTTTTTATAATTTAATATAAATATTACAAGACTTTTTTAATAATAAATTGGTAGCTACATGCTACATAAGCATTATGATAGAGTGTAGAATGACAAATTTGACTGAATCTGGGTGTTAGAACAATTCTTAAAGCATAGAAGATTAGATTCTTTACTATTTTCAATATATGACTTCATTTCTAGTTTAGGATAGTTACAGAAATACCTTTTAAGGAAAGATTATTATACTCTGAAAAATATACTAATACATGAGTACTGAAAGTTATGACGTAGGAAATGCTTATATTTATTCATTTGTATACAAATATGGCATAAATTTTGTATATTAATAATACAGTACTTGTTGTAAATTCTGAATGATCAAATTAAGTCTGCGGCATTAGTTGAGGTTGCTAATCATAATAATGAGGGTTCACAGAGAAAGCTAAAAAATCATCTATCATAGCCAATAAGGACCACATGCTGGGGTTCTCCTTGACTAAATGGAAAGAACAAGGAGTGTACCATGGGTGGAGATGGAGAGGATTCGTGGAATCTCATAAAAACAGCTTCTTACATTCTGACTACATCCCATTGTCAATAGAACCTTAAAGTTGCTCCACTTCCAAACTCAGGAGGAAGCACATCTCCTGACAGCCTACTCTTCTACCAACCCAGATCCCTTTTTGTACCTAATCTGTTTATACTTTTTCATCCTAACCTTATCAACCTTGGGGGAAAAAATTTCATCATCATGGAGTCAGCCAATCATCATGGAGAGATGCAAATCTACTCCCTCTACCTCCCTTCCTACTTTTACTGCCCAGGCAAATACAGATGTGCAGGAAACACACAGAGTATAGTTAAAACACCCTTCAGTGCTGCTGCTGTCAGGGATCCTCCTTCAGCAAGCAGCGTGGGCACTCCTGCTCTAGAGAACAGTTTAGAAAATGAACCTATACCAACCTTCCACAATTTGCTTCTACAATATGATCTAGGAGGTCACTGCTTTGAACTTAAGCAAATTGGATGCAGAACCCAGCCTTTATAAAGACCAAGTGTTTAGACTTGGTTAGACTACTAACTTGAGTTCTTAAACTTCATTTTTATCATATTAAAATTCTTTCCATACAGAGTGACTGTAATACATTTTTATAGAAATGATCAATGTGCAAATAAATAAATGATATAAAATTTCACTTCCAAATTCATAAATTTTTAACATTTTAACATAAAAAATGTCTCTGGGACATAACTGATTTGATAAGTACATTGAAACTTGCTGTACTCGCTGTACATTGGACTCGCTGTACTAAGATTAAACAGAAGATTTCACGAACACAATCATTCTAGTCTCTGGGCAGTTGAGGGGATTTTATAGGCAGACTGGGAAAGAAAGATCTAGAATCAAGAGGAATGTAAGACTAAAGGTTGTGGAGAGAGAACAGAGATGGGTCGAGGCAAGTGAAGATATAGTCTTCTCTGAGGTGTTAGGATCACAAAGCAACCAATGTACTTGGAACTGGTTAATTATTGAGGTTATATGACAAGGCCTTGAACCTGGCTCCTCCTGGGTAGTGTGAAGTGACCCAGTCAAATTCTGGCTACATTGAACTCCAACTGTGTGAGGGGCACCTCAATGAGACAACTGTCTCAGAACCATTCCTTCCTCTACCTCTACTCCCTCCATCACCTGTCAAACTGTGCAGCATCCAACCTCCCACTCTTTTCCTCCCACCCTCTACCCTGTCTACCACCCCAAATTTCCATGGTCACTTATCTTACCCAATTGTTTTCTGAGGGCACAAAAGTCCTACAAACTCTTGCAGTCATTACTCACATTGAAAAATAAAATTCAAGCAAGTGACTAAGTTTTTGGTGTCAGAAAACATAGCAACTGCAGATACTGAATGAGAAGAGGAAATTTGGTGCAATGACCCATGTATTTAGTTTTCTCTTTTGCCATTTATTAGTGGACTTTCCATCTTTTAGCTAACAAAGAAAACCATCAAAATATTGAGTGACACCATTTCATTTAGATGGACTCACCATTAAAATCAGAATTCCAGAGAGTAGACTCAACTCTCCTCTAACCAATATTGTTTGAGCACTTACCTGGGCTTGAGCAGGAACTGTCAGAGATTCAAGTTGAACAGACCCTGAACTCTGCTCTCAAAAATATACATAGGCATGTGTTTTGCACTAGAACATAGGAAGCCTCTGTGAATACTTTCGTGATTACTTCTTTAGTGGCAAGAAAGGTGGAACAACTCTTCCCACTATTTCTCCCACTCTCTTCTGGAAGAACCACCATGCCCCCTCTTAAAACCTCCTGTCAGCTCTTAACTAGTGCAGACAAGGCCAGAAGCTGGGCAAGGGCATGCTAAGGAATGATGATCCCGTAATAAGGTCTAAATGGATAAAATTTAGTTAGAAATGAACATTTGGGGATGAAGGAAAACATTCATCTTTCAAACTGACCCAATATCAAAAACAAATATCTACATACAACATTCTTCGATGTGCCTAGGTCCTTTAATAGAAGGCTTATTGAATGAAATTACTCTTAAAAATTGTTTTAGTGTTATTGATGACCCAGGTGTTTCATACCTTGGAGTCTAAGGATTTGCGACCTTTCACTGCTCTAGGTTCAGCAGGTGTTTTTGAGATATCTATGAACTATAATTCCAGGACTATATGATGATGACCAAGAACCTGTGAGACTCTCCAGAGCTTGATGTTTAATTAATATTCCACAGCTCTAAGCATTGTGCAATCCGCTTATTTCCACCCCAGCAAAATTATAATATAATAAATAGTATATCTTAAGCACACCAAAAATGACAATAGGAAATTAAAATGGTGACATCTGTTACTCAACTTTAAAAATTGACTATTTTAGAAGCCATGTATTTATAGCTGATCACAATTTTTCATTTTTATTATGAAAGATTCTATTCATGAAAATGGGTTTTAATGTGCATATGTAAAATATATTATAGAATAATGATATGAACATCAATCTAGTATATAAAATATTACTAATTCCTAAATAAATAACCCATCCTACCTCCCAGAACAATTCTGAATATTTGTCCCTGCAATTCTTTATTTTTATCATGTACCCTAAAACCTATATTTTCTTCTTTTGGTACTAGAAATTGAACCCAGGGATACTTTACCACCAAGAGACATCTCCAGTCCTTTTTACTTTTTTACCGTGAGGCTGGCCTCAAACCTGCAATCCTTCTGTCTCAGCTTCGTAAGTCACTGGAATTATAGGCACATATCACTTCTCCTAGCTCTAAAACCTATTGCTTAGTGTTTAGGGTTTTTTTTTTTTTTAACTTTCTATAAATGGCATTTCACAATATTTCAGCAGATTGTGTGTTTTGCTCAATGCTGCTTGTGTCATTCTTCCTATTCATGTTCATATCTAAAGTTTAATATTTGTGTTCTATTACATAACATGAACAAAGCAAAGTTTATGAAAAACTATAGTTTTTTTATTTTTCTTTATTTTGTGTTTATGAATTATTCTGCTGTAAACATTTTGGACATGTCTTCTGATACACAATAGCAAAATTCTCTCTATAGTAAAAATACACAAGTGAAATTACTGGGAAATATGACATGTGCATCTTCATCTCTACTACAATGCCAAAATGTTTGGTGAAATAATCATATAAATTTATGTATATACAATGTACAAGGAAACTTTAAAGCTTGACATCTTTCGTGACTAATTCATACTCTACATCCAATCTGGTAACACATTACTTTCAAAATATATCTAGATTCCAACCTCTTTTTGCTTATCCTCTTGCATGCATGCAGTTCCAGGTACCATCTTTATGTCTCTGGAATTCTGACACACTCTCCACCGTTACTATTTGCTTTAAGCTCTCATCTTTCTCCTGGATTATGAACAACAACCTTCTTTCTGGTCCCCTAGTTTACATTTTTTGTCTCTCACACAGAAGAATACTTTACTTTTAAAAACCTCAGTTCATATTTCTCATTTTTTTTCTGAAAACCCTACCATTGGCTTTCCCATCTCCCTAGGACCCAAATCAATGATCTGGCACCACTTCATGCATTCATCTCATTGCCTATGTCATTCCTGCTTGCCCAGTTTCTCCCTGCTTCACTGGTTTCCTTGTATGTCAGGCAGCTCTACCTCCCAGATGATATGGTGGCCATTTCCTGTGGATGAAAATTTCTTACCCACCACCCTAGACCTCCCCATGGCTCTCACTCTAACCTTTTCTATGTATTTATTTAAATTATCACCTCTTGAAGCCTTTCCTGATTATATGTTTAAAATTTCAATCCTGCTCCTGATTCCCTCTCATTCCTTCATGAGGGTAGGAATTTTTGTCCCTTGTTTTTTATTGTAGCTCTGATTCCTAGAATACATCAAAGAAGTACAACAAAAAATAGCTATAATAATAATAGTCGACTCATACAGCGCTTACTTCTCTAGATACTTCTAAACAGATTATATAAATAAACTTATTTTAATTCCCTCAAAACGTTCAGGAAAAGAACTTTCTGTTTGGGTGATGTGAAAGAGGTCAATTTTTTCCTCTCCCTAGAAAACAAATAAAAAACTGGGCAGCATTATACAAAACAACTATCCTATGACACTGGAACCCCATTGCGGGAGCACAACTTGAGAAGATTTAATTTAAAAAAAATTGCTTGACATTCAGATAGCCTGGAGCTAAAGGAGGCTGGAAAGCCCATGTACAAAAAGCACAAGGAATTTCTGTGCCCTAAAGTCTTGTCACCATTTTGTTGTGCCACTTCCAGGTGCCTACCCACTGACACATCTGCAGCCCACATGGCATAGCCAAGGCAGAATTCCTTTTCATCTAACAAAGAAGCGGACTTTCTCATGAATAATCAAAGGGCAGCCAAATTCCAAATACCAAAGTTTGCATATTTTGTAAAAGAAAAAGCTGAGGAGAAGAAAATCCAACATATTAAAGGAGTAGTTAAGACAGAGATGGGGCAGGAAGACGAGGTAAACCACCATACCTTGTGCAGCCAACTCTTTCCACCTCTCCTTGTTCTGCTGAATGATGTCCACCAGGTTGTTCTTGAAGCTCTTCAGGTCCACTGCTGTAAGGGAATAGTCTGGGGAATAGCTACCGTCGTTCACCAAGCCTTTCAAATTGGATCGTCTCAGCACATCAGCAACATGTAACCCCACAATAGTTGAACTAACAGTAATAACCAAAGAAACCAAAAGACATGAAAGTCAGTCAGGATATGGGATGAAGGAACAAAACCTGAAAGTTTATGAAACTGTTGAAGCAGAACAGCAGATGCATAGCCCCTGTTATAAGCATGTGGCAGCCACTCCCCTCCCTTTCCCACTCGGAGAGAGCCAGAGTAGAGGCTTCCTGCACTTAGAGGACTTGGATTTTTCTTGGAACTGTGGACCTCAGTTCTCAATATTGAAGGTACATGCAGTACAACATCGTGCCACTAGGTGGCAATACTACCTAATAATTATTCTAAGGATTTCCTGCCTAGTTTTAAGAAATAAGGATAATGACTAAATAATAAAAGGTTCTTAAACATCACAAAGATGAAAAATGATATAAAAGAAAAGCATCATACCTGCTAGCCCCGCAGTTAGAAGTTTCAGTTTTTGAGGCTTCCTCTATAAGAGGAATAACAATTTTCTCTGTTGAGTCTGTCAGAAGAGAAAATGTTGGCTCTACTATGAAATCAATGAAACCTAAAAAAGCAAAAGCAAAAGAAAAAAAATTAAAAATATACAAATCCAAGTGATACAACTTCCTGAATTCTAAAGTCAGTAAAATGAAGAGCCTCTCTTTGGCACACTACTGGGGTAGTGAATATCAACTACAATATCAGTTTGCTTGCCCTTTGATATTGTATTAATCCAGTAGCACAATCTTTAAATATAGTTTAAATGTTCTATAAAAGAATCTCTCAAGCAGTATAAGTGCTACAATTTAGGCTCACTAACTCAAGTATATTGGCTTTCCTATTTAATATTCAACTTTGCATGCTATTGCTGACAATAGATGGAGACCAAATGAGTGGGAATATGTTTTCTTTTCTCAGTGAGAAGGATCATTACTCTTTGGGAAAGATCTTTACTTAGTTGTGAATTTTATTACTGACCAAAAAGAAATAATATCTGAACTACAAAGAAAATTAAATAATTGACGTTTTTTCCCTCAGGCCACGGGATGGCAACCACCTTTTACATTTTTCCTAACTATGTCAGTCAGAGCTTTCTGCCAACGTGTTCACATTTCAAATTGCTGTTTATTATTCCCTGGATGTAAAGTGTTAGCTCGAAGCATGTGGGTGTGTGCTGTCAAATCAGCCTGAGAACAGTAACATCTCTGGGAGACAGCACTAAACCTACTGCTTTTTAGATGTCAGTATTGAATGAAGACTTTCACATTTAAAGTACTCATCAAGATAGAAAATGACATACAGAGAAAGGGGCATTCTCCTCTGGGAACATTTACTACCCAGTGTTTAAACAGAGGAGAGGACAAGATCCCTAAAGTCCCAGGAGAAGTTTGGTGCTTGAAATCAAGTGCTTGCAGCCTTAAACCCAACTGGGATCAACAAACTATTATCTAAATATAAAAGAATAATGAGAGGGAGGGTCTTTAAGTGACAGTGCTCTGGGAATATCCACATACAATATAAGTAATTCTCATTTCAAGTAATTATATTATTATAGCACATATTGAGACATGTTTATACTTTTAAAAAAAACTTCCAGTAATTTAACATTTTAATGGACACCTTCAAATCAAAGCAAGGTTAATTGCCCACCCTGAGTATGATTTTTGAGTTCCGTGAATGGGTTTAAATGACCAGGACTTGTAGACTGACCAATGAGGCAATGTGGTAGCAATTTATATGACACCAACAAGCCTCAGGGACATCCCTCCTACCCGGCTTGCTAGATGAAGTCCTCAAACTGCACAACAGTGATCATAAGCACCTTCCTCAGTCTCTAGATAAGCAGCTGTTGAACTTGGTTGGTTCTTGAAGGAGAAGGTCAGAGCAAGCAGCTTTCTGACCACCCTGCAGCTTTTTGGTACAACTGTCAAATTACAGAGGTCAGAGGGAAATTTTCACTTTTATTGATTGTGTAGTTCAATCAGAAAGATCTCGGCTCAGGAAAGAACTATTACAAAAATTCATACCTTGCAACGTAGCAATAATATTTTAGTAATGGACTAGAGTTGGAATTTCCCAACAAAAATACAGATGACAATGAATGTATTTGGAAAGAATATTATTTTGCAAGTTTCTTGCAGTTCGTTTATCTAGGCATATCACAGGAACGTTTTCCCAAAAGAATATGAGCTTGTATATTAAGCATACTATAGATACTTAGCATTAACAGAATAGGAATGCTAATATTTTTATCAAATTATCTCACACCTAATGGATTAAATTATAGAAAACAATAATCAACAATAAAATGAAAATGACAGTCTCTTCAAGGAGAAAGCACTTTATTTTGTATAAAAGATTACAGCCATAATAACAAGGACATTTACCAGTTCTGCTTTACTGAATTCATTTTATGAATTATTTTAATAATTTTTATCACAACACCATCTAGATCAGTCTGAAGACAAACTTGATCATGAATATAGAGTGAGTTTTTTTCCCTAGAGGATTTTGAACAGAATGGTGTACACGTTTGAAAATAGAAAACACACACCCACTTTGCACAATTACCATTCTTCAGATTACCTATTTGGGACTGGGCCACCATCGTTGAATTCCGATCGCACAGTGGGGAAAATGGAAGCCCTAGTTCTGCTTCTTTGTCTCCCTGAGGAAAGAAAAGCATAGCAGTAAAGACTTAGGTTGGAGAAACTAAGACAATGAGCAGCCTCAGCCTTAAGAGCTGAGTCTTTCATTTCTTAACCCAGTGCTACTTTTCCATTTATTAATAAATATAACTAAAAGAACAAGTACTTAAATTCTTTTTTTTAAGGTGGTTCTCTGGGAGGGCCTTCTGCAGAATGAAAATCAGGAACATGTAAAGTGCCTGTAGACTTTGCCTTAGTGCTCCAACCCCTTGATTATAAAGAGACTTTTCGAATTTTCAAAAGTTACCATATTAGTCATCTCAGCATATCATTTAATACTTAAGTAACAATTCAACTCATGGACCTTTATGCTCCTTTTCTACTTAATGTCAAATACACCAGTAGAATTTCAGAATTGAGATTTTGTGATTGGACAGCTTTTTTAACTTTAATGTGTATGAACATTTGGAAACATCCTTTTGTTTACTAAGTTTTATTAAATTTCCCACAGGTAGTAATGAGATATGTCTTCAACATTCTTATATTCTTCACACATAATTTTAATGTATTCTTCTTTGAGAAAATAAAAGTCTCAATGATTATTATTTACTTTTATCTCAACTAGATTAATTGGGCAAATGTGTAAAAGAATTACATTTATGTTGGGTTTAATAACATGGGTTTTCATCTCCTAAAATTCAGGTGGTTGCTCTGGGCAAATATTTATTCTCACAAGGTTTATAAAACATTGGTGTCTTCCTTTGCATTCAAGAGGATCTGTTTATGAAAGAAAGAGGAGAAAGGATGCTTCCTTGTTCCTGTTCATTTCAAATGTCTGACCACTTGAACAAATACTCTGAGGTCTGTTTTCTTCCTAACAGGCTGGCGCCTGTGCCTCATCAGTCCACCGTTAAGGAAGCAATGCCTGGCTCAGGACTCCTTGGTGCCCTTTCAATCCATGGTTTCCTCTAACATTTGTGTATCCTGATCTTTATATCATGTCAAGATATAGCTTTGAAGTTTTTTGAGAATATTTTCTGTGAATACCCTTTACATCATGACTCTAATTACTGGCAGGAAGTTTGAAATCAGTATTATATGGGAAAATTGAAATACGATTTGTAGCAAAGTAGCTACAGAAGAGAACATTTTTACTATGTCATGACTCAGAGAAGATAAGAAATAAGTGTTTCTGTGACCTCCGTCAGCAACTCCCCTAATTTATAACATCAGTTTTCTTTAGAATTCATATTTGTACCTATCTCTGAATACACAGAAGGGAATTATTAATGCCATTGTCCTTGGAGTCAGGGAGGTCATTGAATCACTGCAGTGCAAGGGGCTGTCACTACAGACAGGTCCCAGCATGTGCTGAAAAAACTCTCATCTGTGACTTGACTTTGTGATCCTGTTCTACTCATTTTAGGAATAAGATATAATGATAATAGTATCTGCCTAGGAGGATTATCTAAGATAATTTATGTGAAGCCCAAGGGTAGTGCCTAACATTTAGTGAACAGTCATTAAATTTAGCTAATAAGAAATCATAATTCATAAATTCAACAAAGCGTAGCTATGTAAATAAAAGGTTTCCATGATGTCTAATGCGTATCCTAGACGGTTTTAAACCACAGGAAAAAGATTTGTACTTAATTTAGCATGTAATGGAGAGGAATTGGCTTTTTTCCTTCTTTTTCCAGCACAAAATTGATAAGACAAAGAAGTCCACTTTGAAAGATTAATCTGTCAGCAGTGGAAGGTTTGACCTGGGGTGATTTGAGGGTGGCTCTTGGTTCACCAAATCTGAATGAAAATGAATTTGTTGGTGCTGCTAATAAAAACCAGAGGAACTGGACGAGAGATAGATTCGAAAACTAATATGGAACTCATTTGTAATGTTAATAATAAGGTACAAGAAAAACAGTTTATCATTGAATAATAATACCACTAATAGTTTATATTAAAATATAAATAATAATAATAATATTGTTAAAATAGAAATAAGACTACTAATAGACTTTATAGAGAACATTGTATTGAAGATATTTATTTGGTATATGTAGATCTAATTGCCTTTTATTGTTGATTGATTATATGATTTTATTTATTAAATGCAGTTAAGTTTCATTAACTTTTTATTTTTTGTTCCCAGGGATTGAACTCAGGGGCACTCAACCACTGAGTCACAACCCCAGCTCTATTTTGTATTTTATTTAGAGACAGGGTCTCATGAATTGCTTAGCGTCTCACTTTTGCTGAGGCTGTCTTCGAAATTTTTATCCTCCTGCCTCAGCCTCCTTAGCCTCTGGGATCACCAGCGTGCTGCCACCATGCTGGGCTCATTTAACTGGTTTTTATTGATCAAAAAATGCTGCTATCTGATATTTAAGGACTCAAATTTAACAGCTACATTTTAAAACTCATGGTTCTTTGGTAGTCCCCAAAATGATAATTTTGACCCAAAAAAGGCGCTGTGATGATTGATCTTCCATGAGTTAAATTTTATACCTAGGGACACAGTGCTGCAGCTCCAGGTGAGATTTAGCTGGGAGCGAAGCTGCTTCCAGGCTCCAGCGGGGAATTTGGGCCCGGTCGGCGCCATTCTACAGCTTCCCTGGCGGAGAGACTCCATCTTGACCTGTCTGAGCCCTCGGCCCTAAGCCCACCCCTTCACGCGGGGACACGGTGCTGCGGCTCCAGGTGAGATTTAGCTGGGAGTGGAGCTGCTTGCCGGCTCCAGCGGGGAATTTGGGCCCGGTCGGTGCCATGCTATAGCTTCCTTGGCAGAGAGACTCCATCTTGAGCTGTCTGAGCTCTCGACCTAAGCCCACCCCTTTTGCGGGGACACGGCGCTGCGGCTCCAGGGACACGGTGCTGCATCTCCTGGTTGCCTCTGCCCAGAAGCATTGATCATTCCCAACCAGGAGGTTGTGAGACAGCAGCTATCTTGGGTCACCACTTGAGCAAGCACCTCTCAAATATCTGGGGAGTTGCTGGAAATCTGCAGGGACGCCCTGGGTCTTTACAGGAAAGTTGCAATCCCTCTGATTTGCACTACTAGAGGGGAGGATATATGAGCAGCATGGGATGACACGGGAAGAAAGTGTCCCAAACAAACCTGGATGGTGCACCAGGAGATCCTAAGGACAGCACGGTAGAGGGAATGACAGAAATGGAGTTCAGAATGTTCATAATTAAAATGATCTGAGAAGAGAATGAGGTGACGAGAGAGCAGATTCAGGCTATGAATAATCAGCTAATAGAGCAATTTCAGGAAGCAAAAAATCATTTCAATAAAGAGATAGAAGTTCTGAGAAAAAAGCAAACAGAAATCCTTGAAGAAAACAAGGAAATGAAGGAAACAATCAACCAAGTTAAAAACTCAATAGAAAGCATAATTAATAAAATAGATCACTTGGAAGACAGAACCTCAGACAATGAAGACAAAATATTTAATCTTGAAAACAAAGTCGAACAAACAGAGAAGATGGTTAGGAATCATGAACGAACCCTCCAAGAAATATGGGACATCATGAAAAGACCAAATTTAAGAGTTATTGGGATTGAGGAAGGCACAGAGATACAAACCAAGGGGATGAACAATCTATTCAATGAAATAATATCAGAAAATTTCCCAAATATGATGAATGAGATGGAAAATCAATTACAAGAGGCCTACAGGACACTAAACACACAGAATTTCAACAGATCCACACCAAGGCACATTATAATGAAAATACCTAACATACAAAACAAAGATAGAATTTTAAAGGCTGCGAGAGAAAAGCAGCAGATTACCTACAGGGGGAAACCAATATGGACATCAGCAGATTTCTCAGCCCAGACCCTAAAAGCAAGAAGGGCCTGGAACAACATATTTCAAGCTCTGAAAGAAAATGGATGCCAACCAAGAATCTTATATCCAGCAAAACTTACCTTCAGATTTGATGACAAAATAAAATACCTCCATGATAAACAAAAGCTTAAAGAATTCACAAAGAGAAAGCCTGCCCTATAGAACATTCTCAACAAAATATTCGAAGAGGAAGAAATGAAAAATAACAATCTCGGTCACCATGGGGAGGAACTACCCTAAAGAAAGAGTCAATCAAAGGTGAAACAAAGTTAAGCTAAAAACCCCAAAAAAGCTAAAATGATGGGGAATACAAGTCATATCTCAATAATAACCCTGTATGTAAATGGCCTAAACTCATCAATCAAAAGACATAGACAGGCAGACTGGATTAAAAAGAAAGACCCAACAATATGCTGCCTTCAAGAGACTCATCTCATAGAAAAACATGCCCACAGACTAAAGGTGAAAGGTTGGGAAAAAGCATACTATGCACACGGACTGAGTAAAAAAGCTGGGTTTCCATTCTCATTTCAGACAAAGCAGACTTCAAACCAAAGATAGTCAGAAGGGATAAAGAAGGACATTTCATATTGCTTAAAGGTAGCATAAATCAACAGGACATAACAATCATAAATATTTATGCACCAAACAATGGCGCATCCATGTATGTCAATCAGATCCTTCTCAATTTCAGGAATCAAATAGACCAAAACACAATAATACTCGGAGACTTTAACACTCCTCTCTCACCATTGGACAGATCTTCCAAACAAAAATTGAATAAAAAAACTATAGGACTCAATGACACAATCGCTAATTTGGACTTAACGGACATATATAGAATATTCCATCCATCAAAAAGCGAATACACTTTCTTCTCAGCAGCTCATGGGTCCTTCTCTAAAATAGACCATATGTTATGCCACAAAGCTACTTTTAACAAATACAAAAACATAGAGATACTACCTTGTATACTGTCAGATCATAATGGAATGAAATTAGACATCAACGAGAAAGTTAGAAATAGAAACTACTCCAAGACCTGGAGATTAAATAATATGCTATTGAATGATACATGGATAACAGAAGACATTAGGGGGGAAATTAAAAGATTCTTAGAGGTCAACGAGAATAAAGATACAACATATCGAAATCTCTGGGATACTATGAAAGCAGTGCTAAGAGGAAAGTTCATTGCAGAGAGTGCATTTAATAAAAGAATGAAAAGTCAACAAATCAATGACCTCACATTACAGCTCAAAGCCCTAGAAAAAGAGGAACAGATCATCACCAAAAGTAGTAGAAGACAGGAAATAATCAAAATCAGAGCTGAAATCAACGAAATTGAAACAAAAGAAACAATTCAAAAAATTGATGAAACAAAAAGTTGGTTCTTTGAAAAAATAAACAAAATTGATAAACCCTTAGCCACGCTAACAAAGAGAAGGAGAGAGAAACTCCAAATTACTAAAATTCGTGATGGAAATGGAAATATTACAACAGACACAATTGAAATACAAAACATAATAAGAAGCTACTTTGAAAATTTATACTCCAACAAAATAGAAAACCTGGAAGACATCAACAGGTTCCTAGAGGCATATGAGCCACCCAAACTGAATCTGGAGGACATACACAACTTAAATAGATCAATTTCAAGCAATGAAATAGAGGAAGTCATCAAAAGCCTACCAACAAAGAAATGTCCGGGACCAGATGGATTCACAGCCAAGTTCTACAAGACCTTCAAAGAAGAGCTCATTCCAATACTCCTCAAAGTATTTCATGAAATAGAGGAGGAGGGAACCCTTCCAAACTCATTCTATGAAGCTAATATCACCCTGATACCAAAAACAGAGAAGGACACATCAAGGAAAGAAAATTTCAGACCCGTATCTCTAGTGAACATAGATGCAAAAATTCTTAACAAAATTTTAGCGAATTGCATACAAAAACATATTAAAAAGTTAGTGCACCATGATCATGTGGGTTTCATCCCAGGGATGCAAGGTTGGTTCAACATCTGGAAATCAATCAATGTAATTCACCACATCAACAGACTTAAGGTCAAGAACCACATGATTATTTCAATAGATGCAGAGAAAGCATTTGATAAAATACAGCACCCCTTCATGCTCAAAACACTAGAAAAAAATAGGGATAGTGGGGACATTCCTTAACATTGTGAAGGCTATTTATGCCAAGCCCACAGCTAACATCATTCTAAATGGAGAAAAATTGAAAGCATTCCCCCTGAGAACGGGAACAAGGCAGGGATGCCCTCTTTCGCCACTACTATTCAACATTGTTCTTGAAACTCTAGCCAGAGCAATTAGACAGACCAAAGAAATTAGAGGAATAGGAATAGGAGAAGAAGAGATCAAACTATCCCTATTTGCTGATGACATGATTCTCTATCTAGATGATCCTAAGAATTCCACCAGAAAACTTCTGGAACTCATTAATGAATTCAGCAAAGTAGCAGGATATAAAATTAATGCTCATAAATCTAATGCATTTTTGTTCGTAAGTGATGCATCCTCTGAGAGAGAAATTAGGAAAACTACCCCATTCACATTAACCTCAAAAAAAAAATAAAATACTTGGGAATCAATCTAACAAAAGATGTGAAAGACCTCTACACTGAGAACTACAGAACACTAAAGAAAGAAGTTAAAGAGCATCTGAGAAGATGGAAAGATCTTCCATGTTCTTGGATAGGCAGAATTAATATTGTCAAAATGGCCATACTTCCAAAAATGCTATACAAATTCAATGCAATTCCAATTAAAATCCCAATGATGGACCTTATAGAAATAGAGCAAGCAATCATGAAATTCATTTGGAGGAATAAGAGACCCAGAATTGCTAAAGCAATCCTTAGCAAGAAGAGCGAAGCAGGGGGTTTCACAATACCAGACCTCCAACTATACTACAGAGCAATAGTGACAAAAACAGCATGGTATTGGTACCAAAATAGGCAGGTAGATCAATGGTACAGAATAGAGGACACAGAGACAAACCCAAATAAGTACAGGTATCTCATACTTGACAAAGGAGGCAAAAACATGCAATGGAGAAAAGACAGCCTCTTCAACAAATGGTGCTGGGAAAACTGGAAATCCATATGCAGCAAAATGAAACTAAACCCATATCTCTCACCCTGTACAAAACTCAACTCAAAGTGGATCAAGGACCTAGAAATCAGACCAGAGACTCTGCACCTAATAGAAGAGAAAATAGGTCCAAATCTTCATCATGTTGGCCTAGGACCAGATTTCCTTAACATGACTCCCAAAGCGCAAGAAATAAAAGCACGAATCAATGATTGGGATAGAGTGAAACTAAAAAGCTTCTTCTCAGCAAAGGAAACAATCAGCAATGTGAAGAGAGAGCCTTCAGAGTGGGAGAAAATCTTTGCCACACACACTTCGGACAGAGCACTAATCTCCAGAATCTACCAAGTACTCAAAAATCTTTACACCACGAACACCAATAACCCAATCAATAAATGGGCCAAGGAAATGAACAGACACTTTACAGAGGAAGATCTACAAGCAATCAACAGATTTATGAAAAAATGTTCAACATCACTCGTTATAAGAGAAATGCAAATCAAAACCACCTTAAGATTTCATCTTACCCCAATTAGAATGTCTTTTATTAAGAACACAGGCAACAACAGGTGTTGGCGAGGATGTGGGGAAAAGGGTACACTCATACATTGCTGGTGGGAGTGCAAGTTGGTGCAGCCACTCTGGAAAGCAGTGTGGAGATTCCTTAGAAAACTTGGAATGGATCCACCATTTGACCCTGCTATCCCACTCCTTGGCTTATACCCAAAGAACTTAAAATCAGATTGCCTCAGTGATGCAGCCACATCAATGTTCATAGCTGCTCAATTCGCAATAGCTAGATTATGGAATCAACCTAGATGCCCTTCAGTAGATGAATGGATAAAGAAAGTGTGGTATATATACACAATGGAATATTACTCAGCCATAAAGAAGAATAAAATTATGACATTTGTAGGTAAATGGATGATGATGGAAACTGTTATGCTAAGTGAGATCAGCCAATCCCAAAAATCCAAAAGCCGAATGGTCTCTCTGATAAATGAATGATGATGCATAATGTGGGGGGGAAAGATGGCAAGAATGGAGGAAAGATAGCTAGCGTAGAGGGAAGGGAGGGGTGGGGGTGGGTGGGGGGGTAAAATTAATAACAGAGTGTGTGGCAGATACCATTGCCCTGTGTACATGCATGAAAGCACAGATGGTGTGACTCTACTTTGTGTACAACCAGTGAAACAATAGCTGTACTCCATTTGTGTTCAATGAATCAATAAGTAAATAAAAAAAAATAAAAAAAAATAAATTTTATACCTACTGGGTGACAACATTTGTATATATGACTTAGGCATTTGACAGATACATACAGGTGGACATTCCTATAGCTGGAGTGAAGATTTAGTGTTCTATTTGCTTCTAGTACCCTACAGCTAATTTAGAATATCAAATTTCCACTGCTAAAGCTCATTAAATGCTAAAGGACATTAATTATTCAATTTATTTATAAATATTTCAAAGTGTTATTTATTCTTTGATATGAATAAAGGCCATGAATACAAAGTTAGTAGGGGGTCCTATAGCCAGACTATGAAGGAACTAGAAACCCAAAAATGCAAGTGGGTACTTCCAAGGGAAAAGGGGAAAATATATAAAGGGAAAGTTCATATTCTCTGAGTATAAATTTAATCATCTTTACAGTTTTCCTTATTCCCTCCATAAAGAATATTTAGACTATGTAGAGGGAAATGAGAGTGGGAAGGGGTGGGGGTAGGAAAAATGGTGGAATGAGACAGGCAGCCTTACCCTATGTACATGTATGATTAATAATAACGATATGAATTTACATCGTGCACAACCATAGAAATAAAAATTTGAACCCCATATGTGTACAATGAATCAAAATGCAGTCTGTAAAAATAAAAATAATTAAAAAGAATATTTACTTTCCCCTCAAGATAAAATCAGTGGTCAAAGCAATAGGGCTTACATCAAACAACTATTTATAATTTTTCTTGGAGTTTGTGTTTTCATTTGAGGGTGTTGCTTTTAGAAAACCAAAGATACACTTTTTATAATCAATCTCTTAATATACGCATGTTTTTGGTGTTTAAATCAACTTCTGCAAGCAGTTGGAGAAGCACTAAACTCAATCAGTCAACCAGTGCACTCGGTGCTGCCCCTGGGTCCAGCACTGTGTTCTGGGGGATAAACCTGCAGGTGAGGAGGTGGCAAGGTGGCCCCATCAAACTTGGAGCACTGACTGTGCATAGTTTAGAGCTGTACCTGTCTCAGCAGTTCCCCTGGTGATTGCTGAGATTTCTTTGATAGGCGATGACAAAAAGTTAGTAATTGTTTTTGTGCTTTCCTCACAGTGTAAAAGGCTCTGACAGCTAAACAAGGTGTTAAATTCAGTGACTGAAGAGCACTGTCCACCCCCTGCATTTCTCTGAAGCCAAAACAATTTCTACAGTTTAAAAAAAGATGAAGAAGATAATTGAGGGTGAAGGACAGACATCTTGAAAAACTTAATGCATTGCAATCTAAGTTTTAGTGACGGATACAACATCAACAACAAATATTCAAGAAGCCCCTACCACAGGCTTTGCAAAGGGTAGAATCTGAGGGACCACTGGTTCAAGCGAATTAATTGGTTTCTAAGGGAAGATGAGGCTCTGATTTAGTCCTCTTTGAAGAGCTTATCTAAGGAATTTAGGCCATCTAATCACCTTCCCTCTCTTCTAAAAATGGGTCCTTCTAAGTTCTCAGAAAGCCACCAAAACTGTTGAAATGTTTAATGATCATAGCAACTAATATACTCACTTTCAGTAAAATTTATGATTTGGAATCACTGCATTTTTGTGAGTATTCTAAATATTTATAGAACATTATAACTCCCTGTGTAACTGATGTTTATAGCACTTTCATGCCTCTTGAAACTAGCATAATTGATTTTTACATTTTAAGTTATTATCCTGACTCATGCTACAGTTCTTTACACTTATGCAATACTGAGGGTTGTATCTATATAAGATCAGATCCTTGGCCAAGAATAGACTGATTACTTTTTTATTACTAGGAAATAAAATTTATTTTGAAATAACATACTTCATATTCTAGCAACACCTGAAGAAAACTGAGGGGCTTCGCTATATATAATTCAGGGTAAAATCACCATCTTGACCTTTCCTTCCAAATAATGTAATTTTTGAGTCATTTGTTTCTCCTTGACTAACAAGGTAGTATTTATTCATAAATGTATGTTTTACCCTAATATAGATTTTTTTCCCATGTGTCATACACACACACACACACACACACACACACAAACTAGTTGAAGAATGGATCACTTCATTTAGTTATGTGGTACTAACTATAAAATACAAATTTTCATAGAAGTGACTATTTTTTAAAAAAATTGTTTTCTGATCAAGCCAACCTAGATGTGTATTTAATTTCTTTTTTTTTTTTTTTTGGAACCAGGGATTGAACTCAGGGATACTCGGCTACTGAGCCACATCCCTAGCCCTATTTTGTATTTTATTTAGAGACAGGGTCTCACTGAGTTGCTTAGGACCTCGCTAAGTTGCTGAGGTTGGCTTTGAACTCTCAATCCTCCTGACTCAGCCTCCCAAGTCACTTGGATTACAGGCGTGCGCCACTGTGCCCCGCTAGATGTGTATTTAAAAAGAGAAAAAGCAGCAAACACCTGTCTGCCTGTACTGGTGATTATTCTTTGGCTGGTACCTCCACCTGTGATCCCTCCTTCATGTTAGTTTTAGTTCATATGTACCCAGTACAGCCAAAGGGCAGAGGCAACTGTGTGGATTTGTTGAACGCTCAGAGAGGGTGCTCTGTATTGATGAATGTCACAAGCTTGTTGTGAACATGCTTCGGAGATGAGGACCTCTTCTCCTTACCACCAGCTGCTTAATCAAGAATCAGAAATAAGCGTTTCTCAGGTCTGTGATTCTGGAAACAATCTTGATTTCCACCGGCTATGACTTCCATTGACTTTAGAGGGTAAATCTTAAGTGGTTGCACCAAAGATAGGGGTAATATTGATGTGACTTATAAGGATGATGCAAATAACTTGGTCTGCACTGGCTTGTCCTTCAGAAATACATGGTTTTAAAAATTCTTAATGTCTACTGACGCCCAACCATTAGAAAAATGAACTGGGAAGATCATGATCGTCTCTAATTTTGTTCAAAACCTATTAAAGGAATTCCAAGTTTAGTGCTACATTCTGGAGAAGGAGAGAAAATAGCTTAATTAGCTACTTTTTAAGTCTCATGATTATGCTGGGAATTAAAATTTTGTCATTTGATAGTTACCTAAAGCTGAACTAAAGGGCTCTGATCAAAGGATACTTGAAAGTTCAACTTTAAGTAACTATCAAATAACAAAATAGTTCATAATTAATATTTTCTGATAACTTTACCTTGTAAAACTTAAAATCGACCAGGAGAATAACAAATACTACCAATTCTTCACATTCATGTTGTGGTTCATAAACAATGCCACTTCTATCACTTTGCTTTTCACAACCATCCTGAGTTGGAGGCAGAATGGGTTTAGCTAGGAAGATACACACAGGGAAAAAGGTGAAGACTCCTCCCCACTCCTACTGCAAAAATGGAAAGCTAAAGCTTACACTTGAGCTTTTCTCCAATTATCTCTCTATTTTGCATTACTAGTCTTCTCATGTTTGACTAATATTCATAAAATATGTTCTTTCACAAGGGACTGGGGATGTAGTTCAGTGATGGAGTACTGGTCTAGAATGCTTGAAGCCCTGGGTTCAATCCCCAGCACCATAAAAACAAAGCAAGAAGCAGAAATACAAAATGTTACAATCTGCAGCTAAGGGTTGCCATGATTTCTGGACAGACATCCTTTGATTTGCCTCAAAAGTCTAGCAGAGCCAGTGCATCCCAAGACATGGTATTTAAATTCTTAGTGTATTTTGAAAGAATGAAGTAATATATTTTAATATTACATCATTAAAGTGCTTTTGTCACTTTTTAAAATGAGAAACCCTAGTTACCTTGACTAGATCCATAACAAGAAGGTGTCTATCAATACTGTGGATTTGACAAAGTGATTGCTTCACAGATCGTTATGCGAAAAGAAACTGCATGCAAGAATCATTGCAGTCCTGCCCATTGGCATAGATTCCCAAGTTCAGTTTAATAGTGTAAGTCAAATACATTCAGAGAAATGCACATGCCAAGTAAGTGGAGCCATCGCTGTACTCAACTCCAAAGGGCTAAAGTATATGCGATGGCTAAGAGTAAGTAAGGGCACTGTGGGATTTATTTGTTTGAATGCAAGAAAACCTTTTTTGTGTCAGAGTTTTTATCATATTGTAATGTACATCTCATCGATATAAACTGGTTTTGCTTGAATAACATACTTGTTGACAATACAAACTCATTTTGACCTTTAACTCCACATTTTCCTATTTTGTTGCAAGTATTTCTGAAGGGGATTTGAAAGTCATTCAATTTCAAAAATACAGAAAGTGAGAAATCATAGTTCAATATAAGATTTCATTATTCTTCTGGATGCAGTAGCACACACTTGTCACCCTAGCTTCTTGGAAGGCTGAGACAAGTTAAAGACAAGCCTCAGCAATTCAGTGAGATCCTGTCTCAAAATTAAAAGTAAACAAGGCTCAGGTAGCTTGGTGGTAGAGTGCCTCTGGGTTCAATCCACAATATGAAAAAAGATAAAGAAAAGAAGAAGAGGAAGGAAGAAGAAGAAGAGAAGTAGGGGGAGATAATGACTCCATTATTCAAAGCTCAAGTTATAAATCAATTATGATGAACTGAGAATTTCATTTTGGAAGAGATAAGCCTATCTTAGTAGAGACAGTTTGATTTTATAATCTTCCATATGAACATGCATGTGTTACTCTCCTTTGTGCTTTAAGTGCTTAGGTCATTCAGGCAAGAACTACTTGTTTCTGAACATTTTGGGAATTCATGAATGCCTGTCATTGCCCACCAAATACTCTGTTAAAAAACAAGCAAAGCAAAACAAACAAACAAAACTTGACACCTTCTTACTCTGCATGTGAAAAATGCAGATCACAAATAGCATTCCATGTGTCACAATGCTCTACCTGTTCCAAGATATGACCTTTATGCTGGGGGTGTTTTAATCTCTAATAGTCAGATATCTGAGTCAAAGGTTACCAAGCACAGAGAATGACAGAGAAACTACGTAGCACCAAGGAACAATTCCCCAAATTCAGATGTCAATAATCACTGCTGTCTGAAATCTTCATCATTGCTATCAGTTACCTTTCTGGAACATTCAAGAACAGGGTGGTAAACTTCAAAAAACATCTCAATTCAATTTCATTAAATCCATTACTCTCATTACTCTGTCAGGTATTCTTTGTTTGGCAATCAGTAAAACAAAGGACGATATAGTCATGGTATTATGGGAGATGTAATGGCAATTTTCAAGAGTATCTGGTATCATCAGAAAGTTTTTAACACAGTGATTTTTTTAGGGCTTTTTAAAAAATTAAGTCATTGATGAGGTACTTTCATTATGATATACTTTTTAAATTGAGGAAAACTTTATGTGCAAATTGGAAGTGTATTATCACAAATACTCCCTGTAAAAGTCAAGATGCAGAGAATTTCCATCACCCCCAGAAAGCTCCCTTAACCTCTCTCAGGGAATCCTTCCCCAGGTAGGTACCCATTATTCTGATTTCTATAACAACAGACAAACTTTGCAAGTTTACAACCTCATGTAAATGATTTTAAGGTTTGTTGCTGATTTTTTATTGTTGCATGACAATCCACTATATGGCTATACTGTACTTTATCCATTTGTATTTCTGATGGGCATTTGGATTGTTTCTAGCATTAGGCTTTTATAAGTAACACTGCTATTATTACTTCTCCATAAGACATTTGGTGAACATGACTGCTAATTCATCTGGATGGAAATGCTGGGACATAAGGAATAGTAAGTCTAACTTTAGTAGATGTTATAAACAAATAGTTTTTATGGTGACTGGAATGATTTATTTCCCCACCAGTGAAATGTGATACTTTTTTCGCACATTCCTAATAACCCTATAATATTGTCTGTCCTTTTAATTATGGTTTTCTGGTGTAGATGTAATATCGCATTATGGTTTTCATTTTCAATTCCTCGATAAGTAAAAGACAATAAGCATACTTGTCTGTATGCTTTTATCCACATTTTATCACTAGTATATTTTCTTTTATGAAGTATCTGTTCAAATTGGCAAGGTTTTATTTAATATTATTGATTTGTTAGAGTTTTTATGTAGACTCAAGACAAGTTCCTGGATAGTTCAAATATATTTGTAGTTCAATATTTTCTCTATAGTGTGTCTTTTCATAATGGTGTTTTTGGAAGAGTAGAAGTATTGAATTCTGCTTTTGTCTGCTTGGCTGTTTTTCTTTTTTATTGGTAATACTTTGTGTGGCTTTTCTAAGAAATATTTGCCTTCCCCCAAGATTAGAAAGATATTCTCCTGCATTTTCCTCTAAGAGCTTTATAGTTCTGGGTTAATTGCATGGTCCATCTTGCTTTATTATTTGTGTAAGGTGTAGGTAGAAGACAAGTTTCCTTTTCTCCCACACTTTTATAGCTGTTGTTCCATTTCCATTTGTGAAAAGACTTCCTTTCCCCACTTAGTTGTTATGCTGTCTTTGTAGAAAATCACATATCACATGTGTATGGTTGTACTTCTGGAATCACTATTCTATTTGATTAATGTATTTCCCTATCCCTATACCAGTAACACACTACTTTCATCACTCTAGCTGTATACTAAGTCATGTAATAAGGAAGCCTGAGTTCTCCAACTTTCTTAGACTTTTTCAATACCGTTTTGGTTATTTTAGATTCCTTCCATTTCTATCTGGATTTTAGGGTCATCTTTTCTGTTTCTACCAAGGAGCCTGTTTCAATTTTTGATAGGAATTATGCTAAATATATTAATCCATTCTGGAAGAACTGACATCTTAGCAATATTGAGACTTTCAATCCATTAATGTGAACTATCTGTCCATTTACATAGGTCTTTAAAGTTTTTCTCTCAACACTATTTTGTGGGTTTCTGCGTAGAGGTTTTACATGCTTTTAGTTAAATGTATTCCCAAGTATTTTATTATCTTATGTTCACATATATTGCTTACTAAATTTCATTTTCAATTTGCTACTCACATACAACTGATCCTACATCTCTGACAAATTCATTTGTTAATTCCAGTGACTTTTGTAAATTCCTTTGTGTTTCATGTAGTTGCTCATGATTCTGCAAATTTTGCTTATTTTTAATCCAATCTATTCATTATTTCCTTTTAGCATCTTATTGCACTAGCTAGGACTTCAAATGCAATATTGAATAAAAGTGCTTAGAGTAGATATCTTGATCTTAGTATAAAAATGTTCAATATCTCAATAGGAAGTGTTATATTAAGTTTCCTATTTCCAGTTTGTTGAAAGTTTGTTGAATTTTGTCAGGGGGTATTCTGTGCCTTTAAGAATGATATATATTTTTTCCTTTTTTCTTTTAATATGGTGAATCATTTTAACAGCTTTTTGAATATTCAACTTACTCAAGTCATGATATGTGATCTTTTACTATGTTGCTGAATTTTATTTGTTGATATTTTAAGGACTTTTCTATCTAGTTTCATGATACTATTGGGGGTGTAATTTGCTTTATTTGAAGTCTTTTTCAGGTTTCCTAAGGGGTTATGCTGCCAATTTTCCCTTTTTCTCTGTCATGAAAAAAATTGTGTAAGACAGGCCTTATTTCTCCCTGAAATGTTTGACATAATTTACTGTCTCTCAAATGAATTGGGTAGTAGGAATGGAAATCAGAATTAAGAATTAAAGTCATATAAACCTGGAGTTTTATTCACGGGAAGAGTTATATTACAAATTCAACTTTTAAAAACACATAAATGAATATTCAGATTATATTTTTTCTTATGTCTGTTTTAGTAATTTGTATCTTTCAAAGAATTTGACAATTATATTTATGTTATCAATTTTATTGGCATAAATTTTGAATAATATTTCTTATCCTTTGGACATATGTAAGATATATAGTAATATTCCCCCTCCTTCACAATTTTTCCTCTTTTTGATCCTGCAAGTAATTTTTTTACTTTTTCAGAAAATCAATTGTTATCTTTATAAAATTCTTGCTATTGTTTTCTTTGCTCTATTTCATTGATTTTTGCTTTTATAGTTATCATCTCCTTCCATTGATTTATTTTGGTTCAATTTTTTTAAGTTTGTCTAGGTTCCTAAAGGACATTTTTTCTAATATGAAAGCATTTAAAGTTTTAAAATTTCCTATACACACTGTTTTAGTTTCATTCAACAAATTTTCCTGTTTTGTTTTTATGGTCATTCAATTTTAAATATTTTAATATTTCTTTTTAACCTGACCAAAATCATTTTATCTCTTCATGTTTTTGTCTTTTCATCTCTAATATGAGAGAGCTAGTCTTAAGATCTTAAAGATCTCTTTAGATTTTTCATTTTCTGGTTACTGATTGGTGGAGTATACAAAAATTAAAATTTTTAATTGACCATAGCAGGAGTTAGCCTGGAGGATGTGGTATATTTTAACTTTTAGTCTATTTGTAAGTGCATAATATATTGAAATATTTTTCCCAAACTGTTTTTGATATGAAAATATTTGAATTTGGTGTGGTTACTCAGTAATTTTATCTAGGACTATTCAGGGCTATTTAAAATGAAATTATATCTATCAAGAATGGAAAATAGAAAACAGAGTCATCCAAGTATAGCAATGTATTTGGTATTTACATCTTCAGAATAAATATAAAATCGATGAACAAACATTCTAAATAAAGAACAATGCTGAGAAATGAAATAATCTGAAAATACAGAAACAGAAAAGCTTTTCTAAATAGGCTATGTTATAATAAAGAATATATCTGGTCTCATTTCTGGTATCTGGAACAGAGCTTCAAAGACACATGGAGTTTATTGAGTGACAGGTGACTCTGTTGTGTTCAAGAGACAACTCATGGTGGACCTATAGTTAGCTTCAGGATGGAGGCTGATCACCAAAAAGAGCAACCAAATGATTAAGGAGTTGGAACTTGGGCCAGTCTGAACTTCTGGTAGGGGAAGGGGCACATGGACAATGATTTAATCAATCATGCTATCTAATGAAACCCTGATAAATACTCTGGATACTGAAACTCAGGGGAGCTTCCTGATTGGTGAGCACACTGATAAGACGGAGATGGCACAATTTAACCCACCTGTAGTCTGCATGGATGTTCCATGACTGGGACACTCCCAGACCTTTCCCTGAGCACTACTTTATTTGACTATTACTGGTTGTATCCTACATTATTAAGTATAGCTCTTTTCCTGAGTCCCGTGGGTTATTCTAATAAATTATCAAGTATGATGTGGGTTATAAGAGCCACTGAACTTATAATTGGCTGGTCAGAAGAGCTGGTGTTCTACGGCCTCACTTGTGGCTAGCATCTGAAGTGCACTAGTCTTGTGGGAGACTAAGCCTTTAACTTGTAGGATTTGAAGTTAACTTTGAGTGGTTAGCATCACGTTTGTACTGTTACATGCCAAAGAGGGCATATAGGGATGATGGACAGAATAGAGACACTACTGAGAAAAATAAATGTAAACATTATTGCAGAGAATACCAGTCATCCTCCATCTCCAGCCTTCTCACATAAAATAAATTGTTGTTTTAGTTAGGCATGTGTTCACAGAGCTAGAAACTGTATTTCTCTGCCTCTGTTGCAGCTATGCACATATGACTAAATTCTGGTCAACAAGATGTATAAAGAAGTGGTATGTGTCCTCCCTTTGCCCTTTTATTATGAATGCTGTTTTCTCTCTGTCCTGCCACTTCTCTCTTAACAGCAGGTATCAATTCTAATTTGTTTCTTTTCTTCCTGAGCCTGGCGCCTGAGATACAAGACCTGACTCTTTAAAAGATGCCTTATGCTATACAGGATTATTTAGCACACTTATCTAAAAGATTAATACATTCTTTGAAAATCCACAAGAATGTATTATGCCAATTGATGATATTTAGTCACAAGCTCTGGATTCTGTAGAGAAGGTGTATATTCAAAATGCAGTCACTATTTCCAGAATTATTTGCACAGAGTATGAAAGAGGCACCTGCAGGAAAAATTCCTCCATTAGGGCCATGGTCCACCTGTAGTGCAGCTTCCAGGATTTGGCTGGGTGACTGATGTCTGCTGCATGGAGAATCAGGGACATGGTTTTGGCTCTGTCAATTCTGTCAAAGAAAGGACATGCTCAAATTATCAGTACAAAGCAACCAATTAATCTTTTCTGAGTCCAACTTCATGGTACTTTAACATGACAAAAGAAAATGACCTACCCTTCAGGCTGCTGCAAACTGCTTCGTATATTTTTAATTTGCTGGAAGTGACCTGACATGTCAGTGGATAAAACCATTTCAATCACTAAGTTCCGAAGATCCCTGCAGAGGCATCAAAAGGATAAAAATTTCAGTTGACCATTTATTGGTCTGGAGTAGAACCTTTCCACAAATATCACTAATCATATATTTTTTCCTAGTGGATATGAACATAAAAGTTACTTCTATTTAAATATAAAAGTGCTCACAAAGGTTCAACATCATTTTGCCTATAGTCTGGTATGACTTTCCTTCTCACTTCACAGCTTTCTTTCCAACTCATAATTTCTAAAGTCTTATTTTTTTTATCCAAAAGAATCTTTTTATCCAAAAGAATCTCATTAATCTTTTAATGAGACATTAATTTAACTATAATTTTTGAATGCTTTAGAACTAAAACATGTAGCCCAGAAGGGCTTAAGACCATTCTAAATTCATATGGTCCATAAAACTGATAGATTTAATGTGTTAGGGAAGAGACAGGGGCATCAATTCTCAGGACAGTTCCTGTTCCTTCCTTGCTTTGCGTCTTTTAAAAACTACTACTACTGATAAAAACAGTACTATTTATCCATATGTATTCAGTCCAGACACTGACATAGGACTATGTTGCAGTTGCTTTGAAGGTACATTAAGACATTTAATCCTCAGAGCAACCCTATGAGGAAGTATTAATATTTTCCATTGGAAGATCTTGAACCATTTGTTTAGTAGATGGCTGATAAAGGATTCAACCTGAGTTCTCACTCCCAAAGCTAGCACCTGAACCACTGCCTGACTACTGTGCCAATTTCCCATCAGAAGAACTCCAGAGAGATCAAGATGTTCAAGTAAGTAGGAATTTTGTTAAAGCTTTTGGGATTGACTTTCCATAATGTAGAGCAGTTGGCACTATTAAAATGTTCAACCAAGATGGTGACCAATACAGTTGACCATGTCACAAAACCTGTTCCGACAAGCTCATTCTCAGTGGGAAATGAGCCACCCCAGCAAAGGCTTGCACGATCCACAATTCTTTGTTTGCTCTGCATAGTTAGGTAAAAAGTCATTTATACAGAAGATCATATTTTGTTTTCACTCTTTGGTGTGGCCAGCAGAGTAGACTAAATCAAGGTGTGGGGTAATCTGAATTATGATCTTGCATCAAAGATATTTTACCTGAAGATGGTAAAATATTTGATGATGATGTACATTATTTGATGATGTACTTTCAAAAGCAACCACATATTGGGTTTGCTGTTGTAAATTGTGGGTACTGGGTTCAATATGATTTTCAGAGGGAAAAATCAATATTCTGCTATCATTTTTAATATTGAACAGCTTGCTTAGAATACTTTACTGAAATATTAAAGGAAAAGAAGCTATTGATGGTAGTTTACAAAATTATTCTTCATTACACTGTTTTTCTCTGAACTTGTGACAAGATCATATTAGAACAGCACTAAACAAAATGTTTATATTAACTAAGGAAAATAAAACTAAAATATTGTGAAATCTATGGAACCTAATAACGTACTGTTCTTTGAAGATAAGTGATCAGTAACTGCCTGATATTATGTCAATAAACCAGGCAAAAGAATACACCAGGGAAATATTTCTTAATTTATGAACTTTTTGCCAAAAAATTTAAATTAATGTGATTATTTGTTACTCAAAGTATTTTAAGAAATAAATAGGCATTTAGGGCAAAAATCTATAGGTGCTTAGCACAATATCCATATTTTAATTTTCAGGAAAATGTTATCAAGATTATAGTAGAAAAATCAATCTTTGGGGAGGTTTTTTAGAAAGTATTTATTAAATTTGATAATCTTTATGACATAGGTACTATTAAAACTAATTCTATAAAACATTTAATTAGCGTGACTGAAAACTTACTGACAAAAGATTTACCAAATATTATCACAAAAAATTATCAAAATAAATTATTGAAGATGGTAAAGATCAAAATGTAGGAAATAAAATCACAATGAAATAGCAAAAAAGTCAACTTTGAGGATAAAAAAGTTAACTCAAAGGAATAATATGAATGACAATTAATATTAATATTACCTCTGAGAATGAAAACTACTGATGAAAAACTAACACTCTAGCTGTAATTAATCTCTTTCTTGGACCTTAGGAAACTGGTTAGCCTGTTTCTACCTTTGCCCAGCTTTCTCCACATAACCCAGCAGTGGTCACTTTAAAATTATTTTACAGTTAAATCCTGGCCTTCCTAGGCTGGAGTCCTCTTGGGCTAGTTCCCTGCAGAATAGAATGAAAAGCCTAAATAGGATCCCCAAACACTGTTCCTCCTTCCCCACCTTAGGGAATTATCTACAGTTGCAAAAATGAGCCCATGTTTCTGTAACTAGCCTAGAAAATACAGGAAACTTTGGAAATTTGAAAATGTAGCCACAGGAGACTAAGGCTCATTTTAAACCCTAAATTTAACTTTCTTGCTTTGCTTTTGTTTTTAAAGTTCTTTCTTAATGCCATGCCACCTTTTTTTTTTTTTTTACATTTCTTTTTAATTTGCTGCCATCCATTTACTAACTTTTAACAAGATCTTTGTTAAGGATAAATATAGGCATTTTACAAATATGTAATTATAACAAAATATTAGGAATGCACATTAAAAAGACTTCATGTTGATCTGAAATTTCTGTTTAACTGGTCACCTTTTAAATTCAATGGCTAAATTTGACAATCCTATGATCAACCAAAGGGAAGGTAACACCCAAAGGATAAAAAGATAGGAAGAAAAGTTATGTGGAGTAGTAGGGTTGCTTTTATTATTTTTACCTGCATGAAATCTAGTGTCATCTTACCATGTCTTAGAAAGGGATGAATATGATGCTAAAATATTTATGTAAAAGCACCTATTAGCACAAATTGAGCAGAGTTCCATTGAAGTGCAAAATTATGTATCTTAAAGTATTTATTGTGTGATGTGTGGTCTTACATATGTGTATGGGTATTGAAGTAATTCACATCCATCAAACAGAAGATCCTGACTCCTGAACAAAATCCTCCAGGTGCAAATCCTTCTAAGAGTTGTCCGGTCAACAGTAACTGAGTGTGCAATAGAGGAGGCATTGATTTTCAGTTGTTTTCTTTACTTTAAACCACATAACTCATCCTTTTCCTGAAATTAAAATTCCCTTTAGGCTTTCTCTGAAACTCACCTCCAGTCATCTTTGGATAAGTTTATCAAGATATTCATTTCCTCTTCTTGCATAAGTCGATAAGCAGCACTCACGTGGTGATTTTCGAGGACAGACCGATCGTTATACAAAATGGCAACATCTGACCTAAGGGTTAAAAAAAAAAAAAAAAAAGCCCAGTAGAGGATTTCTTTAGACTTCATGGATGTCTAAAAAAAGATACTTAATTTTCGAGTCATCTCATTAATAAACATCTTATAATTGAATATATAAAATTATAGAAATAGTGTTTCCTTTTTAAAAACTGTATGATGTTTTAAAATTATATATAGACTTTACTTTTTTAGAGCATATTTAGGTTCATGGAGAAATTGCAGAAGTTACAGAGATTTCTCCCATACCTTCTGCCTCCACAAATACATAACCTTCCCCATTATCAGTACCACCCAATTGAGGAATCTGTACCGATGCATCATCATGACCCAGTGATTACAGTTTACGTGATGTGTGTGGTTCACTCTTGATTTCCTAAATTGGATGAGTTTCCACAAAGGTATAATGGCTTGTATCTACCATTATAGTATCACACAGAGTAGTTTTATTGCCCTAAAAACCCTCTGTATTCCACCTATTCATCTTTCTCTGCCCCCAATCCATGACAACCACTCAGCTGTTTATTGTCTCTATAGTTTTGCCTTTTTCAAAATGTTGTAAAGTTTAAATCCTATAGTACATTGTGGAGTTAGATTAGCTCCTTTCATTGCTAATATGCATATATGTTTCCTCCATGTCTTTTCAGAGTGTGATAGCTTTTCTCTTTTAAGCTCCAAATCATGTTCATTTTCCTGAGATACCACATTTATTTAGCTAATCACTTACTGAGGGAAATCTTGGTTGCTTCCAAGTTATGGCAATTTGAATAAAACTGCTAGAAACATCTGCATACAGGGTTTTATGTGGACTTCAGTTTTCAACTTTTTAGATAAATTCCAAGGAGTATAACTCCTGGATCATTTGGCAAGTGTAAGTTGATTTTGTAAGAAACTGTCAAACTGTCTTCCAAAGTGGCTGTGCCATTTTGTGTCCCACCAACAATGAGTAAATGTTCCTGTCATTCCACCACCTCACCAGCATTTGGTGTTGTCAGTGTTGTGGATTTGGGTCATTCTAATAGGTGCATTGTGGTATCTCATTGTTTCAATTGCATTTTCTTGAAGGTATATGATGTGGAGCATCTTTTATATGCTGTCTACCTTCTTTTACTTGCTGTCTATCTTCTTTTCCAAGATGCCTGATAAAAATCTTTGGCTCATGTTTAATCAAGTTATTTATATTCTTATTGTTGAGTTTTAAACATTATTTGTATATTTTGGATAATAGTCCTTCATTAGATATGTCTTTTGCAAATATTTTCTCCCAGTCTCTGGCTTGTCTTTTCATTCTCTTACCTGTATCTGACAGACCATGAGTTTTTACTTTTAATGAAGTCCAACTGATCAGTTCTCCCATGAATTGTGCCTTTGGTGTTATATTTAAAGTCATTACTAAACCCAAGATCATCATCTAGATTTGCAAGAATTTTATTATTTTGTGTTTTATATTTAGGTCTGTGATCCTTTCTGAGTTATCTTTTGTGAAGGATGTAAAGTCTGTGTCTTAGTACATTTTGTGCTACAATAACGGCAAGTTCAAGATGAAGGTGTTGTCACTGGTGAATATGTTCTTGCTGCATTATCACAGGGCAGAAGGCATCACATGCTGGAAGAACAGAGAGCCCAGACAGCAAACCATTCCCAAGAGCCTTTTATATTGGCATTAATCTACTCATGAAGACAAAAAACCTAATTATTTCCCTTTAGGCTCACCTCCTCAGATGGTTGCACTGAGGATCAAGTTTCCGACACATGAATTCTAGGGGACACATTCAGACCATAGCAGATACTGGTCTGTGTATTTATCTATGTCTATATGTATATCTGTACCTATTTCTATATATTTGTAATGAATGTCTAGTTTTTCTAGCAGTATTTATTGAAAAGATTATCTTTCCATTGTACTATCTTTATTAAATTTTCACGGGTGCATTTTTGGGCTTTATGTTGTGTTCCATTTGCCTATTTGTGTAGTTTATCACCAATACCACACTGTCTTGATTACTGCAGCTTTGCAGGAAGTCTTGACATCAGATGGTGTCAAACTTCCAACTTTGTTCTCCTTTATTATTATGTTGGCTATTCTGAATCTTTTTCTTCTCCATTACAAATGTTAGTAACACTTAGAATATATCCACATAAAAACTTCCTGAGATTTTAATTGGGATTACATTGAATCTATAGATCAGGTTGGGAAGAAATCATATCTTGACAAGATCTAAGTCTTTCCATCCATGAACATGGATTATCTCTCCATTTATTATTTTTTTTCATGAGATATGCATTTTGATAGACTTCTAACTACTGTTTCCATTTAGGGGTGCTAGTGAAATGCTATTGTGCTTTTCAATATCAAATTCCACTTATTCATTGTGGCATACAAACAAACAATTGACTCAGAATGGATTACAATCCATTAACCTTGTGTCCTGAAACCCTACTATAATCAGTTTTATCTACAGGGTTTTTTTGTTGTTGTTGTCATTTTGCTATTGTTGTTCTTTCAGATTTTCTACATAGCCAATAAGATCATCAGTAAACAAAGATAGTTATTCCTTCCTTCCCAATCTCTATATATTTTATCCTTTTCATTTCTTATTGACTTAGAACTTGCAGAATGATGTTAAAAATCAGTGATGAAAAGGATAATGCCTTGTCTTGATGCTGATTTTATTGGGATAGCTTGAAGTTTCTTATCATTGAGTATGATGTTAACTGTAGGTTTTTTGTAGGTGGTCTTTTTTCCTAATATTTTGTTTACATTTTAAGTTGAGCAGTGAAAGTTGTGTATAATTTACAACATGATGTTTTGAAATCAGTGTACATTGTAGAATGGGTGGATTAAGCTAATTAACATTCTACCTTACATAAAATTTTGTGATGAAAATATTTAAAATCCACTCTTAGAAATTTCCAAGAATACAGTACATTGTTAGAAACTATACTGTAAAGTTATACATTATGCAGTAGATCTCTGGGGATGTAGCTCAGTGGTAAAGCACTTGCTTAGCATGCACAAGGCCCTGGGTTCAATCCTCAGCACCACAATAAATAAGTAAATGAATGAATAAATAAATATGTAAAACAGACCTCTTGAACTTATTCCTCCTAACTGACTAAAGTTTATATCCTTTTACCAACATCTACATAACTGGTCACCACGTCCCTTGGTAACCACTTTAGGAAATACTTTTTATCAAGTTGAGGAAATGTCCCTCTATTCCTAGTTTACTGAGTTTTAATCATAAATGAGTGTCAGATTTTGTCAAATACTTTTCCTGAATATATTGACATGGTCATGTGATTTTTCTTCTCTTGTTTCTTGATATGATGGATTACATTAATTGAATTTTGAATGTTGACAGGCTTGAGTACCTTGAATTAATTCCCACTTGGTCATGTTTCTTATTTTCTTTTTAATTACTATATTTTAAGTACATTTATGCCTTTTACCTTTCAATTTGTAATCCAAATGCCTATGAGATAATCTAGATCTGCCATAAGAAAAAAAATTACCTCACATTCCCAAGCAGAGGGTGGTAAGTCCTTTGTATCTTAATGATTATCACCTTCATTCCTTTGAACCAAAAGTACTTTGGGTAGCAGATGGTAATGTGTGAAAATCATTTGGTCTATTTGTGATTCTAGTTTTGTCTCCCTTACACTGTTGTGATTAAATCTGTATATTATGAGTCCTTTTACTTTGAATTAAGATGAAAAAATAATTTTTCATCAACACTTGAAATGTACATTTCTCTTCCAATTCATAATAGATGTAATGTTTTCAAAATGATGAATGCATCAAGAGAAATTTTTAATTTCTTGCCTGCTTGTATTTCCAAGTAACTTGATGACCAAATAAACTACTTCAAGTTACACCGGTTGTTCTAGCACAGAGTGTAAACATTCCAAGCATTCTCAGTTCTATATAATGGAGACTTTGGTTCTCCATCCTCTGTCCTTCTAGAATGCCACATCACCTATGGGTATAGAATGAACACAGAACCACTATGTTCACTGTCTTAAAATGATAACATTCATTTACATGGACAGAGTGGAAGTAGACATTAAAAATATTAGGGGAAAGGAGAGTCAAGTTAAGCCCTATAGTGACTTTGCTTCCATTTCCCCTAACACTCAGCCCCTCACATGCTCCTTCTTCCTGCTAGAAACATTTGCTGTCCAGTGGAAAACTACCTCACTCAAGACTAACAATTGCAAACTTTTCAGTGGGTGGAGTCCTAGTTATAGTCTACATTTGCCCTGCCACTGTCTTGCAAGGACAAAATTAAGAACAACTACAGTTACCAACAAAATAAAACAAAAAGGTGGGTTGTTTTGTGAGATGATATGTATGTTCAGTTGTTTCACAATAGTAACCACTTTACTATCCATATGTATTACATTAATCATGTTGTATGTCTTATATTTTCACAATAAAATTTAGTTTTTTTAAAAAATAAAGAACTAAAGAAATTTGGTATGTGCTGCTAGCAATCTATTCAAGATCTGTATCTTATAGTCTGCCAGATAAACAAAGCTTCATTATTAATTCCACATAAGAGAAATGTGTCTTTTAGGCACTAGAATGATTTCTCTTTGTTTCCAACACTATAATAAAGGTAAAAAGGCATATATATTGAGCTAATAGCATATGTCTCTAACACAGACTTCCTTCAATAATCTTAGTTAAAACTGAAAAATCCCTTATTAATATTCATAATAATACAGAGCAAGCAACTAGGAAAGCATACATGTAACTTTGTTTAAGAGGCTATTAAGTATGGGGGCTGGCTTTGTAGTTTGGTGGTGGAGTGCTTGCCTAGTATGTGTGAGGCGCTGGGTTTGATTCTCAATACCACATATGGATGAATAAAATAAAGATCCATTGGCAACTAAAAGAAATTTGAAAAATAAGAGGTAATTAAATAGATCTTGCCTAAGTAAAATACCCATGAGTATTTCCTGAAGCTTGATGAGATCATAGGAAAAAATGATTTTCCAATGATTTCATTTGTGTTGAATGAACCCAAATGTGGCTATAGCAGCTTTGTCAGGGTTATGATATGATATGGCTCCAAGCACCACTGTCTCTCCCATTCAGAAATGAGCAAGATGTGTTTTTGAACCACATTTAACTGTAACAAGTGTGCATAATTTTGTCTCACAAATCCAACAAGGATGCTGAGAATACAGCATGGTCTTAATATTTGAGATGGTCTTTAGCTGCTAAGAAAAGAACAGGACTGTAAGCAACATTTAGTATCCATGGTAACATGTAGCTTCACATTTTCTGTTCATGAAGAGGAAATTATTTCCATTTATTTACACTTCCTAGGATTTCTTGCATTATAATATCTGTATTGAACTCAAATCTCACCTGGCTTGATGTTTTAAATTACTTTTCAGTCACCTTGTCTTATATGGTAAATGAATTCCAATATTAGGAAAGCACTCTAAATCCAAGTAAAACTGAACAATATATAATACAATAGAATTATTGCTATCAGTGACATATGACTTTATACATCCTTTAACAAAGTTTGAAGGCAATAGTGACAGTAAAAAGCACGTTATATTGTTGCTTTTTTTTCATTACATTTTTTGCTCATGGAATTTTCAAGTTCATGTAGAATTAATTCATTAAATAATTGGCCCTGTTAGATAATTTATAAGAAAACAAGCAAAATATAATGCTCCCCCATTTTATGCAGATTCTTAATGTAAAATTGGAAAAGATTGATTCTTCTTCCCTTCCCTCCCATTCCCCTCCTCATCCTTTTCTTGCCTTTGTCTTCCATCCTCTTTCTCCTCCTCTTTCTTCTCTTCCACAGTCCAAAGCAGAAAATAATTAGGACTCTTCATCCAGTTAAGAGATGATTAGTGAAAGGAGAAGGCTACATATGGTGGCCTAGCACTGTGGCTAGGAAAAGTCTACGTACTCATTGATAACAATCACTTGATCCCTTTTCCAAACTCTAAAACCATTGTCCTGTACAGAGCCAAGATCAGTAATGATCTCCTTTAATTGAAATTCTCCTTGTTAAGGATTCCATGGATGTAGAGACTTTGAGAAGCAAAAATGACATGTACAGTCTTCACTCTCTTTGATGCTTAATAGTATACTTTGCAAATACACATAGATCAGTGACATTCCTATTGTCCAATCAGATTCCAAGATTTTCCTTTACCTTTCATTGTATGTCATTCTGGGGAAATTGGATTTCCTCCCTTCCAGGGGTGGGTCAGAATGCCTTCCCCAACATTTCATTGTTTGAATTTCAGCCCTTTCTCTGTCTCCAGCAACAGGCTATGAAGTATAGGCACATCTAATTCAATCTATAAATGATTAGATCTATCATATATCTTTGTCTGGCTGAGAGAGAAGATTGTGTTCATAACTGGATTGAGAGTGTGTCCCTCAGCTTCAAATCTTGGCACTGCTGTCCCTGACAGGGTGCATTTGGATAGGGTACTTCACTGCTAAAAATCTTTTACTTTTCTTATACTGTGAGGCTTAGACCAGATGATCTATAAAATGCATCTCAATTACTTTAGTACTTTTAAATTCTAAAATATCTAATATCTTAATGAACAGTTTCTATATTCTCCACATCAAATTATAACACCTTATGCTCAGAAAATCAGTTGCTAAAAATAATTCTGTTAAAAACCCAAATGAACCAAGCACATAAAAGCTTGCACATGTATGCTTAAAGCAGCTTTATTCTAAGTGTCAGAATTTGGAAGTAACCAAGACTTCTTTCAATCAATGAATAGATAAACTGTGATATATCTGTACAAAGGAATATAACTCAACAATAAAAATAATGGGCCATCAAGCCAGTAGACAACATGGAGGAACCTTAAACATATATTGCTCAGTGAAAGAAACCAGACCAGTCGAAATGATCTATGCTTGCTATGTGATCAACTGTGTCACATTAGAAAAGAAATGATATACAGAAAACTATTTAGAAAACTAATACAAATTTATAAAGATCAGTGGCTGCCAGAGATAAAGGGTGAGCAAAGGAGGAATGAATAGTGAAGCACAGGGGACTTTCAGGGCAGTGAAACTATTGTGCAGGATACTGCAATGGTAGCTACATGACATTATATATTTTTCAAAACCCATAGAATCTATCAAAAAAATCTGAAACCCAATGCAAACTATGGACTTTAGCTAATAATAAAGTATCAATATTGGTTCATCCACTGTAACAAATGTACCATACCATTGCCTGATGTTAATAACAGGGGAAGCTGTAGGGTGGCAGGGGGAGTATATGGGCACTTTGCTTTCTGCTCCATTTTTCTATAAACATATGACTTCTCTAAGAAATAAAGTCATTAAAATGAAACAAATAAACAAAAAGTAACCAGATTTAGTTTTCCTTCAATGAGAACATAGTTCTTTAATGGTTTTAGAGAGTCATCAGTTTCTTAGCTTACACTTCCCTGTTACGCATCCTTGACTAGTGGATGACTTTGGAAATATCAGAATACCACATATATACAGTGACTTGGATCCTGATGGGTCCTGGACTACATTCTACCTCATAGGCACTGATATCTCTGCCTAACTAAAAATAGTTTAGGGTACCTTCCTCTTACAGACTGAATTGTGTCTTCCCCTACATTTGCAAGTTGAAGTCCTAACCCTCCATGGGACTATATTTGGAGATTGAGCCTTCAAGGATGTAATTCAAGTTAAGGGGGTAGATAATAAAAGGGTGCTACCCAAAACTAATATGACTGATGTCCTTATGAGAAGAGAAAGAGATACCAGGAGAGCACACAGGGAGGACACAGAAAGAAGGTAGCTGCAAGTCAAGGAGAGAGAAGACTCAGAAGAAACCAAACCTGCTGACGTTTGTCCTCCAGAACTGTGAGAAAATAAACCCAAATTGTTTAAACCACCCAGTCTGTTGTTTTTTGTTATGGCAGCCCTAGCAGACTAATACTTCTTATCTCTAGTATTTTAATTCAAATAGCAGATTTATAGCTATCATTAAAGAATCTCATTTTTAAACTATTTTAAATTTAGATCTCACAGTGGCCTGGAAAAATAATTTCTTTGATATCTGATTTTTTTTCAGAAGTGCAAATTATTACTTTCAAATATATACTTATACCAAACCAATACCTTAAACAATATGTTGCAAGATTGCTCTCAGTGAATACATGTATAATAGTTTACAGGATAAGTTTTGGGAAGGGAGAAATTTTCTTACATATTTTTATGTTAAATTGCCAAATAAGTCATAAAATACACATGAGATTCTTGAACAATAATAGTTGTTTTGTTTAAATGGTTATAGCTTAAGGGATTTTGGCAAAAATCCATTAAACCTATTCTTTTCAGAATCTTTATTTTTAATATGCAGAAAAATGAATTTTAAATCTTAACTTATAAAATTTAACACATCATCGAACTTACCTTGTCTGAATATGAAAGTTATTTGTGGTCCCTGTATGTTCGTAATCATGAATGGCAGCAGCAAAAACCATTGCTAAAATTTCCAGTTCAGTGAGCCAGTGCTAGTAAATTAAAGAAAAGTTTAATAGTATTTATAAAGAAGAGGACATCTTTATGTGAAAAAGATTTCCGTGCATACAGTGCATGTCACCATATATATTACCTTTATTTTAAATGAATCTTTCTTCCATTTCTCCTCCATTAATTGTGTATAATGGATGCTTCATGAGATCAATGATTATTTCATGACTTATAAGTTTAAAATTTAAAATTCAAATTTTAAAGTTGGCAAGGGCATACTCTTACTAATTGTCTTTGCTAATTGGAAAAGGAATAATATTCTGTGATGTAAAAGACTGACTGGTCTCTAATTTAACAACTTTACCAGTTTGGGTATTTGTGAAATCAATTACAGACTAGTGATTTTTAAGTAATAGTTTATACATAATTAAAATTTGTTTTTCAGCAATTGCAGAAGACCCCACTGTAAGAAAAATGTTCATCTTACAAGGTGAACATATTTACTTGGCTCATGAGAAAAATTGAATTTCATTTTTGTATTTAAAGATTTGGAAGAGTTTATAAGAATTTACTAAATTTTGTTTGCATAGCACAGATACAACTGTGCAATGAAACTTAACAGCAATAAAGGAAAGAAAATTGCTCTGGTTAAAATCCAGGATCAATTCGTATACACTGATCTATCTGTTACAGACTGGAAAGCTGAACAGAGTTTCCCTATTATTAAAGTTTATCTAGCAACAATTAGTTTATTCATCACTCACATTCTGCATAACACTTTAACTCCACTCTCCAACAAGGTAATCACATGTGACAATTTGATTAAAAATAAATGAAACACAGTAAAATAAAATTCATTCTCCCAGTTGTATTAGCACATTTCACATGCTCACTGGTCACATGTGATAAGTGGTTGCCTCATAATAGGACACCAAAGGTATGACGTATTTCTACCATCACAGAAAGTTCTATCAGCACTACAGGTAGATGGTACTTGATGGAAGGAATGAAGGATTTTGGAAGAAGGATGGACAAAGATTGGTAGTTAGGAGCAGAGCTGGAAGAAGGGAGATTCTAAGTAGGAAGCACAAATGTAGAATGATACTTTAGAGAACCGTATTAAAGTACAATTGCTGATGGTGCAATTGTGTTTAAGAGTCAAGAGAAGTGGGGTAGAAAAGAGGATGGAAAGAGGATGAGAAGAGTGGATGGCCTACCTTGATTAGAACCGATGAATTTGGATTTTGTATAAAAGGCAAGTGAGAGCTGATGAAGGTCACAAATAAAAAATGAACCAAGTGACAACTGTTGAATTTCAGAGTTGGCAAAGGCACTAATCTTTGTTCCCTTCACAGGACCTATTGTGGCATTTGGTACATAACAGGAACTCAATATCAGCTTGTCAAATAGTGTCACTAGTTTTGCATAAGAAGGAGGTAGTCAGGTATAGCAGAAAACGACTGTGCCTTCAGACAATTCTGGTTTCAAATCTCTGTTGATACTCAGGAAAATAAGTTATTTACCCCTCTCAGCTACAATTCCCATTAAAATGGGATTAGTGATCATTCCTCTGTGGGATTTTAAGGGAAGTTTAAAGTTAATGTATGCACTCTGCCTATCATGAGCTTTGCCATGTACTAAAATACAGAATAAATGGCATTTTATGAAACTTACTACTTTAAACACATTGCTTGAGGCATTAAATCTAGACAACAATAGCTAACATATCTTAACTGATTGCAATTCAAGTATAAATGCCTCACAGTTGGATGATTGAAACAGAAATGGTTTTCACAACCAAAGGGAGTTGATATAACTAACTGTTCTGGGTTCATAGACACATTTAATTGTGTCATTAAGAGGAAAAAAGTGACCTTATTAATGGCCTGTGTTATAAGCTGAACTGGGACTGAGCCTCCAATATTCCCATTGAGACTATGGAACTAAACACCATGAAATGAATAAAATTGAATTAAACCAGATTTTATACCCCAGAAACCCATTGTTTTATCAAAGAAAAGTGTTTCCTGGGGGGAAAAATATCACCTATTTTCTTAAATAGGTTAAATTTTCTTACTGGTTATATTTATGGATTTACAGATTAAACTGTAGTTTAAAAGAAACCAACATTCACTATCCACTAATATTGAATGTCAAGTTGCAAAAGTAAAGAAAATTAGACAATCAGAGGTGGAATATAATTATAGATTATCTCATAAGTATTTAAAATTATTATCTTCACAGCTGTCAAAATTGATTATAAATGTATTTCCTGTTTTTTTCTAATTAATCTCTGCCTCACAAAAATAGAACATCCTCCCTGAACCCCACTTATTTACTGATATACTGTGACCTTGATAATTAAGTTTATAGTGCAAAATAATTTGGAAGAAGATAAACACTGAACTTTCACACTTACTTGAGAAACATCTTTTTGGTTTTAGTTTACGTAGAATTTTGGACTGATTATTAACTCCTTATCTGTTTGTTTATTTTATGCTGATGTCCAGTGACATTCTAACTGAGAAAGAGGATGTTTAGATTCATGGATTTTTGTAAATAATTCATGAGGACAAGCTAGAGAGTGTGAATCATACCTCTCTTCCCATCTAGAACAGTGATCCATATAAAAGCCAGGATCTTTTGATTCCCAGTGGACAGAAATAAAGGGTCAGAATGATGAGCCATGAGTAATACAGACACTGTCCTTCAGCTAAACTTGAGGTTGCATTTAGCTAGAGAAATGCTCAGGTAGACTTACCCTAAGTTCTCTTACCCTGATTGCCACCAAATGTATAAGTAATCATGACAGAAGGAGAAAGGAAGGAACCAACATTAATGGGATACTTAAGATAGTCTAATTCAATTCTTATAAACACCCTATTTATCGTTTTCTAGGTAAATATTTTTATCCTTACATTGCACTCAACAAAACTGAATATTAAGGAACTGGATCAATGTCCATGTGGCCAAAGTTCACATAGACATTTAGCAAAACAGTAGAAATTCAAACTAAAATTGACTCCTACGTTTCTGCTCCTTCTGCGGATCACAATAGCATGTACTACTGAAGGGGGCAGCATACTGAACACATTCTTCTGAGGTTTCCAAAGCAGAATTTTAAACTAATTTAATGATATATAAATGGGCAAAAGCATATTCAACTTTGATTTAAGGCTTACAATTTTCATATCTGAATTACTCGGTATTTGTGTATGACAGAGACAGAAAAGTATGTGTGTATGTACAGGGTGGGGAGAATTTCAGGTCAGAGGATCACATTGACTTCTTAGTTTCTACTATGTCTAAAATAAAGTAATTGCAACTCTTTGGGCCTGAAGTTATGGGAATGGACACCTTTTTCCCTCTCCCTCTTACTAGGTTCAGGTAGTTAACTGTCATTTACCAGCAAACTGGTATATAATAATAATAATACAAGGGTATGTATTGATAGCTATTTGTTTCAGGTCCTAGGTTAAGTGCTTTACAAATAAGATGTAATGACTCTTCCTATATGGTGATCAGTAATTTTAACTACATTTTAGTGAGAAGGGAACCGAGGTAGAGAGCTAGCCAATTAGGAAGTGGCAGAGCATGCTTTCAAATTTTTCTGGCTGCCTCCCAAGCCCAAACCCTTTCTACTCTCCCAAACTGTTGTATGGGAAGCCATGTACAAGAAGAGAATTTGTACATAGTTTTCACAATAGGGACATAGTGCCACATTTTCTGTAGATTGATCAGAGCAAAATTGAGTCACCCCCCAAGTGTGGGAGACTGCTTTTGGGCATAACCAATGGAGTACAAGTTAGAAAGGAAATAGATTTCAAGTCATTTCTCTTTCTTCTGAGTATTAGAGCAACGTGCCAAGAGCCTTCAAATGCAAGTGTTCCCTGGCCAAGGTCCTTGAATCATTTCATATTTGAAGAGACAGCTGGAGGTAACTTGGCAGCACTCCACAAAACATTGGCTCTTTAGCAAATGGATTCAGTTTCTGCACATCACTGTCACCGTGGCTCAGGGCTACAAGTTATTCAAATGACAAAAGGAGAGAGAAGGAGGTAAGCAGTTGTACTAGTGTCAAGACTCCCCTGCACTGTCAGTCTTAGGCTGGAGGGTGTATCTTGTGACTTTAACAAGCCAGGAGAATGATGGCTTCCTTACAATCCTTTTCAGGCACCATTCCACAGTCTTCAGAACATCTTGCAGATGACAATATGCATTAGTCACCTGACATGTCGGGCTGTTACTGGAGTGCTCCACAAATGCCACACTGATAGGGCCATCCTGAAATAGCAGGGCATCAACTAAACACTGAAGTGATCCACTCTTCTCCTCACCAAATCCAAGTCATGAGAAAAGACTGAAGAGTTTTAGTTAAAAGAATATTTTTGAAATGCTTTGTCATTTCAAAGAACGAACATGTTCATATGTAAGAAAATTAATGATCACCTACTACCTACCATCTTTTCATCTAGAGAAAAGCTTGCTAGAATAACTTTCCCCAAACTGTCAGGCTGGCAGTGAAACCTGGTTTTGACAAAATAGTCAACACATTTGTGAATTCCATCTGCCTTCCCTTTTACCACCTATTGTAAAATTTTTCATCATTCTCTTTAGTTTAAATGCACTTTCCTGATCCTGGGAAACACCAAAGGTCTACCACCAGACTATTTTTGCAATGGGCAGACTAACAGGCAAGTAAAAAGTCCACTGACACATTTTTGCTAAAGGATGAATAAAATTAGGAACAGGTTTCCATGCCAATCCTGCTAAAGCAGGGGAAGTTACATTTACATTTGATAAGCCCTGTGGCCTTCTCAGAAAGGGACTATGTGATCTACACTAAGGACCTCGGCTCTCTCGGAGTCATGCCAGGACTGGACCAGATTTCTCAGCCTTCCAGAAAAGATGAAATGGCTTATTATGTCCTGCAGGTAGTCTTCCTTGTCAGTCTGAGGGTAAAGTCACATTGCAGATTTGAATTTCTCTATTTACCCACTAATATGACACCTCTCCCTCCTGTCCTTTCAATGTCACCTTCAGACTAGAGGCTCTGAAGCTCAATTAGACTTTCATTTGGCTCCCTTCACACTTGTGGCAAGCAAAACAAAACAAGTCAAAATGTACTTGGGAAGAAACATATTTTAAGATGATGAAATTCTGGTTACCTCCCAGCCCGAAATGGCATATATTTTCTTACTTCACTTTATAATTAAGCATATATTTTATTATACTTAAGTAGGCATTATTTTCTTAGTCCATCTTGTTCTGAGGAAATCTAATCAATTTATTGTACATTCTCAAGTAACATTTAAATAGGTCATATAAATATGTCATGTTAACTTTTTCAAAGGCACAAAATTTGAGAAAGAAGTAATGCCAAACAAGTGAAATAAAAATTACCATGCCATCAAGTTCAGGACAGAGGCCTTAGCAAGCAAAAGCAAACAGATCTAAGGGGCAGATACTAAAGCAGCTTCCTCCAGGTGGAACAGCCTTTGCAGCTGTCAGGAAGCACCTTGTTTTCATACTAATGCACATATATATCAAACCAAGTGGAAGCAAAGTTCAAGAACCAGCTGTGACCCTGAAGCCTTATTAAACCAAAAAAGTTTTAAAAGACTTTCTAGCCTGCACATTCAAGCTCACTAGAAAGAGAAACATAAGTAATTCAAATATACTACTTTTAGTCAGGTGCAACGGTGCATACCTGTAATCCAAAGGCTAGGGAGGCTGAGGCCGGAGGATCAAAAGTTCAAAGCCAGCTTTAGCAAAAGCAAGACTCTAAGCAACTCAGTGAGACCCTGTCTCTAAATAAAATACAAAATAGGACTGGGGATGTGGCTGAGTGGTTGAGTGCCCCTGAATTCACTCCTTAGTACACCCCCCCCCAAGAAAGAACAAATATTACTACTTTAAAAAAGATAATTTTGTCACCGAATATGTACTTGTATGAAATTGTGGTGAAATTCCAAAAAGTTCCTTTACATTTCAACTGAGCTCCCAGCCAATAGTCATATAAACACCAGTCAAATAAGTGATCTATCCTGGATGGCATGCACAGTGATGGTCTCAGATGTCTCCAGCCACAGTTGCTAGTTGGCCACATTCACATGAAAAACACCAAGTGAGAGCTTCCTACTTGGAAGTCTTTTAACCACAGAGCCTTGAGAAACAAAAACAAATTATTTTTTAAATCACTAAGTTTTGGAGTGGTGCTCTGTTGTTGTTTTTTTTTTGCATGTTTCTAGCAATAGATGTATTGGAACGTGGGCAGGAGTGGGATCTGAGCCCTAGGCATTAGAGGTTCTACACCATTTAAGAGGCAAAGAAAATGAGAAACAATTTCTTTGATTACCATATAAGACACTGTTGGATGAATCCTAGCAAATGGATTGTTATGGGTAGTAAATAACACAGCTGGTTTCTTGGGAGGGGGGATGTCATAAGGATGTTAATTTTCTGCATATGCTAAGCTTGGAGAATCCTGCACAAGTTCTAAATTTTCAAGCTTTTAGGAGTCTATCCTAAGGCCCCAGGGGATTTGCTTGAAATCAAGTTAGGATATAGTCTCTGATACAGAATGATGAGGTTTTTGAGGATCTCGGGACCCCAAAGACCCCAAATTTCATAGACCTGAATACCAATTACTGTGCTAATAATATAAATAGTTTGACTTCTGATTTCTAAATAGATAGGCAATGCATATTATGGGATTTGGTAGAATAATCCATTTGTGGGAATTTTATGGTAGCATCTCAGCCTGTATTGGCACATGAAAAATCAAGAAGGCAGTAGGATTTGGTGTCCTCATGTTAACAAAGTCCTTAGGAGAAGGTCCTAGCTCTGGTACTTCCAACAGACTAAGCTCCGTCACTTGTCCCAATATGCCAGTCAGATGAGCAGTGGTGAAGGACAGAAAAAAAATTTTAATCAGCATAGCACACTGGGAAGAACAGATACAATGACCAAATATCTGTGTTCTAAGAACTGACAGACACTTTGTAGTTTCCTAAAAAGGGAGAAAAAGAGACAAGGATTGGGGGCTTGTATGGCTCAGGCTTTGCATAATCGACAGGTTATGTAATCCTTCTCAGGCCATGATCTGGATGATCATTACCTCAGGATTAGTTCTGTGAGGTGGCTGTGGAGAAGGCCTTAATCTTTTAAGGGGCAATCTCGTATCCATGAGATAACTGCTCCTAGGTAGTGGGGCAGCCTCAGTTCCTATTATAGGGCAACCAATTCCACTTTGCGGGGCAATCTGATCATGGGATGATCTGTCTGTGAAGTTTAGCTGTTCCTAGACTCCAAGTGACTGCAGATTTAGGGCAATGACTGAAGACTTCTAGGAACCACTCCAGGCAGTTGAATGTCCCTGAAAATTTTGAAAATATCCAGGTTATCTTATTTTGGTGTCTTCAGTCTTGAAGGGGGATGAAATACGTTAGGTAAATTTAGGGCTAATAAACCCTGTGTTGTATTCCTTAAGTGATCAACATGCCTATGTGCAGAATCAGCAAGGATATGAACCAAGAGTCAAGGTAATAACAAAGGTAGAGATGCCAAGTTTTATCCTGCTTCTAGTGACTCATTGGGCATCTGCCGGCCCAAGTGAAGAATCAGTATTTTCAGCAAAAAACAGCCTCTTTAAGTCCCAATTACACTCACATGACCCACACCCCTTTGAATCCACCTCAGTTTAGCACCTTCAGAAATCCTGCTCCTCACTTTTCACTTTCTGGGAGTCATCCTCAATCCCAAGACATTATAGAAATTCTAAGCAGTCACAGAGTTCCTATCTTATACTCACTGTCATCTCAGAATTTTCATTGCTGAATCATTTCTTCACTCATTTATTGATTCATTAAGATGCAAAGAAGAAAGGGCATTTGGAAAAATTCACATGAATAATTTCCCCAAATCCTTTTTGAGGATTTGATTGTGATTAGCAATGTAACCAAACGAAACCAAACAAAATAAAATGAAACAAAACAAAACACCAACAAACAAAAAACCCTCCAAATGTTAGTTTCTAAGAAAATGAGAGTGTGGGAAAAGTTCTCTTTTATTCTGAAGACTTTCTCTCTTTACATAAAAATGTTCTCTAGTTCAAATTTTAGAAAATTTTGATCTACCTCTAGGGGTCTTGTTTTCATTGAGTTAAAATATTTTTTGAAAAACACCTCAAAAAAAATTCAAAAGATTATTACTTTTTTAATTCATTTTACACAAATGGGTTAAAACTATTGTTTCTCTGGTTGTACAAGAAGTAGAGTTTCACCATTTGCGTAATCATACATGTACATAGGGTAATGATGTTTGTCTCAAAAGATTATTACTTTTAACAATACTTCTATGGCATTAAAGAAACAAGAGAAATTCACAGAAGTGGAATTTAATGTCTCCAAACTAACAAACTTGTTATGAAAGCTTTCTTACCATGATACCTGTATGAAGCATTATGTAATGCACAGTTTGAGTGACATCAGCTGCATGTACCAAATTGTGATATGGATTTTTGTATTTGCTGTAACCAACTTCTAAAGCTTCTGCAAAGGCAATTAGGCAAGAAACAGGGATCTGTGGAAAGTAATAAATATGGTTATATTTTGGCCTCAAGAGTGGCACTATATCAACATGAGCAGAGGGTTTAGGATGAGACACAGTGAGTCATATGTGGGCAGTAATTTCTTTAAGTTGAATGTGGATGGTTATTGGAAAAAAAAAAACCCACATCATTAACATGTTAGAACATGTTAGTTTTCAAATCTAAGAAGGACTGTAACCCCCAACTACTTAATTCAGACAGACAAAATAATGGTCTTACCCACACTATAATATCTTTATATTTTTATATCTTCCCAGGTAAAGGAAAACAATTCACTTTTAAAAGGGAAACTATTTCCAACTTAAATTGGTGAGGCCTAGTTTTCCTATCTAATACAAGGGTGTTAAAATAGACAACCTCTAGCACTTTCTATCTCCAACAATTCCATGCTTCTACAGGAAATGATGAAAGTTATAGGCAGCAGACTGCTCTGAAGTCCTAATCTGTTGCTTAGATGGCTCCAAATGAAGTGGATTAGAAGGCCCACCATTTCAGTTTAAGAAAAGCTGATAATAGAGGATTACTCTGTGTTTCAGGAACACTGGTGATCTATCATAGTTCTTTAAGATGTAACTTCCAATTCCCATATGAGTGTTCTGTGAGTGATCAGGGGATCTGGGAATCTTGTTGGAAAGAGGTTGTGTGGGCCTCATGGTCCCCAGATGGATATATATAGTTATGTTGGTGAGCCAGAGAAGGGTTTCATCATGTGGTGAACTCAACCTTTAGATCTGTGACCTGCTAACTAGAAACATGTACCAAACACTCACTTTAGGATTAATTAATTAATTAATTAATTAATGGTCTCAATGTTCTGCATTTTCATTCTTACTCAAACAGTTGATTCTAAGGACATTTCATTTATGTTCCGCATTTCTCACCTTGAAGCGGTTTATAAGATCATATCTGGTAAACAGTTCATAAATCATAAACTTCAGGCTGTGCTCTCCACTTGCTTCATTTAGGGCAAAGACATCAAAAGACCATTTATCAACATCCTGTAGAAAAAAAATAGAGTAAATTGTTAGGTGACAATATCATATAGTTCTGTGGCTTTGTATGGGAAATTATTTGAGAGATTAGGCAGCAGGTCATATTTCAATTCAGCATGTCAAACTCTATTTTACCAGAGTATAATGCAACAGGGCCACAAAAGTGAGGCCAAAATGCTTGGTAGAGTATGAAGATCTGCCCCTTAATCCCTAGGTTATTACACTGCTGTAATACACATGAGCACACAATAATTCTGGCCTGATCTTTACTCTCTTCAACCTCCTGCCATAAAGCATCTTCCCAGATTGGACCCTGTTCTAAAGTAGAATTGCTGGTGATATGGATGATGCCAATTGAAGGATAGAGGGAAGATAGACATAATTTTTCTTTGCTTCCCACACAACCTGTTGCTTTGCTTGGCATTTCAGCATTAGAGTTAGTAAAGAATGATAGGGGACAGACAGATGTGAATGGTTAAGGAAATAATCCTACAAAACGGGTCCACTATTCTGACGCCCACATGCTTTCTTTTCCAAGAAGCAATTTATCTACAGCTCTGCCTGGCCTAAGTGGACAGGATATGTCCCATTCCTCAGCAAACCACCTGTTATTGGCAGGAGAAATGCCGTCCTGAAATAATGGAGATAATGTCGATAAGAGGAACTCAAGTTACCCTTACTTTTCTGACTCACAGACCAGATCCTGGAATTCAGGGAGACAATGATAATTCATCATAACCATAAAATCTGTAAGAATTTGTGCTTAAGAATCCAATTAGAGGGCTGGGGTTGTGGCTCAGTGACAGAGTGCTTGCCTAGCATGTGTGAGGCACTGGGTTTGATCCCCAGCACCACATTAAGAAAACAAACAAATGAAATACATAAATAAACAAATAATTCAATGAGAATCTGGTCAGCATGGGCCAAAGTGACCTGGTGTTGTCAGGGCGGTGGGGACTTGAAGGTCTGATGTCATTTGGCTGTCAGTCAAATTTCGAGAACCTGGGAAGGACTCTCTGGAAACTCCTCTGGGATCCCCAGTAAAACTGGAGTTCAGGAGAGGCACACAGTTACTTTCCTCTCTGAGAGGATCCACTCTCTCCCATGAGAATGTCCCCTTCCCCTTTTCCCATCTCTTCTAATAAATTCATGTCTATTACTCTGAGCAATATGTCTGAAATCTTTCTGACTTGATCACAAGCATTGGGGCTTAATAGAGAGCCTTCACACTACCTCAGTTTCCTGGAAGGCCCCAGCCTTGTAACAGTAAGTAGACTGGAAGCTTTGATATCTTCTATTCTCTGGTAGGGTGCAAATACCACAGGAGGTACAGAGCGCACTACCTTGTTATAACTCTCTCTGAATTAGCTGACCCAGTTATACTTTTCTCCAGGGACCGGTGGTGAAAAAAGTAAGTGGGCCTTTGGCTGAGGAGGAGGATAGTAATTGGTGCCATTTCATGCAATTTGTAGAGAAGCAGGCATACTGGGAAAGTACCCCCTAACAGTGAGGATGGGGAAATCCAACCACTTTATTTACCTCATGATTTTTCTAAAAACAAAAACTAAAACTAAAGCACAATATTCAGTTCAAAAGATGATCAGGAACTATTAGCAAAGGACAGTGTTTATTCACACACAGTAGATTTAGTATTGAACAATAAATGGGCAACCTTTAAGTTATGCATTAATTTTGCATTTGAGTAGGCCCTTTTTAGAATTTCATTTAACATTTTAACATTCTTAAGGAAGCCAACTGCAGGTGCTGTAACATGCTCAAACTAAACTGAAAATCTGATATAAAGTATTTCACCAGTCTCTTTTAAAAATGCTTCCTTTGAAAACATAACAGTAACAACCTCAAATGGTACTTTTCATTCCTTGGAACCAAACGCCAATGAAATACCTTTTGGTTTTCTTGTCTGCCATTGTTAAATGTCTTCCATTTGGCTCTAGTTTGATCCCCAAACACTTGCTTTATCTCTTTATAAATTAAAAATCTCTAAAGGTTCTGTTAGAAGGATTTTTACCATCAGTAAATCTCAAAGGAGGCCAAGAAATCTTTCATCAAATTCCAAAGCTAACAAGGAATAGTTAGCTCAGCCTCTTTCAAGGCTGAGCTATTTACAGTTTCAACCAGGGATTCCTGCTGAGTAAAGAGTTAGCTCTGTTTCTCGGGGAGTTTCATAAACAATGAAGATTTACATTTGTAAACTACTGCAGATGCTCGCAGATGCTCAGCTTCTGCACTGTCACATTGAGAACAAACAAGGCAAGGAGGTTTTTAAGAAAATAAATTATTTAAAATATTCTTTACTTGATGACATTTCCTCCTTTAACCTCTTAGTTCATATGTTTTTACTAAACTACATTTCAGAAAAACTGATACCTTCTCCTATACCAAACACTTTCATTTGGTTTTTAGGCAAAGATTTTTAAAAGAAATAAAATAAAAATAAGGAATTTCTTCGAACGTGGCAGAAGAAATAACAGGGAAGCAAGATCTCTCAAGAACGCAGGAATAATTAGTATAGTCTAATGTGGCATTTTATATGCTTGTCTGTATTATAGTTTTAGGAACATAATATATTTTAAAACATCCAAGGAAAATACACTACCTTTTTAATTAATACGATTTGAATCTAATATGTAGCAGAGAAGAAAACACAAAGAGGATGCTTGCAAGGACATCAAAACACAAATTTAAGCAATATAAATTTAAAATAGGGAAGGAGTGTAATAGGTGAGAAATGAAGCAGTCCAAGGTCTTGCTGGCTGTCATTATGCTATAAATTCTTGGTTAACACAGGAATACTACCATGGAGTGGCTTTAGGAGACAAAGTTAATTTCTCCAACCAAATTAAGAGACAGAAAGAAATAAAGAATTTAGAAGAGGAGCCTACAAAATGCCTCTGTAGAAATAACATCTGTGACAAATGTGCACATGCGTGCCCACACACAGGAAACGAAGACAAGTGAGCCGCCAGCCTTCTTTCAGAGTGTCATCTCTAGTTATTTCTAACACATATAATACTGCAATTACACCTCTGAACAGGGTATTCTCAGGAGAAGCCAGATACAAGAAAGATGAAATTCTTTTTTTGTTTTCCTAATTTTATCTTATATTTTGCATTTTCTCAGACCCAAGATTTTAAATAATTTCTTCTGTATCTTTCAAACACAGCTGACTAAAACATCTTTTCATGTAATTTATTTAAGGCTTCCATAATATATATGTACAAAATATGTATATTCTGACAAATACTAGTGCCATCTCAAAATGGAATTTATTTAAAATCCACTTAAATAAAACATGAAGAAAAGAAAATCACACACATGTGCACGCAGGCATGCACATATGTGCATTGATACAGTTCATTAATGCACATCAATACTCATGTAAGTCCACATTGAGTCATGATTTGGAACATATTACATTTTGTAAATGGTTAAAATAATTTTTACATTCCAATATACAGGCTTCAGCAAAGATCTACTCTCATTTTCTCTCACCCATTTTTAAAAGACTTTTTAAAATGACTATTTTATAAATGAAAATAATTGAAATTATTTCACCTTTAATGTTACTATGACAGCAGCGGGATATGCCAAACCAACCATGTGATAGGATTTCCTGTACATCCTAAAAAAGACAAAAATAAATGTATATATAAAATTTACTTGCTCAAAGTTTTTAGCTCTCATTTAAATATAATGGAAAAGATTACTTCTAATTTGTTTACATTTTATCATTAGTTACAGATTCCCTTTGTGGTAACAACGTTAATTGCAGGCACCATTTATCTGTCTACAGTGTGATAAATGTCAACAGCATTTTGTCTACTCACAACCATCCTGTAAAAGTTAATGTGATTTTAGTTTTCATGTAAAGATATCTTCCCCTGAATTTCATCTAATTGAAAGATGTGTAACAACACTTTCTAACACACTGCCACATTCGTGAGAGCATGTTCTTGTTTTATGTGCATTTATGTGCCCAAATTTTTAGAGTGGAAGCTGAACATCATGAAAATATAATATATATCATTGAAACTGGTCTTGAAAATCAGGATTGGGTCCCATTCCCCCTGTGTTGAAAATTGAACACCTGAGAAACACTGAGACAGGAAAACCAAGTTTTATTTTAAAGAACAGAAGAGAAAGAGAGAGAGAGAGAGAGAAGAGAGAGAAGAGAGAAGAGAGAGGAGAGGGAGAGACTCACTCCCTGGGAGAGGAGGAGGTGCAGAACTTGCCCCTTTTACAGATTTTAGGTTTCCTTTTTTCTCATACCCCCTTCTCCCATCTCACCTACCTGGTGACCAAAAGGGAAGGAAGACAGCCATCCAGGGGGTGACTACTGTTGGAAGATGTGATGCTAGATCTTCCCTAGAGGTTGTTAGCAGCCAGGAGATGGGGAGTGCTATCTAACCCATTTCCTTTTCTTTGATAATCAGCTACCTGTCCTTTGTCCTGGTCTCATCATCAGAATTTATACAAGGATCATTTTTTGTTGTTAAGGATATTGGGGGAGAGTATATTGACAAAAATCACTTAAGTTTCTTCTAATTTTTATCCAATATTAAAGAAAGATGATTCAGAAAGACCATTTTCCATGATATTATCAATAACAAAAATGTTTTTATCAACCAGAAATTGGTTTGTTTTCCTTTTCTTATAAGCAACCAAAATGGCATAAACCAGAGCTGGAAGCATATTGCTCAGGAAGAGCATTTGCCTAGAATTTGGTTCTGGGTTTGACCACTAGCTCCAAGAAGAAGGTACCCCAATGTGTTCAAATAGCAACTGACTTCTATTTGGGACCATGAAAGACACATGACTCCTCTACAAATTTCCCTCCAAAATGCTTGAACCCAACCGTAATTCAATTAAATATAATGATATGTTCGGTCAATATAAGAAACAGTAGTGAGGAAAATATATGTTTTTTTGTAACACCATTATGGAAGATACTAACCTTTTTAATCAATGAACTTCATATTAAAAGCCTGGAAGACATATTACTCAGTTTCTAATTACAAGTCATCATTTTTTAAAAGATGATAAAAGCCAAATAATTCATCATTTTTTCCTTTTAAATCTTAACTTCTTAGAAACTCAGAATGGAAATATTGTATTTGTCTCTTTAGCCTAGGTATTTCTCTTATAAAAAATACATTCTCACTTTATTCCAGACACCTTGTTATTTTGTTTTCATGTTTCAATTTTACATTTATTTTAAATAACTGTAAACCATTTTGGGTGTGGGTGTTAAAAATAGTAGTTTTACCCATTATCTCTATTAGGAGATTTTAGGGCAGTTTAAGATAAAAATACTTATATTAATTACTCCATTGAGATAGCTATAATTATTCTAATCCCGCACAACAATGAATGTACTAATCACACCACAAAAGATCTAGAAAATAATTAGTGTTAATAAGGATACTTAGTTCTGGGGTTTTTGTTTGTTTGTTTTATAGGAAACAATCTCTTCTACCTATTTTTAGTCAGTATTTCTAAAAAAACAGGTGCAGGGGAAATGAAAAGGTGGTCAACAGGGGAAACTTCTGTATAAAATCCAATCAGGAATAAGAAATTTTAAGACATTAAATGACATTAAATTTTATTTGTTTTTTATTTTTACAGACTGCATTTTGATTCATTATACACAAAGGGGTACAACTTTTCATTTCTATGATTGTGCAAGATGTAGATTCATAACATTCATGTACTTGTACTTGAACATAGGGTAATGATGTCTGTCTCAGTCCACCAGACCCCTGCCCTCTCCTAACCCAGCAAAAAGAACATGTGCTTTGGAATCAGGAGTTAGCTGCTTAGTTTCTTAGACTGGGAGGAGGTTGAGAAATGAATATCAAAGTACCTTGTCACCACATGGAATGTAAAGAAAGTTTTTCCCAGAAGAGAGAAACTTCCCCTTTATTATACTTTTCTAATTCTATAACCAGGAATAGAATTCTATGATGGAAAATTTGAAATGGAAAATCAGATGGAAATTAAGATGACTTCCCCTAGAATCAGATGAGCATGGGGGAAGGGCTGGGGATATAGCTCAGTTGGTAAAGTTAAGGTCCTGTCAAGCACAGGCCCTGGGTTCAATCCCCAGCACCACAAAAACAAGCGAACAAACAGAATGAGCATGAGAGAAACCTTAATCTGGTTCCCTCTACTTGGAAGATAGGTGATATGTCACAAGTTTCTAAAAAAGGATAATCAATTTCCTGGGATCCTCCAGATGGTGAAGTCCAACTGAAAATATGATGTATTGATTCTGGAAGTTTTTACTATAATTATAAAATATAATTAAAAAACTTAAAAAAAAAAAACACTATCTTATGCCAAACGCTGTGCTAGACAGCAGAGTATTTAGTGGAAAGCAAGGGAAATAGTCTTGCTTTTTAGAGGCTTATTTCAGTGGTGAAGAGACAAAAAAACAAAAAATAAGAAGAAACAATGTATGAGTCGAAACAGTGATAGGTGCCATGAGGTGAATTAGGTTGGAGTAGCGCTGGAAGACCAGAATCCAGAGGAATCAGGGAAAGCAGAAAGGGACCCATGGAATAGTGGGGAGGATCATTTCCAGCAGGATTAATAGTGATTCCAAGGCAGGACAGAGTGAAGAATGTGTTGGGAATTGAAATCAAGGCTGGTGGAGATGTTTGGACAAGGATGAGGGCAGCAACAGATGAGCTAGAAGGAAAGAGGGGTCTGGTCAACGAGGCCTGATTACCAAGTAAAATAGAACGGCATCCAAAGGTTTCTAAAGTAAGAGCAATAGAGCTAATTTTTATGTTATAACATCACTGTGGGAGGAGTTATTTGGGGAAGCCAACTGAGGAAGAGGGGAGCCTGTTTAGAAAGCTACTGTAGTGTTTCTGATGGTAGATAATGGACGCTTAGATTGGAGATGCAGGAGTAGAGATGAAGGAGTGAGTAGTAAATTCAGGACACATTTAGGTTAATAATTGCCAGGACTTGCTGAGGTATTAAATCTTGGCAGGACAGTCTTAGGGGAGGAATTAATAGGACTTCAAGAAGACTGCTTATTTTTTAGGGTTAAAGATAAATATTTTTGAAAATTTAAGATAAACATGTCACTAATGGGGATTCAACAGTGATTAAAAAATCATTTATAAATGCTCTGCCCATTAATTTCAAGGCTGCTGACTAATTTAATTACTTATGTACATTTTGGTATTTCCATATGCTATAAAATAAAATTTATTTTAGGTAGCACATACAAAATAGAAATTTAGCATGTCAATATATTTTACTGAATTTTTCTTAGTCTTGTCTTCAATGGAAATGCAAATTCAATTGGTTTTTATTCATAGTTTGTGTTTCTTTCAGTTTGCCAACTTCTGCAAAATTTTCTTAAGCAAAGAAGACAAAATGTATTTCTTTGGTAGATTAAACATATCCTTTTATCTGTGACACTCTTACTGACTTCCTGAAATTCTGTTTAGATTTTTAAAATTTGATGCTCTGGGAAATCAATAACCATCACATGTATGTTTAAGTTGTTTTAAAAGAACAGGAATATAGTTGTAGACATTCTTTTTCCTCAGTCCTGCCTACTTGCCTTACATTTCTGGTCCAACCTGGCAGACCTGAAATAAGTTTATGCACTGAAGAGGATGGTGTCCTATCACCAAACCAATCAGACTATTTTAGGGATCTTTTACCTAAGCGAATTAAGTATGATTAATGAATTTGCAAAAGAATTTGAATTATCACTCAGTGGATGTTATTTTGGGTGATAGTCACATTCTGAGATATTAGAAGCTTATGGCTATGGTTATGATACATGGTTAAATTGCATTGTATTCTTGTATGCAACCTTATTTATATTTTTTAAATTCAAGTGTCCTCCCCATTGTTCCTTTAACATAGAAAAGCTAACATTTGTAATGTTTCTTAGAGGTGAGGTCTAGAGATATCAAAAGAAAATGTTTTGATCTCCCTTAAATTTAAAGTACATTGACAAAAAAATTCTTTGTTCCTCAACTTCATTAGTTTCTAGACTATTAAATTATCTTTTTGTGTACATAATTTATTTATGTGTTAGTCTAAGGGATTTCTGATAACTACTTTTCAATTTTGTTGGGCATGTTTATTTGGATCTTTTTGTAATTTTATAATTTTAGTTCTGAAACATCTTCTTTCCTAGAAAGAAAAATATATCCTCTTTGCTGGTAGAGATGCAAATTGGTACAGCCACTCTGGAAAGCAATATGGAGATTCCTCAAAAAACTTGGAATGGAACCACCATTTGACCCAGCTATCCCGCTCCCTGATTTATACCCAAAGGTCTTAAAATCAGCAAAGTATAGGGATGCAGCCACATCTATGCTCATAGCTGCTAAATTCACAATAGCTAGATTATGGAACCAACCTCAATGCCCTTCAATTGAAGAATGGATAAAGAAACTGTGGTATATATACACAATGGAATATTACTCAGCCATAAAGAAGAATAAAATTAAGGCATTTGCTGGTAAATGGGTGGAGTTGGAGAATATCATGCTAAGGGAAATAAGCCAAGCCCCAAAAACCAAAGGCCAAATGTTTTCTCTGATCAGTGGACACCATTACATAATGGGGGAGGGGTTGAGTTATGGGGGAGGGATAAGAAAAGAATGGAGGAAGTATGGATGGTGTAGAAGAAAATGGGATGGGAAGGGGTGGGGGAAGGAAAGATAGTAGACTGAGACAGACAGTATTACCCTATGTATATGTAAGATTATAGAAATCGTGTGAATCTACATTGTGCAAAAAAGATATATTCCCTGATGATGCTATATAATCATATCAAAATAGGTTCTACTGTCATGTATAATTAAAAAGAACCAATAAAAGAAATTTTTAAAAAGTTAAAATCATATAAAATTGGGTCACATGAACATGTATTTCACATGGAAACTTTGGTGATTTGACTCCATGGTGTAGGGGACATGGAATACCCTTGTTTCAGTGACACGAGTGTTGAAAAACTCCTCATAACTGAAAATGAGAGAGCTTTCCTCTCATGATGGAACAATGGGAAGAGGATTTTCTTTTCCCTTTATGGCAGAAAAAGGCCTGCTTGACTTTGATAAGTAGGTTATTACCCAATGTAGAATTTATTTTATGAGCTATTACATTTTGTTCAGATAAAATCAATTGTATAATGTGAATGTGTTAGAATTGTTTTTTACAGTTAAGAACAAAAGGTCAATTCAGAATGGTTAACGGGCTTTGCTTTCAGCATTCATGTCAATTTAATGTAAATAAAAATAATTCATCCAGGGCAAACTGTTTTTGTTATAGGCAAATTCATCACAAAATCCCTAATCTGTTCATTCTAGTTTTCCTCAATGAATACAACATAGGTCTCTCATAACTTTGATACAGTAAATATATTCACTGCCCTTTAGATTTTATTTTCTTGAGATACCAATGGTTTTGCTCACCTTTCCACAAAAATTCCAGCCTGAACAGCATGCACAATGCTTCGAAATCTTGGTTTTTCCTCGTGCTTCTTTTTCATCATCCCCATTTTCCGTGTAAAAGTAGAAGCCAACCAATCCCGAACTTCCGATGGGACTGAGTCTGACTGAATGTCACTGAGTTCATCTTCAGTATCCAGGAGTCTTCTATAAAAATGCATGCAGAGTAAACATTAGAAAAAAGTGAAGGAAAGCTGATAGCAAGAAAACAAGCATTGCAACAAGACTTAATAATAGCAAATCATTCTGAGTCCTTAGAAGGAACTATTTATATAAAGAAAAAAATTGGGTTAACATTTGAAAATCTCTTAATTTCTCAAATTGATCACTTTCTGAAAGCAAGAACTAATCAGTGTGAGCATTTGCAGCTTCCCTAACATTGAAGTATGACACCCATTAAGAGGCACTGACTGTCAACATCATTAATAAATCATTCCAATAATGAATAAGACTATGAAAAGATAGGGAAGAGAATTCATAAACAGATGTCTGCTATTAAAAGAAGCAACTGGGTGAAAAGCAAAGATGGAGTTGAAACTGTAACAGTTGTCTTATATTTAACAATCAAATATATATATATATGTATATATATATATATATATATATATAGTGCAGCAAATAGGTGCTATTTAAATAAGGCTTTGGTGTTTCTAAAATTCATTCATAGGTGCCATTTCATCAGTATGTACTTCAAATTTTTAGGAAAATGATAAACACATTTTCTAAAATATTATTTCTGATATTAATATCACAGATTTTTAAAAAGTTCCAAAAATGTTAACTAAGAAAAATCAATGGATTATAGTTGTCGCTCAGTATTCATGGGAAACTAGTTCCAGAATACCCCCTCTCCCCCAACATGCCCTGATCTGCTTATGCTTAAGTCTCATATAAAATGGCAGAGTATTTTCAAATAACTTAAGCACAGCCTCCTAGATACTTTAAATCATCCCTATATTATTTATAATACCTAATACAATTCAAATGCCATTTAAAAAGTTATTTTCCTGTATTGTTTAGGGAGTGATGATATGAAAAAAAGCCTGTACATGTTCAGTACAGACACAATTTTTTTCTGAGTATTTTTCATATGGGGGTGGTCAATTACAAAGAAGTAGAACGCACAGTAACAGAGGGCTGACTAGTTTGAAAGCTCATTTTCGGAGATTGAGCCAAAGTAGAAGCAGCATCTCCAGTTAAAAGACAACACTGACTAAAGTGTGGGCATCTAATGGGGTTAGAACTGCTGGCCAAGTATGTGCACAAGACCGTGAGCAGGAGGCGAAACCACTACCCATCTCCTGTGGGAACTCCCAGTAGGTAAAGCTGCCTGGCCTGGAGATGGTGATACTCCAGTGAAGGAAGAACTAAGGAATTATCCTTATTTTAAGGCTTGTCATCTTCAGTAGCCAAGAACTTCCTAATGATCTGACCCAGTAAGAAAGTGTGAAGGACTCTCCACAAAACACAAAAATGGCTTTATAGAGCAATAGAGCTTCACCTTCAGGAAGAACACAGACCAACTCTGCTTGTCAATCTGACCTGATTATTTTCTTGTCAGTGCACCAATTTAATTACTTAGAGCTCTTTTTTAATCACTTTAGCTTTGGCCTTTGAGTTCCATTTGCTTTGGTGAATCTCTTTGCAACAGAATGAGGCCTAAGGGTTATGAGCTAATAGAGGGAAGGAAGCCAGGGATGGCAGCATGTGCCACAGCCTCAGGGACACATCGAACACTGTATCAACAGGGCAGGGATGAAACAAAGGGCAACAATGATGAGGACCACCCAACACAGCCAAGTATGGACCAAAGAGAGGCTCAAGAGATAATACACAAGAGTAAATGTCCATGTTCCTTTGAATGACCGTGTGCCACTGCCCCCTATATACATGCGGAAGACAGCCATTTGCCAACATTTATTTTTCGTGGTGTTAAATAGCATGAATGCATTTATGAAATACCTTATGAGAAGATAAGCACAAATTAAATGATGGAGTTACAAAACTATTTGTTTTTTAGTTTTTTTTTTTGTTGTTTTTTTGGTACTGGGGATTGAACCCAGGAGCACTCTACCACTGAGCCACATCCCCAGCCCTTTTTTGTATTTTATTTAGAGACAGGGTCTCACTGAGTTGCTTAGGGCCTCGCTAAGTTGCTGAGGCTGGCTTTGAACTTGTGATCCTCCTGCCTCAGCCTCCCAAGTGCTGGGATTAGAGGTGTGCGCCACCACGCCCGGCACAAAACTATTTGTACAGACAGGGAGATAAAAAAAAGACGTATAGTTGGGTATGAAAACTGATTAATACTCACTTTATGTTATCTTTAATTTTCCGTCTGTTCTTATGTTTGAATGTTTTTAATTTACCCTTAAAAAGCTGACATTGTAATCCAAAGTAAATGATTTTTTTTGCCTTTTTATCCATTTGAAACTAGATTCATCAGCTCATTTCAGGAAGATTTTTCAATATGTGACTTAAAAATATTCATTACTTTAAAGTTCGTTGCATTTCTATTGTCTCTTATGTGGTGATCAAATAAAGCACAGAGCAGGGCAGGTGGGACAGGAACCATTATGATGTAGCTGTGTGATGTCACTGTGCTCTAGGCATTCTGCTCCTGCTTTCTCTTGTCAACTCATCTGAGTAGAATGACAGACATGTGGTAATGGTTGCCAAATCATCTACAGCAAATGTGATGTTAGTGACCTTAAAGCTGTATGTCCTAAACTCATAAATTATTTAAGACAGATCACCAAACAGGAGAAAATGAGTGTGTGAGAACAATAGTCCTCACAGGGTGTATTACCCACAAGTCTGGCAAACCTCAGTCCTAATGCATTGGGTTATTCATTTAGAAGGGAAGAGCATATATATGATCACAGGAGAAGAGAGTTGTGGATTAATTAGTGGGCATAGGAATAAAGGCAGCAAGTGTGCAAAGAGAGAAGCATGGAAAATGCTATCGTATAACTAAAAAGCAAATCCTGAAAACCAGCAGACATTTCTGTGATGGTTAGGTTGATATGGATAGGTTATGGTACCCAGTTGTTAGGTCAAATTCTCATCAAGATGTTTTTGTAAAGATATTTTTAAGATGTGATTAATATTTAAATCAGGATTGGGTAAAGCAGATTAATTACCCTCAGAATGTGGGTGAACTTCATCCACACTTAAAGGCCTTAAGATTAAAGATAGAGATACCAGGAATAGGAGGGAATTCTACCTACAGACTGCCTTTGGATTCAATTCTGCAATATTAACTCTTGCCAAAATTTCCAGTTTGCTGAGCTACGTTGCAAATTTCAAGCCCCCAAAATCATATGAGTCAATTCCTCAAGTCAACCTCTCTTTCTCTATCACTAATGAACAGTGTGTGTTAACTCCCAGTGTCAATTAAAAATCAGACATCAATTGCTTCTATTACTATTTGAGAGAGCATATCAAAACTATTTCTATTTTTTTTTTTTTTTTTCTGATACCAAGGATTGAACTCAAGGGTATTTAACCACTGGGCCACATCCTCAGCCCTTTTTTATAATTTTTACTTTGAGACAGGGTCTCCTTAAGTTGCTTAGGGCCTTGCTAAGTTGCTGAGGCTGTCTTTGAACTTGTGATCCTCCTGTCTCAGCCTTCTGAGCCTCTGGGATGACAGGCACACAAGCAACCACACCAGGCCTTATTTCCAGTTTTGAAATACAATAAAAATCCTATTTGCAATATACTACAATGCCTTTTTAGTCACTATGGATCCAAACACCATATCATTTAGATACTACAAACTTACTGTCAATCCATAAATTGATTAGAAATTGAAAACCTAGAATGGTCCCACCTTATATGGAACTATTATTTTAAAGAAAAGAAATTAAAAAGAAAAGAACAAAGGTGAAATAATTTGATTAATTATGAGAGGAAACACTACTTTAGATAAATGGTCAAGGAAGGGGTTGGTTGAGTTAAGATCTGAGGAATGAGAAAGAATTACATGTTGGAAAGTCTGGGAGAAGGACATTTAGACAGAAGGAAATGCAAAGACCCTGAGACAGACTCAATACTGAGGTGCTTAAGGAACAGAGAGGAGGCCAAAGGTGGCTGGAGTATACTAAGCCAGAGGAAAGGAGATCATGGCAGGGGTCAAACATAGATAAAAGTCAGCTAACATCAAGCCCTTGAAGAATTTTTGCCAGATTTGCAAAGGAATGCCTGTAATGCCCTCACCAGGCTATGCTGTGACTAATATTTCTAAGACACCACTGTGGATGCTGTGGGGAAAATGGAATGACTTGTAAGAATGACGTTTTGAGCTCAGTAAGAGTTACAGTCAACTGAGCACAATACATAAATGGTCTTTTTTCCAAGTTCATTACATTTCTAGGCCTTAATTGGTAGTGAATATTAGGCATTATTTTTTCTATACTCATTATGCCTTTTCATTATGAGTCAAAGTCCTAATGGTATTTTATTACTGTTTTCTCAATATTTTTTTTTTCTGTTCCATTTATTTATTTCTCTTCTTCAGGGAAATAGATTATATTGATCAGGGTCTCTTTCATCTACTTTCCATATCTATAATTTTCCCACTATATCTGTTTTTTTTTTTCCTCTTGTCCTGTTTTGTTCACCTCATTTACATTTAAAGTGTTTCATTTGTAAAGTACTTTACTTGTTTTTAGTAACACCTCCTAACTTTGTGGCTTCCAGAGTGGCTTCCTTTTTCTGCTGAATAGTCTTCCTCTCTCCTTGTTTACTGGGTTATGCATACCCATTTTTTGTTTGTTTGTTTGTTTTGCCTCCTTGTATTACATTATTTATTTCTTGGTATTAAATTTATTATTTTTATTTATTTATGTTTTTGTACAGAAATGATCATTTCAGGCTGGGCACAGTGCGCGCACCTATAATCCCAGCAACTTGGGAGGCTGAGGCAGGAGTATTTCGAATTCAAAAACAGCCTCAGCAAAAGCAAAGCACTCAGCAACTCAGTGAGACACTGTCTCCAAATAAAATACAAAATAGGGCTGGGGACATGGCTCAGGGGTTGAGTGCCCCTGAGTTCAATCTCTAGTACCAAAAAAAAAAAAAAAGATCATTTCATTTTTCTTAAGTTTACAGTGAGAGTTTAGAAATACCTTCATTCCTCCACCGTGCTTCTGTGTTCATGACTTTCCCATTCTTTTTCACCTTGATTTTATAGGATTTTTGATTCTGTGTTGGTTCACTTTAAATTTTTTTTTTAAAATAATATTGCTCATCTTTGAGCAAGGATATGTTTTTACTGAATCAAAGGGTTGAAGAACTCGGAGAACACATATAGCAGGCAAGAAGGTAACCTGGGTGTGAGTCAGGATGTGGGTCATTGTGCACAAGAACTAGCTTCCTTTCTCTTTGGTTGGTAAAAATGGATAACCACAAGTCTGCTCCTCAGAGATCCTTCTCTGTTCTACTGCACTGTTTTGCAAAGTGGCCTGTTGAGTATCACCATCCATCTATGCATCCTTCTCTGTTACTCTGGTATGTGAAATGGGGGATGTCTTAACAGCCAGCCAATACACTGTGACCTTTTATCCTGGGCAAGGAGGTTTTTATTCTTTGTTTTTGTTCGTTCTTGGTTTTGTTTTGTTTTTCTTTTAGAATGAGTGTTATTCTCTAAAGAACTCTGTGCTCTGTTCTTCCTGAGAACCACAATCTTGGACACTTTCTTCATTAAGAAAAATTAATAGATTTTATTTCTTAGGTCAAATTTGGGTTCACAACTTGAATTGATAATTCGGAGGTCTCATATATCTCATGACCACCCTCACCTCCACAGTTTTCTCTATTATTGACCTGTTGTGCTTCTGTGGTGCATATATATTTCAATTGATTAGCCAATATTGATAATGATTGCCAATTAAAATCAATATTTTAAATTAGGGCTCACCATGTTTTACATTCTATGGGTTTCGACAAATGTCTAGTGAAGCATCTACCATTATAATATCAAACAGAATAATTTCACTGCCCTAAAAAATGCCCTTTGCTCCTTGTAGTCATTATTCCTTCTAGTCCCACTCCATGTCCCTGGAAACCACTGATCATTTTACTGTATACATAATTTTCCTTTTTTCAGTTTGTCTCACAGCTCGAATTATAAACTAAAAGACACTATTGTCTTATTTCATTGGCTTATTTCATTTAGTAATATGTATTTGAGATTTTTCCATGTCTTTTTATGACTTGATAATTCATCTCTTTATATTGCTGTGCTAGTTTCTACTATATGGGTATACTACATTTTCAAATTTATTCTAGAATTGAAGGACATCTTACTTGCTTCCAAGTTTTGGCAAATGTGAATAAAACTACAAACATTCACAGCAGATTGTTCATTTCATTTGAGTAAATACAAAGGAACACAATAGCTTTGCATAATTTTATAAAATTCTGCCAAATCTGTCCTCCAAAGTGTCTATAGCATCTTGCATCCCCACCAGCAACATGAGTCAGTGGTGAAGCCAGCTGCATCTCTTGCCTGGTCTACTTCAGTGTCTCCTAACTGGCTTCCTAGTTCTTCCTTCTGACACCTGTCAGTTTCATGCTCCCTCCCAGCCAGAATGACTTTTTTTTTTTTTTCTGGTATTGGGGATTAAATCGAGGGGGCACTTAACCACTGAACCACATCCCTAGCCCTTTTTATGTTTTATTTTGAGACAGAGTCTTGCTAAGTCGCTGAGGCTGGCTTTGAACTTGTGATCCTCCTGCCTTAGCCTCCCAAGTTACTGATACTACAGGCATGTACCACCGCACCTGGCCAGAGTGCCTCTTTTAAAGTTTAAAGTAGACCATGCCAATGCCTACTTCATAAAGCCCTACACGAGTCATCTCAAGTCAAGTCTCCAACTTCATCTCTTAACCAGTTCCCTTTGAGTCATTTTGTTCCATCAACCCTGACTTCCTTGATATATGCAAAGCTGCCAAGTTTGCTTCTGCTTCTGGGTCTTTGCACTTGCTTTTCTTTCTGCTTAGAAGCTCTTACTCAAGATTCTGGTATGGATCATTTCCTCATTGGATTTGGGTAGAGAGGACTTCCCTGGTCACCCATCTCCCCCACCACGGCAAGCACCTTAATTCTGTCCCTTTGTCCTACTGTCAGCACTTATACTACTTGATGTCACACCACATATTCCTGGTTTGCTTATTCACTTAGTGATCTCAGTCTGTGGACAGGACTATAAAGACCTTGGGAGCAGAGAACTGATCTGTTTTTGTGCACTGTTATATTATCCACATCCAAAATAGTGCAAGGCACAGAGCAAGCAATCAATATATTCCTATCAAATGACTAGAAAATGTCTAGAAATATTTACCCTCGACTATGATAAGTGATTACCCTTTGGGGAGTGGAGTGAGGATGGAAATGGTAGAAGTTTAAGTCTGGAGTCTTGTGTCATTTGATTTACAAGAAGCAATAAAGGGAGAAATTTCTGTTATCAGTCATCTTTCTCAATGCCGCTAGGTTACTTTCCCCTTGAATAGTCACTGTATAATTTTTTTAAAAACAAATCGTGGAGCCAGACATGTACAGATAGATGCTCCTGGATTTACAGTTGGGGTTATGTCCTCATCAACTCATTGTAAGTTGAATATCCTAAGTTGGAAATGCATTTAATACATCTCACCTACCAAACATCCTAACTCAGCCAGAGTATTAGCTTTTCACTCTAGTGAGTGTATGACTGGGAGCTGCAGCTCACTGTTGCTGCCCCTCACCATGTACTGCATATCATTAGCTAAGGAGGAGGTCAAAATTCAAAATTAGAAGCTGAGAGTCTACTGAATGCTTACTTGCTTCCCATACATTTGGTGTGGAAAAGATCATCTTTTTTTTTTTTTACAGTATTTTTCATTAAGGAATTTTTAAATCATCACATCTATTATGTTTATGCCTCTAGCCAAGGAACTCAGTATTTCTGTCAAATACTCTTTTATGTTCATTTATCAAATAGAGTATGTTAAGAAATTCCTAATGAACACATAAATAAGTGGTAGCAGATTCATTAAGATAATTATTTCAGTTTGAAGATAAAAAAAGGTTGACAGACAGATGGATTACATCTAAATTGAAACAGATTTTTAAAAGTAAACCGATACACTTAATGGCACACATTTCTCCTTATCCCTCCATTTCTCACTCATTTGGTGTTCTCTCTTTCCCTGACATCTGCCTAGTATTCTGTCTTCATAGCACCACAGGGGACCTTCAAGTGTGGTTTGATCAAGCTGCTCAGGGCAGAAACAAGAGCTACAATGTAACCTGGACATTTTGCAGACAGAATTATCATATGCAATTTTCCTGTACATTTATCTAAGATGTGTTGCAATATTGGGATATTTACATAAGACGATGTCACTAAAACATCTAAGATGATTTTGCCTTCATTTCATCTCTGGAATTTGTGCAAGTAACTTGATAAAACAGGATCCCAAATATTATAATTAAGTTTGTTCTCCAAATACCCAACAGCTTGATTGCTCTTCATTCTATTGTTAGAAGGTAGAGTGAGCATAACTGTTTACCCTTAGGAAATGAAGAAGTGTTTAAGAAGACATGAAAACATAATCATTGATGTATTTTCCTAGGAATTCTTATAATGTTTGATATAGAAAGAAATGATGAGGTGCATATATGTAAAATGTCTCACTGTCTGAAAAATGCTTTCTCTATTTGATATGACTTTTTTCTTTCCCAGTGGAGTCAACAGAGCATAAAGTGAGGGTTTCCTAGAGCAGGCTGTGTGTTGATGGGGGACCAGAGCACTATGAAAAGGGACCCCGCATCTGATCAGTGATCAACTGATCCTCAGGAGCTATTTATGTTCCAAAATTTTTCTTGAAATCAGATGACATATCTCCCTAAGGGCTTATATTTTGAACTAGAAAGCATGCAGGGAAAGGGAAGTAAAGGAGGAGGCGGCCACGGAAGGAGAGGTCATGGGATTTTGACTCTTACAATTCTATGTCAGTGAAAATATTTCTGTCCACAGTGGACTCTTGGAAAATAGTTACACCCAAGTACCCACACAGTTATTTCCAGGCAATTAGTGCCCACAATTTCACTTATTTATTAAGTGCTGGATTTGATTAGGAGAAACTGGCCTCTCTAGTTTGGAATTTTCTTTTTCAACTGTACTATTCATGTAAGGGTTACAGAATGAGACAGACATCATTACCCTGTGTACATGTATGATTACATAAATGGTATGAATCTACATCGTGCACAGCCATAGAAATGAAAAGATGTACTCCATTTGTATACATTTGAATCCATGTGTATTCATTGTATACAATGAATCATCAAAATGCTGTCTGTAAATATTAGAAAAAATAAAATAAAATAAATAAGCTACTCATTCAGTTCCATTTGATGGTCCCAAGGCAGAACATATTTCTTCCAAATACTTAATAATTAATATTTTAAAGTTGTTATCAGGTGAACAAGTTGTTACATATTCTATCCTACCTTTTAGTAAGTTTCATAAAAGACTAATACATGGGTTTGAATCGGAAGTTCTAACTCCTCGTGCGACAGGGCAAGGTAGCTGGTTTTATTTGTCCTATATACCTATCTATTGCTCTGACTCTCACTTTATAGCCCTCACGCAGAAGCAGGTGTCCCAATGCACAGCCTCCCAGTGCAATTTTCATCAACCTGCCTAGTCTTGGAAGTAGCTGCTTCCTGAACACTCTTTGGGATGTTGGAATGCAAACAGCAATACCCAGGGCCTCTTCAGAAGAAACGCCTGGGGCTGGGGATATAGCTCAGTTGGTAGAGTGCTTGCCTCACAAGCACAAGACCCTAAATTCAATCCCCAGTGCGGCAAAATACAAAACAAAACGAAAAACCACCTAAGAAGGAAGCTCACTTAGACTTAGGAGAGTGGCTTGAAGACCTTTGAATAGAGAATTCCAGGGTTTCAGTGTACAAAACATGGTAAAGGAGCACCTTGAATGGGGCAGGAAATTCCAAGATCTTGATAACTGGAAAAGGGAGAAGGGCGTCAGTTCCAGGTTGTTGGTTTTGGAGACCTTTCCCCTTGGGGAGGGACTCACCAAAAGAGAGCCATTGTTGGGTGTCCGGAGTGGGGTTGTATTGTTCAGGGAAGGAGCGGGACTGGCTCAGGGTTAGGGCTAGAACTGAATTTGTGTGCTGCAAGCAGCCTCCTTAGTGGAGCCTTTCCAACTTAACTGGGGGAACTGAGAGGTTGGTCTGTCTGTAGTATGGAAATTGTTTTAGAAGAGTGTCCTCACAGGAGAATCCATTAATGTTATTTCTTTTATTAACATATCTGTATTCTGAGCTGTCTGCTCCCTCTCCTCCAACTCTCCACCCCAAAAGAAGAAAAACAAAAAACAAAACAAAATAAAAAAAAAAACACCCTAAGGTAATACCAGTCCTTTACCCAGGCTTCAGAATGATCTGAGGACAGATACAGATAATGACCCCAGCTAACTTAATTGCTTAAACTATGAAGCAGGAAAGAAGGCAAACTTTCACTCATTCAATCTCATAACCACCACGAGGAAGATGTAAGTATTCATTATCATTACATTTATTTTACTCATAAGTAATTTGAGGCTCAGCCACCTTAAATGACTTGCTCAAACAATCAGGAGAAGAAGCCATATTAAACTTTGAGCTGACATCTGTCTGATTTTGGAGTCTGAGCCTGCAACTGAGGTGTTCTGAATCTCCAATGCATGTTTTTCTTATAAAGTACCCAGACTACCTTCATGTTCAGTCAATAATGATACCAGCAATTATTATTCTCTGTCCCATCTCTGCCTGGAAATTCAGAGTTATAAATAATTAATCTTAAAAATAATAAATGAGTTTTTGTTCAACAGAGAATTTTGGATGGAAGAAGATTAGATTTATTTCCAAAGCTGATATTTCAATCATTTTCTCACAGAGAAATATATCTGGTGGCAAAATTTCAGGGTACTTTGAAGTATAATAAATTTAATGTCTGAAAAAGAGAATGCATTTGAAATGCCATATCTATTATCAGTAATGTACTTCCCAAGTGCAAAGTACATTTAAACATATTCTACCAGGCTACCACCAAAGCATGTTTATTTATTCATCATTTGTTCCCTTTCTTGTTTCAAAAATAAGAGTTTAAGGTTTAAGATGGCAGACTCACAAATTTATTCCAACAAATTTATTTTTTAAGCAGTTTCTTTCATTTCTCTGTTAACTTGATGAATTTGATCAATGTTTTCTCTGTTTTTGTGTTAGTCTTTCTTTTTTTAAACTATGGATGACCATTGTATAAGAGAAACTGTGGAGACTGCACATTTTGTGGAGAAGTCAGTTATGATGAAGTCGGCTCAATTCCCCAGAGGCAAATTCTTGCTAAAACAAGGTTGAGTAAGGATAGTGTTGAAGTCAGAGATGGTTTCTCCTAGTGAAGGCCTAAGAAGGACTTGGTGCCTCGTCTGCAACCCACCCAAAGAAGTAAAGTTCTGGCAGAGGGAGGTCCTATCCACGAGGACAGGCAGAAAGGACTCCAGGAATGTTGGGGGAAAGCTCTGAGAAGAGGTCAAGTTATTTGAAGAGTTGGGGTCAGGATTTTATTTTTGGAGTTGGTTGGGGACAGAAATGGGGGAAATGAATGAGGCAGAAACCTCATTCAAGGGCCTTACCAAGGACTGCAGACTTTCCACCAGGAAGTCTTCTTGGCCCACATATATCTTTAAAAATATTCAATTAGACACAAAGCTTAACATTCCACTAATTACCAAATCTTTGATTAATAAGCATCCTCTGAGGTTGGAAATTGGCCTCTGGAAGCAGATTCCTGGCTTCATCAAGTTAGCTATGCAATCTTGGAAAACATTTCATTTGTGTGGACCTGTGTGCCTTTATCAGTACAACAGAGATGCTCACAGCAATATCCCAAGCAGTGTGGTTGGGAGGATGGGATGAACAGACCCACAGAAAGCATATAGAACAGGGTGTGTCACACAGCAAGCCCTTGGTAAACTCCCAGCTAGTTACTCATTTGAGTGAATTAAGCAGATTTCCCGTTTCTTATGGTTAGAAAAAAGGAGGCCGACATGGAGTTGGAAGGGTTTGAGACATGGTGGAAAGAAGAAGTAGACTTGGGGAACCAAAGAATAAAGCAAGAACTTCATAGATTGATAAGAGGTGGTAGGAGAGATCTCCACAAATGACTTTTACCTACATTAAAATTTTACCTAGTAGAACAAACAAATTCAGAGAGGCAGAAGGGGAATAGTTGAGGAGAGGAGGAAATGGAGAGTCACTGTTTAATGTACAGAGTTTCTGTTTAGGACAATGAAAATGTTCTGGAGATGGATGATGGTGATGGCTACACAACATCGTAAATGAGATTCACTATACCAAATTGTACACTTACAGAGAAGTTCTGCTATTGTCCTTAAGAAAAAACAGTAGATTGTCTTCAGTAAGGGATTTTTTTAAAATCAGCAGGTCAACATCATCTTCAAGGACTCAGGTTTCCTTTATCTTTCTATATTATCAGGTTTCCTTTATCTTTCTATATTATCAAGCTAATATTAGATTTAGCTTTATGCTTTTAGCAAGATAAGTGGATCAATTTCAGGTATCATACTCTCACATGACAACACCTTTTTCCATGGAGAAGAAACTTGGTAACAAGTCCATCAATCTTTCCTGGAAGCAATTCTAATTGCCCAGAATTGTATCACATGTTCATGTCTAAACTAACTGGCTGGGAAACTGGAGACTAATAACTGGTTTAAATCAATTAGTATTCACCCATCCTGAGTCTGGGGCTGAGGTTGGACTCTCAAAAGAGGATAGATTTTTTTTTTTTTCATTTTTTAAAGAATGGGTTCTGTTGATAAAGAAGAAGAGAAGAATAAATGTCGGGCATGTTCCATTTGAATTTGAACTTGTCTTGGATATTCAATAATTATGTGATCCTAAAAAAGTCAATGACTATCTTTATGCTTCACATTTATTAACTTTACAGTGGAAAATATGAGCATCTAATTCACATACTTTTTTTTGAGAATTACATGGAGTAATATTGGCAAATTGCATAATATGTTGCCTTAGATACTGCTGTCAGTTTTCATTGTTACCATCACCATTAAAAGCATAATATTTAAAATAGCATTTTTCAAATCTAGGAAACATTCACTTATATTTTATTGACCCAAAAATATCACAACAGTGAGATCTTATTTAATATATGGAACTTTTCTTTTTGTCCTTAGAGAGACTCTTTTGAAATTTTGTAGAAAGTAGAATACCATGTATAGATAGAACATATTAACCCCATCAAAAGTAATGTGACTTTTCCTAAGCCTGGTTTTCATACTCCATCTACAGGGGGAGAACAGCCTACAAACACAGCACTCCAAACAGCTCCCCCTCCACAACTAATACCAAAAGCATGGAATCTGTAAAATTTATAATTTGCTCTTTTAATGATTCATTGAGTCCCAGCAATGTCTTTTGATTTCCTTAGGGTCTCCTCCAAGTGGAAACAATCTAAAAAATAAAAGAGTCCATATTTTAAATGTTCCTCCACTAAGCCAATAATAAGCTGCTTCCTCCTGCCTCCCTCCTGGTGGCCAGGATAGTTTAGTCTGACCAGGGGACTTTGAACCATGGGAAAGACTAAAGGACTCCAGAACAGAAAGGGATTGAGATTTCATTTTCCATGTGAGAAAAGCAATGACTAGAATAAAAGAAAACTCTTCTGCCTAGAGGCCAATCAGCAGCAGGAATGAAGCCAGGCAAGGAGCTGCTGAGCTTCCAGTCAAAGACTTTTCTCAACATGCCCCACAAACCCTGATCTAGGCCTCCTGATTTGACATGAACATTTTCATTTTAACAGTAAAGAGGACATAGTTGTTGTTTTTTAGGAAAGCTCTCTCCTCCATTCTCAATTTTTAGGCAAGTGATTTAAATAGAACTGACCTCATACCTGTCTCATGGGATACTTGACTCCTGAACTTATGTATCCAATTCTCCCGGACACAATGATGGTTTAAAGGATAAGCATATTACCTAACTAGCGGAATGAAACATTAGAATATCTTTGTTGGATCCCGTGGGAAAGAAAACTTTTCCTTTCCTGCTGGATTTGACAGTTTGAGGATGTGAAGCTTGGAAATACTGCCACCACCTTGCTACAATTCAAAGCGTCAGAGGAGAACCTTCCAGACCAAGCAAAACAGAAAGGTTGATCTGCTGACATCATTCCTACCCTGAATTAACCAATATTTATAGTCAGTTACTACGATCTTCATCTGTATTTTCCACCTATGCTTGGCCATTTTTCATTTTTCTGGATAACTTCCCAAAGATAACTTTACCTAATCTTTCTACAGATTTTTCCCTCCTTTATTCCAGATTTCTTTTTTTTAAACTCTTTGTTTCTATAGGCTGCAGATTCCAGCCTTTCATCCTAAAGCCAACATGAGGAAAAATAAGCAAAGCCTTCTTCAAGCATTTCTCCCCATTAATAGACTGCACTATTTCTGCTTTTTCATACACTACTAAATTATTGAAAAATTGTCAATACTAATTCCTTCACAAAGATATTCCCTACCTATTTCTTAAACTACCATAATATCGCAAGTAACTTTTCTCTTTACGGAAACTACACTTCAGAGGCATCAGTAATTTTCTCACACATACATTGGTTCTCTTTGATTGCCCTTTTTAGTGTCCCAGCTCTCTGCTAATTGCCACTCCAGCTTCTTCGGATATGCCACCTGCTTCTGTATTCTAAACCTCACTTTTGGTAGCTCCATGCCCGCCCTTATGTACTTGTCTTCTCTGCAACCCCTTCCCTGTCCTCGACTGCCCTCCCACTCCACATCTCACCCTGGACTTCGATTGCTAATGTAACACTGTAACCCATTTCCATATGGAACTCCAAGAGTTTTTTAAATCTCAGTGGTTGGAGGAGAGAAAATTTGACATTTGAGAAGTCAAAAAAATTATCACATTCTACAGAGGCTGTATTTTATCTTTGTGCAGACTTCTTTTGTTTTTATGAAAATGTAAAGGTTTTACTCGGGCATACAGAATACTAAGAATATAGAATTCCAAGAATGTAAACTTCTTTGAGCAGTATTTAAAAGATCATCTATATTATGAGTACAGTTGATCACTGAAGATTCTGTATCCTTTGGAAAACTGTCATCATTTTTCTAAATCTGAATTTAAATTGCATAGTCCATTAGCACAACTGTTGATCCTGGGAGATGAAATGTCCAACTTGACATTAATTTTGATTGTTCTCTTCCTTTATCTTGGCCTTAGACCTGGAGATGCTGAACTCAGAATAGGAAAACAGGTTGAAATGACTGCCATAAGGAATAGCAAGCTGGTTTCTGAGAGACCCATCAGACTTTAAGGGACGGTGAGGGATGGCGGATAGAGGATCTGTGTGGAGGGGCTTGAGATGTGGGTTCTTCTACAGTAAGTGTTACAGAACCCGCAGCTCCATTAAGCTTCGATTTGGGGAACTGAAGGAAAGGCATCAGCTTATCTTAGAGCTGTCTATAGGTAGATGGAATTTGGAGGGAAAGAAATGACTTGCAGAGGTATAGTTCAGCAGTTTGGCACAAGAGCTGGCTGCAGAGGAAAGTGATAGGACAGACTGGTGAAATAAGCAAATCCTCACTAGACATTCTCAAAATCTTTACGATGGGGAGCATATCTGAATTTCAAAGGACCTCCAAATATTGAAGATTAGCAACAAAGTAAAGGCATCCAAAAAAATCTGAGGGGTTGGGGATTTAGCTCAGTGACAAAGCACTTGCCTAGCATGTGCAAGGTCCTGAAAAAAAATCTGGGAATCCTGGGTTATAATTCCCAATTCACATCTCTCATTGGCATATATTTCTGAGTGTCAGTGCGCATGTATCTAGCATGTTCCATACATTTTTCACCTTAAGTCCTCTTGACAGAAGTCATATCTTTAAGAATGGACAGGGAGAGCTTTGCCAGAGAGCAAATTCATTCACATTAAGAAACACGTGCAATTATAGTCATATCTGGTTTGTAATCATGACTCCAAATCCTTATTCCACATTACTCCCTCTGGTTATGAAAGCTGCTTGGTGCTTTTATATAAAATTTGTCAGTGTGCTTTAGTCTCTCTCTTCTTCTCCCTCCTCCACCCTCCCTCCTCCTTCTCTCTCTCAACCTTGTTATTTCTTGACATAATTGGCCCTTATGACTTCAGGTACTAATAAATATTTAGTGAATGAGTGGAAGTTCCTGGGTAAGTCCCTATACTCAATGATTCCAACATTCTTAGCCTCCAAGATGCCCTGAAGCTCACTTAATTTCTACCAGATGTAACTTTTTGCACCAATGATTGACATCAACTCATTCTCATCTGAGATAATCTATTCCCAAATTAAGGACCCTTAGATTTAGTAAGACACACTAGGTGACTGAGGGTGTTTTTATAGGAGTGTATATCTCTGTACTAAAGTTCTTTTCTATCACTTTATGCTTTGCTTTCATTCCTTGACCGCAAGAGCCCAAATCAATTCATTTTCTCAAGATCAAAAACTTCTGTCAGGAAATTATTTGATATTTTCAATAGGAGGCATAAATTACGTATCTTAATATGTTATGTATTTCCCAAATGCAAAGTGTTTTTGCATTTTATTAGTACAAGAAACATAATGGTTATGATCTCACTATTATTTTGTCAGGCACTGCACTATATTTCATCCTCATGCCAACCCTGGAGATGGGCATTGCTCTTATTTTATAGATGTTAAAATGCAGTATTACAGATGTCAAGTAACCTAACCTCCTTACATAAAGAGAATATTGAGTGGAGGATCCAGTTGTAGAATAACCTATTCTTTCTGAGTCTAGAGTCTGTACTCTCTTAACCATGGTAATCCTAAAACAGATTGGTTCACATTAAACAAAATACAGTTATATACAGTTATAAATTGTTTTTGGAAGACATCAGTAAGCACAATATCCATCTCTGGAAGTACACCTCCCAGTCAGCTGCCTACCCTGCTGTTCACGAGGCCAAGGATGCTACTTTGCTTGGCAGTGTACCAATCCAAATAAGGACAAACTGATTTTTTTTTTTCTTTTTGGCCACATGTTTCTGGATTACAACTGTGCAACTTTGAAAGTAATAGCCTCTAGGGACATATCTGAAAGGAAGACTCATAAAATATTGGCATTTGCATATGAAATGTCTTTTTAAAAAACCAACAAATGCTCATATTCAATAGGGAATTGTGCTATAATCTCTGCAAAGGTCAGAATTTAATTTTTGTCAAAAACTGTTTTTATTTTTCTCACCAAAATCATCTTTAAAGAGAAATTTTTGTTTTGTTTTGTTAACTGAAACCCTGCAGTCACTAATGTTTAGGAGGAAGAGAGAATGTTTTCAACCAAGAATTTCTGTTCTACCCAGTATTAGTATATGCTAACCCTGTTTTTTTTCAGGACAGTCAACTTTCAAGCAACACCTTTCTGCAATATTCACTCAATTATTTTTAATAAGTTTCAAAAGTCAATAAGATTCAAAATATAAATAAAAATCAATTCAATGCTTCTCGAGCCATACTCCTTTTAAACAATCCTTGTTTTACTAATATTCCTAAAGCAAATGACACTAAAATAATTTATGCATGTCTCAATAGAAACATTCTCCATTTAATGCTGTGGGTCTTACTATGCATATAAGAAATCAAACTATACATGTTCTAAGAACATTATTCTAAGAATTCCTAAACTGATATTTGATGATAAAATCACAGCTCTTAGAAGATTCTTACCGGGGATCTTAGGTCTACCCAGTGGCTGATGATACTTGTTTAACAGGCTTTCCAGGGAAAACAAAAGATTGATGATGCATTTGACATTTTCCATTGTGTGACTATCCCACTACAGCCAATTTCAAACTACCACTGTATCATTGCTGAAGGCAAAATTGGGAGGAGATGAGATGCAACCCTATCTGCACACATCAAGTCTGAGGACCCTAACAGCACATGAGTGTCCATCATGCTTCCAATAAGTCACTTCTGTTAAAGGAATTGGGATGAGAATTGTGCTTAGTAGCTTAGGCTCTGGAGTGGTCCTAATCCCACTCTTTAATTCATTCTCTTGAGTAAACTACTTAACTTTTATGTGATTTAGCTTACTCATACATAAAATGGTAATGATAGAATTTTTATCTCATAGAAGTGTTGTGATGTTTAAATGATCTTTAGTTTTCTCACTAGTGAAATGCAGAAAATAATCGTTCTAGTGTGGGGCTTGTGGTGAGACTTACTTGAGGTAGTAAAATAAGAGCATTTTGAAGATAGTGTAAATGAGGGCTATTATTATGAATCCAATTTAAAAATAATGATGCCCTGGAAGTATGAAAATGAAGGAGGGAAAAGTTTTGTATCATTGAAGTAGAAATTGGGAATGTTGTGGTTGGCATTAGGCCCTGGGATGTTTTGTGGTAAGAAGCAATCCTCCTCTTGAAATTAAATTTCTACCACAAAGCAGTTAAACATTGTGCTTAACCTTTTTTTCCCTACTAAAGAGAAATTTTCAAATGAAAAAGAACTATACTTTAAAAATAATGCATGTTTAAATGAGTTAGGAATCATGGGAAACTAAGTTAACCAAATATTCATGGGGTCATAAATTTCAGAGAAAGGAAATATAAAATGAATAAGCATAGTACATAATAATCCATCAAAAGAAAGATGGAATTCTTAGTCAAAACTAGAAAGTTAGCATTATGATGAATTTTATATTATAATAATATTATACTTATATAATATTATATATAGAAACAAACAAAAATAAAAAAGCCTTTGCCTTCAATATATATATTTATATTGTTTTGCAGTGCTAAGGTTGGAACACAGAGCTTTGTGCTTGATCTCTGAGCTTCACCCCCAGTCCAGAAATTATTTAAATTCATAAATAAATATAAAATGAAATGTCTGACCAAGGAGAGACTGAAGGGATGTCAAACCTGTTGAGTCCAATCAACTGGTGAACAATAAAGAGCACACAGGAAAATAAGGGAACCAAGAAATTAAAGGAAAAATATCAGACTTTTTAAATTCATACTTCGAATCTCTGTTTACTTAGAATAATCATATACATTTGTGTACATTCAGTGAAATGTAATTAATAGCAAAAACAATTCAGGATAAAATGTATAATCTAAAAATGTTGCTCTGATTTCCCCCTCTAATTCATAACTCCAAACCATGCTCTGACGGAGGAACTCCATTCCGGGGACCAAAGAAACACCACCTGTGCAGCACAGCCTTCACGTGGCCTTCTCTGTCAGTTGTTAGTGAAAATGCCATGGCTGAGTATTTAAAAGATCAAATATGATGCAGGAAGATTCCCATACTGCCTTAGTTAGTGGGAAAAAAAGCCAAAAAGGAAAATGAAAGATTGTGTGTTTTGTGCTATCTTCCATGAAAGATGGAGGAAAAATATCAAGGTAAAAATTTGTTCTGAATCACATAATTAGAGATTAGCTTGGGAATAAGGTAGAGGCAAGACTCATGAAACCCTTTGCATTATTTTGAGTTTTTTGACTCATGAGCATTTATTACACATTACACCATATTATTTGTGTGTGTGTGAAGTCCAGTACTCAAACACAAAGATAAATAAAAGCTTCAATCTCACCTCTAGTTTAACATGGACACCTGTAGAGGGGAAGGGACCTTGTGGGTGTTCATTCTCCATCCCCCACTCCCACTCTGCTGCTCTGGTTGTTTAACAATGTGGTTGACAGGCAGGGAATAATAGAGCAAAGGGTCCTGCTAGACTAGTGCTTTTGCTGTCCTCTGTGTAATGAATGTCCAAAAGCAGGCTATTTTTGTCTCCTGGGGACCTTTGGTGGGTCCTTCAGAGATAACTCAGTACTCAGACTGCCTGGCACCTTGAACATTATATGTCCTGGGATATTTTGGCTGAATTTTCAGTTTCTACCCTGGTTCTTTTTATCAAAAATCACGCTAGAATCCCTCTTTTTCATCAATCTGGTCTCTTTGTTACTTCAAATGACCTCTATTCCATTTTCCTCATGGCTTTGAAAAATCTGAGTACCTCATCTGAGTCAAACTCTGGGAGGTTACATCTCTCCCTCTGCAGGTTCCCTCTTAGCTCTGAATTCACAGGAGGCTCTTGTCAGTTGACTGTCACCTTTGTCTTTTCTGACAGTCAGGACCCAGCCTTAGCACTCTCTAAACATCAAGAGACACTGGTCAAATCTCTTGGGTTTGCCAGAGATCCCCTGGAGGGCAAGTGGCCTGGCTGAGGGCCATAGTACTAGGATAACAAGCCTCTTAAAATGAGTCTCCCTCTCCTAATCTCCTGACCACTCTGCTAATGATGAGGCGAGGTTTTGGTGATGACACATTTGGGGCTCCACCAAGCCCTCCATGAAGTTGTGAGTGTGAGCATGTGGGCATGTCACACCCATTTCTCAGAAGAAGCTCTGAAATCTGAAATAAGAGGACAACTCCTTACATGAGTGAAAATTAAGGTCTCTGACATTTAACAGACTAGGCCTAAGGGCATTGAAGGTGGGGGCATGTGAGAAGAGATGCCTATTATCTTTCATTTTATAAATTTATTGTTTCATATTTTTGTTGCATTAAGGCATTTGGATCAAAATGCATATTTTTAAAAAGAATCATAGTCCAGTGAATTAAATAAAAAGGAAACTTTAAATTTTAAATAAGAGTTTGATTTTGGTTTTATACTAAGATATATTAAATTCCTGTTTGAGTGAAGCAGGATCAAGACAGAGGAATAAAGAGGGGAGAGAAGAATGAGGACAAGAGGGAGAAGAGGTGGGGGCTGGACTCACCTTGTTTCATCGATATAAACTGCCTCCAACACAGACGCTGCATATTCAATGTTCTTCTTCAAGTCCACCACGTTCACGTCACCTTTCTCCAGCTGCTTCACTAGGCATCTTAGTCTATTCCAAAAGAGTAGGGATAGAGAGAGAGAGAGAGAGAGAGAGAGAGAGAGAGAATTAGAGTGCTTTATTATAACTAGGAATCTAGTATAATATTAAACAAAAATTCAAACTTTCCACACAACTGTTTCTAAGTCATCCAATAAAAATATTATCAAGCTTTTTCATATAATTAAGACCTCTTTATCAGTAAATCAATTATTAGAAATGATATTCACCTCTTAGTAATATTAGAGGTGTAGGTAGCTAGTTGAAAATTCAAGATGACATATTTAAAACACTCATAAAAGTACATTCCTATTGCTAGAATCTAGCACATGGTGGCTTTGTTTCTTTAGAGTTGGTCCTAAGGGACTATTCAGAATGCTCTTCTGGCTGCTGGAGTAGTTATTGTTCACTGTATACAGCAATAAAAACAAGGATGAAAGGCAAAAGTTCAAAAAATGTAATCAAGCAAAAAAAAAAAGTACATATGCATGTGTAGTGGTTTTACTGGGATCTCTTTTTACCTGAGGCAAACTTGAAAAACATTTTCTTTTATTTTGGCAGATACGATGATGCACCCCAACTCACAGGGGAGTTTGAGAGCATAGAACTCAGTAAAGTCACATCTAGAATCCTGACTTACGGAGACCGTGAGATAATTAAGGTTATTATTTTAAGCCATTGAGTTTTGAGATAACTGTTATGCAGCAATTGATATCTAATATAGAGAGGCAATACAAACTACTTGAATAATGTTTTGGAAACTTCTATGCAGGAAATTGCAAACCAAATGTTTCTGAAAGTACTGTCTTATACTAAGCACAAAGGGAACATATATTCCTCACTGACTACATACCACAGAGAAGCAACGTGAAGACAATTGATCTGCTTTCTTGAACTGCAGACAGAACTTAATTCCACCCCTGTTCAAACATATTTCAAAAGAGGGAATAGAGTACATCTACTTTTGGGTACTAGCTTAGAGATAACTTAGAAGATTTTCTGGCATTTTGCTTTGGATGATTTCCAATGTCAAGGCCTAGGGTATGAAGACAAGTTAGGAATTTCAGCAGAGGTATTTGACATTCTTCCACATATAAAATATACTTTATTTCTCCATGAGAAAAAGCCACAGCTAGATTAAAATCTTTTATTCAGGAAATAGTAAACAATTGCTTTCTTATATCTTTACTTTCAAATGATAATATTTTGTCATATGAAAAACTATTGCAAAATGAGTTCCAGGTACCAGTAAGTGTCTCATTAACACAGTCTGAGAAAAGTAAAGTGCAACACAAACACCAACTAAAATAAGTTACTTAGAAAGGAAAAAAATTAAGCCTGGTTGTCAGGCTTGTTTGGAACACCAAATGTGACGACAATGAAGTAGGACATATAGGATTTTAAGATTTGGGGAAGTTTATAACCCAGGAACACAATATGTGGTCAAATTTCCTTTGATTTATGGATGTAAAAGAAGGAGTTTCTATCTGCAATGGCTTATAAATCTATCACTCATATATTCTTGTAGAAATTACTTAAGTACTGTTTGGTTGTACTTGGTTGTATGATATGCTTTAAAAACAGTAAGTACTTAACATTGATCCTTTCAATAGCTGACTAGTGCTCCATTGTGGTTATGTGCCATACATTCTTTATCCATTTATCAGTTGATGGATGTTTAGGTTATGTTCATTTCTTGGCAATTGTAAATAGTGCTACAAAAAAACAGAGGACACAGATGTCTCTTCCACCTTCTAGTTTAATTTCCTTTAGATATATACCCAGTAGTGGGAGTGTTGGATCATATAGTGATTCTATTTACAAAAGAATTCTATTAATTCTTTAAGGAAGCTCCATAATATTTTCATGGTGGTTCTATTAATTTAAATTCCCACCAACAGTGTGCAAGGTTTCCCTTTTCATTTTTCCTTGTCCTCACCAGTCCTTAACTTTATTTATTCATTTATTTTTGTTGTTATTTTGATGCTCTACAACTGAGTTACATCCAAGCCCTTTTGTTTTTTTATTTATTTACTTGCACACACACACACACGCACACTATATATATGTATATATACATATATATACACATATATACATATGTGTCCATATATATAGTGTGCGTGTGTGTGCAATAAACACATATGTGTGTGTGTATACATCCATATATATATATATATATATATATATATATATATATATAGGCAGTGTTTTGCTAAATTATCCAGGCTGTTCTCGAGTTTGCTATCCTCTTGCCATGGCCTATTGAGTTTCAGGAATTGTAGGAATGTGCTACCATGCCCAGCTGACAATAGCCATTCTTAATAGAGTAAGGTTTTAGTTTTCATTTCCTTCATGATTAGTGATGTTGATCCATTTTTTCATATATTTGTTGGGTATCTGTATGTCTTCTTTTGAGAATTGTCTATTTAGTTATATTGCCCAATTTAAAATTTGATTGTTCATACTACTGGGTTTAGGGAGTTCCTAATCTATTTCACATATTAACCCCTTCTCAGACATATAGTTTACAAATATTTTGTCCAATTCTGTAGGAATTGTTTCTTCACTCTGATGATTGTTTCCTGTGCTGTGCAAAAGTCTTTCAGTTTTATGAATCCCATTTGTTGATTTTTACTTTGTTTCCTGTGCTTTTAGGATCTATACCAAAATCCTTGCCCATTCCAATATCCTGAAACATTTCACCTGCTTTATTCTAGCAGTGTCATAGTTTAAGGTCTTACATCTATATCTTTATCCATTTTGAGTTTATTTTTGTAACCTGTGAGAGATACGGGTCCACTTCCATTCTTCTGCATGTAGATATACAATTTCCCAGCACTATTTGTTGAAAGACTTAATTCTCCAATGTGTGTTCTTAGCACTTTTGTTGAAAATCAAACATCAGTAGATGCATCAGTTTCATTCTGAGCTCAAATGGCCACCCAAAAAACATGACAGAGATGAAAGATGCAAGTGACCAAGGTATCATGCTGTGAATCACCAGAGTGAAACTGCCCACCTCTGGACTTGTTTCAAATGAGAGGACATCAAGGATTGTGGTATAGCCATTGCTTTTTTTGAGGTTTTTTTTTTTTTTTTTTTTGGTGACTGAACCCAATCCTAATTGATAATTGAAAAGAATAAAAAATAAATCACAAAGAAGAACTCAAGAATGATGGAAATAAACTTCATATAAACTAAGAGGAGCTCCCTTCTTGGAGACTATTAGCAGGTGCACCACTAACTCCCAGAGCCAACAGTTGTTCCCAACGGAATCATCACATCAGCAATCACAACTATGAAAGTTTGAGGAAGAGGCTGTTCTTGTTGCACAATGAACAGGCCCTTCATAGAGACGTCTCAGTGTGGTTTAAAAGCAAACACACAACTCAAACACTACAGTCCCCCAAAAAACTGAAAAGAAAGATATTTATTTCTTGCATTATTAGAACTTCTATTATCCCCTTTGCTTGTATGCAACACTTATTGAATGCACAACTATGCATATGAATATATAAATAAGGATCGTATAAATATTGAATACAATGTAAGTATATATTCACCCACATGCACACATATATTTAAGCTCTTCTTTCTTACTGAAACCCTGTTCCCCCATATCCCTATCATCTTTAGCTGTTCGAATAATGCTGTAATTACTAGGCATATCTAGAATACTGTCCATCTCATAAGTCATTTGAAGATTCCCATTCATTGTGGTGTTTCCCTAGTTATAAACTAAATCATACTTTATTTATTCCACACTGAAACTTCTTTAACTTTCAATTTTTTTGAATGTGTGATATTTTTCCCCCAAATGGTCTCTGATCAAATAAAAAATTACCAGGCAAGCAAAGAAACAGGAACATGGACCCATAATGGTGATAAAAATCTATCAGTTGAAAATTGACCAAAAATCTTTCAGACATTTCCTCCACATTGGCAAATGTAACTATGAAGCACTCTGATATGTTTATCTTAAGAGATTTACAATTCCAATGAAATTTATATCATTGAAGAAAATGAGAAAAAAAAAGTGGGATCAAAATTTTAATGTAGAGTGTGAGGAAAGTAATTAATAACATTTTATTGTATACTGGAAATTTGTTAGCATAATTTTAGGCACTTTCACAAACAAATGTAACTGTGAGATGATGGATGTGTTACTTTGCTTGACTGCAGGAGTTATTTCACTATGTATACGTATACCAAAAAACATGTCCTATACCTTAAATATATACAATAAAAAAAGTATGGCTAATATTCTTAGCCTTAAAAAGTATTTACACATGCTTATAGCTTAAATTTAAAAGAGTGAGGTAATCTTGTTGAGATAGAAAATATAACCATGCCTTAGTATCTATGGGGGGATTGGTGCCAGGACCCCTGCAGATATCAAAATCCCTGAATTCTAAAGTCCCTTACATAAAATTGTGCAGTATTTACATATAATCCATGCACATTTACTTCCAAACATTAAACCATCTCTAGATTACTTACAATGCCTAATACAAAATAAATGCTATGTAAAAAGTTATAATACTATATTAAGGAATAATGATAAGGGGAAAACGTCTGTACATGTTCAGTACAGATGCAATTTTGTTTTTTATGAGTATTTTGACCCAGTTGGTTGAATTCACAGATGTGGAATCCAGAGACACAGATATCCAAGTGTGTATGATGAAAAAGTTGTTTTTTTAAGCAAAAAAGAATCCATAATTATGTTCCCTATTCTCCAAGAAATCTCTATCTCTTCAAGAGTTATTAATTTAATTTTTTTCTTACAGAAAAGAACATTATATAATTCCCAGCATGTTGAAGAATTTCTTTTAAGTACAGAGATACAAACATTCAAAGAGTTAGAAGTGCTTTCAAGACCCTTTGTTCCTCCTGGAGACAACAAAACAAAACAACCCCACAAGACCTTCTTTACTTAAGAGGAAACGAGCCAATCATTTGTGCCTGGTCACAGTTACCCCTCTGAAATGCCATGGACTTTGTGGACTCAGTCATTTTCTGTAAAAATTAAATGTTTAAATGAATATATATTAAAATGTAATGCATTTATTTAAAAATGTCTATTCTGATGAAGAAAAATGAGTGACTTTTACCTACTAGTTAGTTTTTTAAAATAGAGAAGGCAGGTTAGGAATAGGGTGCACACATAGTAAATCCACTTAAGAACAGTTTAATGTCTTATGTTACTCTCAGAGCTTGGAAAACTCATTTAGCACTCAGCTCAGGTAGACACTCCATGCTAAATACCTTTCATTTGTCCAGTTTTGTTCTACTGTTCTTTACTCTGCTTCTTGCTCTGAGGCTGAACTATAGGGCCAACAGCAGATGTCAGTTGGATTTCACAAACGTGGAGCATCAAAGGAAATAGAAGGGAAGGGAGAAGAGTGAAATTCACAAATTATTCTGTTCTCCCTGGAGGCAGGTCGTCCTCCTCCTCCTCCTCCTCCTCCTCCTCCTCCTCCTCCTCAGAAGGCTATTTATCTGGCAGCCATCTACAGAATTCCCTTCCAATCTTTGTTTTTCTGCCTCTCCAAATCACTCCCTCTGTCTCTGTTATTCTCTTTCTGAATTCTCTAACTCTCCCACACCTTGACAATTCAGGACTATTGATTATGCATTCCTGGAGTCCCTTATCACTAGCTCATAGGAGTCATGTAATTCTGTAATGCACATGCAACTGTAAATACTCTCCCCATGCAAACATTGTTTCTCATGGTTTCTCAAAGCACCTGTTTTGACGCTACCTTTTTTTTTTTTTTTTTTTTTGCCTAACTTCTATCATCCATTCCACAATGCCATTTTCTCATATCAGAGATCTTAAGAGCAGATCTACGAATGTGTAAAAGAGACAGTAGAGGCAGGGTTTTAAAGTTAATGCAACCTTGCCCAACTCACAGTTACCCTTTTTAAAAAAAAAAAAATTCTGGTATCCATAGAGAGGAGCAATTCAGCAGCGAGAGAGCTGCTTCCCAGAGTTTTTTGTAGTGACAGCATCTGGCCAATGGCCAGAGGAGAAAGAAAGCTACCTAAAATGCTGCAGATCAGTTACTGTAACAGGAGTCCCTTTCATGGAACAGGGGTCCTGCTGATGCTCTGAATATAAGCCTTGCTTCTCAGTCACTGGCAGCTTATTTTAAAACTGACATGATTTTTTTTTCTTCTTCTTCTCCCTCTTCCCTCCTCATCTGTGGGGGAAGCAAGATTAATACCTTTTTCTGTCTTAAGCTGAGTTTTCTGCTCCTCTGCTTACTGTCCACAATGATAAAGAAACTCTGAACCTGGAAACTGGAACAATGGTTCTTCCAAGGATATTAGGTAAACATTAGTTAGATCCACTGGTAATGATACTTGGAAAACAGCCCTTGTATTCCCTTTTTACAGCTCTCTGTTCCCCCTGGAAGTTAGAAGGGCAGCCTCTGGACACAAGTCTATTGCTTTTTTCTCCTTTGCTAAGAAAGCAATAAAATTTGTTTCCCTCAAAAGTTTGTTCTTGTTATTGGATCAGCATTGAGGAAAAGGACCAGGTTTTCATTATCATTACTACACAGGAAATTCTAGAAATCCATGAGACCAAATTAATGCTTTCACACTGGAGAGGCCTGACTTTAGGAGGGGGTATTTGTTGAGGGATGCTGACGTGAACTGAACCAGAGAGTTTGCTGTACATTTTTAAAGTCTAACAAAAAGAAATAGGTGAAATGAGATTTATGGTTTGCATTTAAAATTGGTGGATTAAGAAAATGTCTTTATTACTGTTCACACTGAAAATTAATGCGACATAAAGGGTTGAAAAAGTAAAACACCTATCTGGAAAACCAGAACAAAAAAGAAGAAAACAACACAGAAAAGTTTGTAGCATATTTTTGGAAAAACTATATAGTGAATTATGATAACTGACTTAGAAGGTCAGTTGTCATAATTCACCTAGGTGCTTTCAAATGGTGATTATGGACAGAAGCAAGGCGACGCCTCTAGAACCTTAGAACAGCTCAGGAGGTGGGGAGAACAATGATCTTACCATGCAAAAAGAGTCATCAGACAGGAGGATTGGATGGAGGTCTTTTAGAGATTTCAGTTTCTTTCCCTACCCAGGAGGAATTACCCTTCCCTAAGCCATAGGAAACCAGAAGTGAGGCAGGGCTGACGGCCAGTTACAAACAGATTCTGTGAAAGTCAACATGTTGAGTGATGGTAAGTCAGGTTCCATTCTCCCACCTACTCATAGCCTGAAGAGGGCTAGGGAAATGAAGGATAGGAAACAAACAATTTTTGGAAAGATGAGCACTTCCTACTCATCTTTCAGTGCAGCCTTCAGGTAACAAGCACCCCTTAACATACACAGAGATTCTAATAACTTTTCAAAGACTCGCTCTTTAATATATATATATGATGTATATAATAAGTATATTTCTTATATACATACATGTATATATATATGAAAATATAAAGACATTTTCAAATATTGACTTTCCATATGTATGCATGTGTGTGCGTATGTTTTGTATTACCGGAAATTTAACCCAGCAGCATTCAGTCACTGAGCTATGCTCCCAGTCTATTTTATTTATTTATTTTTATTTTGAGACAGGGTCTTGCTAAGTTTCCCAGGTTGATTTCAAATTTAGAATCTTCTTACCTCAACCTCCTGAATAGCTGGGATTATAGGTGCCCAGCACTGTGCCCAGCTTTGCTCTTCAATGGCTTATCAGTGGTCAACAGGCATTGAAGGTTAACCTCCAACATGAAAATCACAGACAAATACAAGCACACATACTTTAAAAAAATCTTGGATGGAATGGAAACAATGTAGAGCCCAAAGAAAAACATTAAGAGAGAAACAAAGGAACTCTGAGAAGAGAGAAGAGATGCATCCATGAAGCAGGAAACTAAGGCCACTTTTGTTGTTGTTAATGGAATGAATGGTGAAAAAACAGTTCTTGGAAATTAACACTAATAATTTACATGAAAATGTCAATCAAATTGGTAGAGAAAAATGTCTAGTTACCATGCCAGGAGGTAAATAAGAAGATAGCAGAATGGATACTAGAATAATAAAGATAATGAAAGTAGAGAATCAGTTTAAGGGATGTGAAATCCAGTGAACTGGAGCTGTACACATAGAGAATAAGAAGGACAGATAGAGAAAATTATATTAAAAAAAAGTCAGGGCCTACTTCATGGGCATGTGCGTTGTTATTCAGAGGGTCTTGCACTTAGAAGGGCCTAACACTTAGTTCGGTGCTTTGTTGTTGCCATCTTGAACTTCTTAATAATTTTGAAAAAAGGCACTGAATATTTTCATTTTTGCATTGGATTCACTGTGCCCTGCCCATTAAGTGTATGGTCCCAGGGCTGGTCTCAAATTCTGTTCTCAAACTATCAAGCAAGTTTAAGGAAAATATAAAGGCATTTTCAAGTATTGGCTTTCCATGTGCTCTTTTTTAAGAAGCCACTAGTGGATACATTTATTTAAAACATACACATAAGAGGAAATATAATACAAACAAATGTGGAAAGGAAGTTCCAGAAAAACAGATGTGTACCCCATTAGGAATGAGTTAGTCTAGGTTAACAGAGGAGTACAGAAGAAAGGAAGTGGGGGGGGGAATCCTACAAGTTAAACAATGGAATCTATGAACAATGGAACTAACAGAACATTTGGGATTTCTTCTTTTTGATAGATCATTAGAACATTCATAACTTCTTTTAGGTACATATTTTTAAAATATAACAATGGTGAAACTTCAGAAGAAAAAAAAGGTTGTGCAAGATAGGAAGCAGTAATAGTTCAATATTTGGTGAGTGTCTAAATTTAACAAAGTCATACTATTATAAACATTTATGACAACAACAAAATATATGTGCAATATAACTCTTGAGAAGATTCAGGTTAAGGTGTCGATGAGGTTAATAGGCAAGTTTGCTCTATTGTCATTTATCAGTGTGTGTAAATAAAGTCTCAAACTGATAAATTGAGATACACTAAAAGAGCAGGGATAGTAGGAACATACCTCAACATTGTAAAGGCTATCTATTCTAAGCTCACAGTCAACATCATTCTAAATGGAGAAAAACTGAAAGCATTCCCCCTTAAAACTGGAACAAGGCAGGGATGCCCTCTTTCACCATTTGTATTCAACATTGTCCTTGAAACTCTAGCCAGAGCTATTAGACAGACCAAAGAAATTAAAGGGATATGAATAGGAAAAGAAGAGCTCAAACTTCTCTATTTGCCAATGACATGATTCTATATTTAGAGGATCCAAAAAATTCCACCAGAAAGTTTCTAGAACTCATAAATGAATTCAGTAAAGTAGCAGGATATAAATCAATACTCATAAATCTAATGCATTTTTATTCATAAGTGATGAATCCTCTCAAAGAGAAATTAGCGAAACTACTACATTCACAATAGCCTCACAAAATAAAATAAAATACTTGGGAATCAATCAAAAAAAGAGGTGAAAGACCTCTACAATGAAAACTACAGAACACTAACGAAAGAAATTGAAGAAGACCTTAGAAGATGAAAAGATCTCCCATGTTCTTGGATAGGCAGAATTAATATTGTCAAAATGGCCATACTATCAAAAGTGCTATACAAATTCAATGCAATTCCAATTAAAATCCCAATGATGTACCTCATAGAAGTAGAGCAAGCAATTATGAAATCCATTTGGAAGAATAAGAGATCCAGACTAGCTAAAGCAATCCTTAGCAGGAAGACTGAAGCAGGTGATATCACAATACCAGACCTTCAATGATACTAGGGAGCAATAGTAACAAAAACAGCATGATACTGGCACCAAAATAGACAGGTAAATCAATGGTACAGAATAGAAGACACAGAGACAAACCCACTTAAATACAGTTATCTCATACTAGACTAACATGCCAAAAACATACAATGGAGAAGATAGCCTCTTCAACAAATGATGCTGGGAAAACTGGAAATCCATCTGCAGCAAAATGAAACTAAAACCCTATCTCTTACCCTGCACAAAACTCAACTCAAAATGGATCAAGGACCTAGAAATTAGACCAGAGACCCTGTACCTAACAGAAGAAAAAGTAGATTCAAATCTTCATCCTGTCTGCTTAGGACCAGACTTCCTTAACATGACTCCCAAAGCACAAGAAATAAAAGCAGGAATCAATAATTGGGATAGATTCAAACTAAAAAGCTTTTTCTCAGCAAAGGAAGCAATCAACAATGGGAAGAGAGAGCCTACAGAGTGGGAGAAAATCTTTGCCACACACACTTCAGATACAGTGCTAATCTTCAGAATCTATAAAGAACTCAGAAGCCGTAATCGCGGCGCTGGGAAGATGGCGGAGGAAGAACAAAGAAAAAAGATCCCTCTGGTTCCAGAAAATCTCCTGAAAAAGAGGAAGGCTTATCAGGCCCTCAAAGCTACCCAGGCAAAGCAAGAACTCTTGGCAAAGAAGGAGAGAAAAGGAAAAGAGTTCAGATTTAAGCGACTGGAATCATTCCTGCATGATTCCTGGCGGAAGAAACGGGACCAAGTGCGCATCAGACGACTAGAAGTAAAACCTCATGCTTTGGAAATGCCTGATAAACATTCCTTGGCCTTTGTTGTACGCATCCAAAGGATTAATGGGGTGAGTTTACTGGTGCAGAGGACCATTGCAAGACTTCGACTAAAGAAAATATTTACTGGTGTTTTTGTTAAAGTCACCCCACAAAGCCTAAAAATGCTACGGATAGTAGAACCTTATGTGACTTGGGGATTTCCAAATCTGAAGTCTGTCCGGGAACTCATCTTGAAACGTGGACAAGCAAAGGTCAACAATAAGACCATCCCCCTGACAGACAACACAGTGATTGAGGAGCACCTGGGGAGGTTTGATGTCATTTGTCTGGAAGATCTCATTCATGAAATTGCCTTCCCGGGGAAGTATTTCTGGGAAATCACTAGGTTCTTGTGCCCTTTCCACCTCTCTGTGGCCCGTCATGCTACCAAAAATAGAGTGGGCTTCCTCAAGGAAATGGGCTTACCTGGCTATCGGGGTGAACGCATCAATCAGCTCATCCGGCAGCTGAACTAAACCCAGAATATCTGAAAGCAGTGTGTTGGAGCCTTGTGTTTGTTTGATGGAATTGTTATCAAGTATCTTCAGAGAAGATAGTTTTCTGCCTTAAGAAACTGGAAGGAAGTGATTGGGGAAGAAACAGTAGTTATGATCATGGCAGGCACCTGTTATCACAGCCCAGATCCAAGGAAAATTCTGCATTGACCACCTCTGCACCTCTGAAATCAACACATGCCATGGAGAAAGGAGTCCTGCTTTATCTCATCTTCTGTCCTGGGGTTTAATGTTGGTGAATGAATAACCCAAGCATGTGTACAAGGCTTCCTAAGACTGTTGTAGCTGTTGATCAAGTCCAGGAGCATATGTGAAATCTAGAGGTCCTGAGAGCCTTGTTTTGAAGACTTGAAATACTTAGCAAGAAAAGCACAAAAACAAAAAAAAACAAAAACAAAACAAAAAAAAAAAAGAACTCAAAAAACTTTAGACCAAGAATAGAAATAACCCAATTAATAAATGGGCTAAGGAAATGAGCAGACACTTCACAGGAGAAGATCTATAAGCAATCAACAGATATATGAAAAAATGTTCGACATCTCAGTAATAAGATAAATGCAAATCAAAACTACCCTAAAATTTCATCTCATCCCAATTAGAATGTCTATTATCAAGAATACAAGAAACAATAAGTGTTGAAGAAGATGTGGAGAAAAAGGTACACTCAGACATTGCTAGTGGGGTTGCAAATTGGTGCAGCCACTCTGGAAAGCAGTGTGGAGATTCCTCAAAAAACTTAGAATGGAACCACCATTTGACCCTGCTATCCCACTCCTTGTCCTATACCCAAAGGACTTAAATTTGGCATACTACAGTGATGCTGCCACATAAATGTTCATAGGGGCTCAATTCACAATAGTTAGATTGTGGAACCCACCTAGATGCCCTTCAAATAGATGAATGGATAAAGAAATTGTGGTATATATACACAATGGAATATATTCAGCCATAAAGAAGAATACAATTATGGCATTTGCAGGTAAATGCATGGAATTGGAGAATATCATGCTAAGTGAGATAAACCAATCCCCAAAAAACAAAGGTTGAATGATTTTTCTGATAACTGGATGATGATAGGAAGGTGGGAGGGAGGCAAGAATAGAGGAAGTATGGATTATATAGAGGAAATAAGGGATGAGGAGGGGTTGGGGGAAGGGAAAATAACAGAACGAGACAAACATTGCTACCCTATATACGTGTGTGGTTATGCACGTGGTGCGACTCTACTTCATGTACAACCAGACAAACAATAGTTGTACCCCATGTGTACAATGAATCAAAATTTAAAAAGTGAATTATTTAGAAATAGAGTTCTTTCTCCCAAAGGAGGAACTAAAAGAACCAAATCATCAAGATTATTTACTTCTGGAGAAGAGATTGCATTTTTTGATAAAAGTGAAAAGATTTCTAATGAAATAGTTCTCTATTAATTTAAAATATCCACTATATTGCTCACAAGAAAAGCGACTTAATTTAGAAGTCAGATTCTTCAACTGGTGGTCTTAGAATCACTGTCCATGACAAATTTAAGTGACTGAAAAATAACAGGGCATCAAAATACTTGTTAAATTGGAAGTGAACTGAGATTTTCTAAAGGGTTCAAAGCATTCCAATCATGAGTTAATGGTAATGTTCAACTCCAGCTGTTCTAGGAGTTTTTTAGACACATGGTGTAGTCAAGAAAAGAAAATTAGATGTAACATAATTAAATACCAACCTGTTCATTGTATATTCCATGCTCATGTACTGAATTGACTAAAAACCTGCACATGCTTGAAGTTTGCAGTAGACACAAAATGCAAACCTATCTTAAGTGAAAATGAGAAAGAGAAATAGGCAGAAACACTATACAGTATGAGAGTGGAATGAACTACAATGACAGAATTTATCATGTTTTCTTTTGCAAAATTAGAAAAAAAGGAAAAAGTATAGCATTTTGAGTACTTTTAAGAAGGGTGAATATGAACATGCTCTAGAATGACTAAAAGTGAGTGGGCAGGAGGAGGTTGGGTAGGCAGAGTGCTAAGGACTAAGGAGCTCCTGAAATAATGAGGGGCTAGAAACCTGCAGTCTATTGCTGTTTGGGCTGAGCAAGATGATCTTGGACCAGTTCCACCAAAAAGAAAAAGGGTGTTTAAAAGTGGCGTCTTAGACTATTCAAGCTGCTATAACAAAACCTCATCTACTAGGTGGCTTGTAGAAAAAGAGAAATTTCTTTCTCACAGCTCTGAAGTTCCAGAGGCTGGGAAATTCATGACCAATGTGTTGGCCGATTCAGGGCCAGAGAGGGCCAACTTCCCCGTCTTCTCACTGTAAACTTCCATGGCAGAAGGAGTAAATGAGCTCCCTTAGGCCTTTTGTGAGGGCACTACTCACACCCCAAAGGCTCCACCTCCAGATACTATCCCCCGGAGCAGATAAGGGGTTAGGATTTCAGCATTTTGGGTGGGAGAAAAACATAACAAGTGACTTGGGACATTTAGTTAATGCAGAACCATGTACCAACGGGCTTCAAAAATATGCTAGCAGAGATGGAAAATCATATAAAAATAGATTTTTAGAGAATTATGCATACAAAAAAATAAAACTATGGAAAGAAAAGTCAACATGGAATTTTTCCAATTAAAATAGATTACACAACATAAAAAAACTTAATAAAGAGAAATATTTCCCCAACAGATACTATCAGAGAGCAGAGAAGTCCTTCAGATACTCTTGATACTCATTGAGAGGAAAATCGAGTTATTTAAAGAAGAGCATCTTGAATGCCCAGGCATGCTGTGGGGGTGCCATTTGTGGCATAATAAGCAGTCAAAATGAGTTCAAATGAATTGATTGAGAATATGGTATTTATTGGGAAGGTACATATTAAAAGAAGTATTTTAGCCTTCTGATTTAGATGATCTCCCCCCCACACATACACATGTTTAAACCACAACTAAAATTGGATGACAAAAAAATTTGTGTTTCATTCAACAGAATTCCCCCTCCCTCTGGAATAATATAGTTTTCTATATTCACAGTCTCTTAGGATCATGGTAAATAATTCTTTCCACATGAAATTTTAGGAGTATTATTTTGACACTGACAGAAGCAGTTTTGAGAATGGAATCTTTGCAGATATAAACTCCTGAGTCACAAGCTTGGTATAATCTAAAACTAGGAATCAAAAATAAACAAGACACTAACTAGGAAAACTAAACAACTGAATGTTTAAAACTAAGAATTTAATTACTGAAATTGATGACTCGTATTATGGAATGGTAAGACAACCGGAAAGCAGTAAGGACTCCTCACAGAAATGAATGCAGGGAGCTTTGCTTCCTCTGTGGTTTAAGAAGGCCCTGGATAGATCCACTGGTACCTCCCTCTTCTGTAGAAACTCCCCAAGCTCCTGGGATCTGGTGATCCTGCCTTCTTTATTTGACCCACCAAAAGCCTCTGGTGGATAAGGATTTTGGTGTTTTATATGTTTGTCCAATTATATCTCAATTCTCCATTCTGTTCTGTGAATACTCTGAACTTATTCATAATCAAGATTTACATTTTTATGGTTACATATATAGTATGCATTAAATAGATGAATAGCATATAAAGATTATAATCCCATTCATGAATTTAGTTGTTGCTGTTGCTAGCCAAAGTTATTAATTACTTCCTTCTTACTAGCATTATCTTCTCCATTTCCATTGAAATCCATCTCCCATCCCATTTACATCCACCAAATATCAATCAGTCATTCCCCTTTCATTCTGGAGAGCTCTATCTTGGAACTCTATCTTCTGGCTCCACTCTGGATGAGTTGCTCTCTAGATCTACTACATAGTAGCATCTTGAGGCTTCCCTTGACAAGCTCTTATGAATCCTCTGTTTCCAGATCCTATGACTTCCTCTTTTCTGAATTCTTTCCTGTCTTGCAGGAAAGAGAAGATTCTCCAGTAGTTTCCAAGAAAGTGTGCATGTGACATAATTCTTGAAGCTTCTGAATACTAAAAATCTTTGTTTTTTTCTTCCCACTTGATTGAGAGTTTTTGTTTTGTTTTGTTTTGTTTTGTTTTGTTTTGTTTTGGGGGGGTATTGGGAAGCAATTTCTCTCCAAATTTGAAAGCTTGCTTCATTTCTTCGACAATGGATAGTGCTACACTTGGTTCCTCTGTTCTTACAGTTATCACTATTCTTCCTTGTTCAAATTGTATTTCTAAATTTTATTAAAATTTCTATTCTCCAATGAATTATCTTTGTCTTTGATTTTTTTTGGTTTATAAATTATTCTTCTTCTATAACTATAGAGGGTTTCAAGTTGGGAAGAAAATAGGTATATGTGACAATCTACCATCTTTATTCAAAAGAAAAGCTTTTATTTCTTGCTACCCAACTGTATGAGCAAAATGATGATAGTAGTGTGCCAAAAGGTGAAACACCTTTTTAATGACATACCCAAGTAACTGAACAAAATAGCAATGGAGAAACAGGAAACTCAGTAGGCTGGTATTACCCGCTTGGTATTGAAAACATGATTGCGTTTTTCACCATTAGAAGAGAATCTCTTTGTTTTTTCTGGAGTAGAGAGAATGATAGAGGAAGTGAGAAATAAAGAACTATATAGCATAGTTGAAAGTCTATGTAGATAGAACCATATTTGATCTAGAAACTCAATCAGCTTATTTGTATATAATTCTATTGTTTTTCTCCTTCATTACTCTCATTCGCCTGCAAGGCTCTATAACTCTGAAGACCTGGAGATATATTCTAAGGGAATCTGTGAACTCTAAAATTTTTGAGTCAATTTTATCATTAATTTTTTGTTTTCATCATTTACTTTAGCATGTTCATTCAAAAGTGTGATACTCTCTCAAGTTCTATAACACAGATGTTGATTTTTCTCCTGCAATTTGTTTTTAAATGTCCCATGTAAAAATGTCACACTGCTTGATCTTAGTGGTGTTTAAAAGAGCATTGCTTTTCCAAAACAACAACAACAACAAAACTACTTAAAACAAGCTTGTGGATCAAATGGTCATGCAACTTTAAATGATACCAATAAATAGCCAAGTAATCTCAAGAAACCTATCAGAAAGTTAAGCACATGGACTAAAAGACTCAGTTTGAACTCTAATATCACCTACTCCATGAAATAACTAGTTGTTATGCAGATGTTGCTGCTCCTGCTGCTGAGAAAGGGAAAAGTGACTACACATACTCATTGTCCCCATTGTGTATTATACTCACCACATGTTTCTAGAACCAGAAGAGAACTAAAGAAATCAGTGATGTGACAAATGTCAGTTGTCTAAAGAAATGTTTGTGAAAATGCTCTTTTTTAAAAAACTGTCTCTCTCAGGGCCTGCTTATATCATTGTACATGCAATCTGATTTAACAAGTGAATATTGACTGAAAGGGGAAAATATATTTTTTAATTCCATGGACAAATGATCAATTCAGCTTTTAACGCTGCAGCCAGAAGTTTTGAGCTTAAAATGAATCATAGATAAGAAATTTTAGAGAGAGAAAAAAGATTAAAATATTAAAGAAACCAATAATTATTGATTTATTTTTTTAAGTTGGCACATATACTGTGCATATTTATGGGTTATAGTGTGATAATTCAATACATGTATATTATGTGTAATTACCAAACCAGAGTCAATTTTTCATCATCTTAAACATTTGTATTTATTCATGTTGAGAATATTTGATTTCCTCTTTTCTGGTTCTTTATAAAATATACACTGTTCTGAGCTATTGTGTTTCAGAACACTAAAATTTATTTCTCCTATATAAGAACATTTTGATGTCAGTTATCCAACCTTTCTCTATCCTTACTCCTTTCCCTTTTGGGACTATTATCATCACTATTCTACTCTACTTTTAAGAAATCAACTTTTTTAACTTCCATATATGAGTGAGAACAGGTGATATTTTTCTTTCTGTTCTTAGCTTATTTCACAACATGTTGTCTTTCAGTTCTATTCATGCTGCCTCAAATAACACAATTTCATTCTTCTTTATGGCTGAATACTATTCAGTGGTGTATATATCCTGCATTTTCTTTATCTAGTCATTGACATCTTCATTGATTCATATCTAAGTTATTGAGAATTAGTGTGGCAATAAACATGGGAGTGCAGGTATCTCTCAGATATATTGGTCTCATTTGCTTTGGATATATATCCAGTAGTGGTATAGAGTAATCCTATTACAGTTCTGTTTTTGGAAACTCTGCTGTTTTCCATAATGGCTTTACTAATTTGCATTCCCAGCAGTTTTATATTTATTATGAACCAATCACATCTTACTGCCAATTCCTGTGCCTTTCTGCCATCTGAGGCAGTGTCATACTCAATGCAGTGATGTCTTATTCCAGAGAAGATTTTATACTACTTAAATTTTGAAATGGGAGTAGACCCATTTGGCTAACTCTGATGATTAGTCTCATTTACCTCTGTCACTGATGCAGGATCTATTTCACCATAATCTTAACCTACTACCAATTTTCCCTCACTTGTGTTCACTACTTTCTTGCTCTTAAGTCCTCACCTTTAATAATTCCTTATTATATAAGTCTTCCTCCAATACTCATATTGAACTAGGTCTTAATGGTTACTCCTCTGTTCCAAAAAGAGATGGTTACTGTTGGTGAAAGTCATGGAAACATCGTAAGATACATGTATTTTTCAATTGGTAACCTTCCTTCTGGACTCATTCCCTGAAATTAACTATCAATCATCTTCCCTAAGAAAATATTTCTATGTGAATGAAATTCACCCCTTCGAAGTAACTAGGTTCACAGGTATCCTTGTTGCTGTAATGTCCAGCTTGCAACAAGTTCAACTCAAGACTACAAAAACCTCCACACAAAAGCACATATTCTCAAAAATGTCAACATTCAGTTCCATTATATGCAACACACAATTTTACTGTTATTTAGTTCTCCTTACATTCATATCATATCTCTTAGTTTTGAAGATTTGTACTACATGCATACATGTAAACAAGCATAATTCCAAAAATTAAGACTATTTATCTACTTACACCAATAATTTAATTTGAGCTTTCTTGAAGTTTATAGAGGTTTGACCCAGTGTAGGAACATGTAGTCTATGGGTATGTTTTGTGGAATAAGACATCTTTTAGCTCTAATTGTCATTGGTAGTCCAGCTCAGTCAACAAACTATTAAAAATTATTTAATAGCCACAAAACTAAAATATTCTCAGTTTTGAAATGTGGACATCTAGGCTTATAATTTTCATTAATCTGTCCACATCCATACACTTGAATCATAGAAAAGGTATATTTGATGCAATTCTGTATTTCTTAAAATTCCATGCTGTTTCCTTTTATGTCAAGATGGAAATAGGAGTAAGATAATTATAAATATTGATCAATGTCATTAAGTAATAAGGAAGAAATATTGGGGGTGTACCTCAGTGGTAAAGTATATGCAAGTACTGGGTTCAATCCCTAGCACCATAGGAAAAAAAAATTCCTTTCCAAATCCTTGAAGATTAAACTTTGGAATGACATAATCATTAGGTAAGACTGGTAAACCTACTAGCAAAATTAAAAACACCACTGAAAAGCTGTTGAGTGTCCACATATGTACAACTGGGTCTAAGTTCTACCCTAAACTGATAAATGGTCACCTATATGGTATGATTATAGTAATTCTAATGGATTTTTTTCCAACTATCAAATCTTTCCAGGAATAACAACAAATTTCTTGCACTGTTATCCCTTTGAGGAATCTACTTTATCAATATGAGATCATGGTTGTAATATGAAGGATACCTGGGTTTCTCTCTCTCTCTCTCTCTCTCTCTCTCTCTCTCTCACTCACACACACACACACACACACACATAGATGTGCAGACATGGCACACACCTGCCTTGTGTTGTTACTGTGGTGGCCTCCATTAAATGCCATATAATACAAACTCTGAGATTTGAAAGTAAAAAACACTTAGTGGCTGTGCTCGGGCTATTATTTCTAAATTTGTGTGTGTGTATATGTGTGTGTGTGTGTGTGCATGCACATGTTTTAAATCTTTTCAACTAAACTCAGAAAAAAAAATGGGTAACCATTAACTTAACACATTAACTTAACAAGGACAGACATCATCTGAAGTTTTTCTGGAAGGAAAGAAAAGACACATTCATCCAGAAGAAAATAAATCATTCTTAGGAGCTTGGATCTCGACCCCAAATCAAAAGATACAAAGAACCATTGCTATAACTTGACATTTTTTGACAAAAATATAAAGATTATAAAGCAAAAGTACAGACAAGGGAAAGTGCTTTCAATTAAATTGGTGGTTAGCTAGGATGCCATAGCAACAAACCCACATTTGTGAAAAGCATCATGGTTCTTGAAAGATTGTACTTCATCAAACCCCATTTTAACATCTTGTTCTAAGGATGGTACAACTCTTCCATGACACCTGAGACCTGGTGCCACTAGAACTAGTGGGGCAATAGAATTTCAAAGAGGTTGATCTTTAATAGTAACAGTTACTACAAGTAAGTACTGTGTTAATCAGCTTTTCATTGCTGTGACCAAAATATCTGACAAGAACAACTTAGAGGAGGAAAAGTTTATTTAGGAGAGGGAGAGAGAATGCATGCAGGGAAGATGGACCTTCTCCAGCCATGCCTACCTGTCTACAGTTACCTCCCAGTTGGTTCATTCTAACTAGAATGGACTAATCAAATCACATCTAATCCAATCGCATCACCTCTGAACATTCCTGTGTTAACACAGGAGCTTTGAGGGGACACTTCACATCCAAACCATAGCAAGTATATATCCTCTTTTTCTCTTGGGTCCAGGTGAATTTGGTGTCAAGTTTCAAGCAGCCAGTGGACCTGATAGCCCTAACCTGGCCTATTTCAGGAATGAACTTGGGAGAACAAGCAAGGAATGGAAAGGATTTAAACTGAAGAACAAAGGGATATGCTGGCAAGAAGGGTTGAAGCCTCATTGTGATTTAAATTCTAGTTTGAGAAATCAGGGCCTTAATCATACATGAAAGATTTTAGGAAACGACTGTGATTAAAATAGTTCTGGGTAAATTGACTTGGCTTAATTCTTAGCTAGAGAGAATCTTAAATACAAAATAGTGTTTAGAGTTATAAGTAAACAGCTGCATTCATGGATTTTATGGACTGCTGCATCACAAAGAATTTAATTAAATGGCTGATAATTAAAACACAAAATGGCACATAAAACCAAATGAGCAAACACAAATTTTAAGAAGCCTTGTCTGATCTGATATTTTAACGATCTTTGTTATAATGCATATAAAATATATTTTGGAAGGAAATAAATATAAGCTGGATTTCATTACAATATTATTAATGAACAGATATACAAGAAATTGATGCTATCTAAAGGGGACATGTTGGATAAAAGGATTCAGAAGAAAACTGATTTTTCCCATCTACCTAAGTCAAAAGAAAGTGCAGGTGGGTGGTGATTTTGTTAAAATATAGAAATTCCCATTTTTCTAGATTCCTAATCTTTTCTGCATAGAAGATATTTGTCATCAATATATAAACATGTTGAATATTTTCCCACCCTGAAAATAAAACAATAAGAGCTTATACTTACTAACATTCACAGAGTGTGAGAAATTGTTTTTTTAGTATGCTGTATAGTAACTTCTTTAATCGTATATTGACCTCGTATGGTAGTTTTCATCTTTGTTGTGTGATGAGGAATCTGACTCCACAAGGTTTAGTAAACTTGTCCAAGGTCACAAAACTAGTATTTTCTTGCCATGCAGTGTTAACTACTGTACTAATTACCAAACTTTCCTCACTCTCTTTTAGTTATTGTTATTGAATTTCTTTGCTTCTACTCCATGCAGGCTTCCCTGGAAACATCCACATCTCAGTTCTGCTTCCCTCCCTGGGTTGTGCTCTCTGCCCTCCATAGCCAGTGTTGTCTGTGCTATCTGACATCTAAGCATCTTCCTTGGTCTTGATGCTTCTTAAAGCTCTGCAGCATGTTCAACTTCTGCACTTCAGAATTTTCTTTCTTGTTTTCTCTGGCATCATCTTAACTTTGTTTGCTGTGGTTTTTTTTTCCTCTTTCCCTCTGTTAAGTGTCCTTGCAGTGCAATAGGGTTAGAGGAATATAATTCTCTATTCTAAACCATTTCCTACTTCAATGTTAAACATGACCATGTGAGTTGTGTTGGCCATTGGAAAGTTAGCATCTTGAAACAAATAGCCTCATGAAATGCATTTACATAGTTTGACTTGGCCTCTCCAGCTCCTGTGACCCATGATGATAAGAACATATCCCAAGTAGTAGCTGGATGAGGACCATGAGAACACATTTGGAGCAGTCTTGGATCAACCTGCAGCTTGGAGACATACCCAGCTGATCTTAGCTGAATTCAGCAGAAAAATAGCAAACTTGTAGATCATGAGAAAACATCAAGTGTTAACTGTTGTGAGCCACTGGGAGCTTACAAGTTCAGTACCATCACCTATTAATAGACTTCGATGTGAGTAAGTCATGTATCTACATTAAGTTATAGAGTTTTCATTTTTAATGTTGGAAAAGTAATGGCATCTGCTATACTTGAGCTAGTTAGAAAATTAAATAGTGTATGCTGAATGCCTAGTACAATGACATAGTATAAACCCATTTATCACTTTATATTGATATTTTCCTTATCTCTAATCTTAAATATGCTATTAGAAAGCTGCTCTGGGAAGGCACTTGGAGATCTTAAAATCAACATGTTGGAGTGAGGTTATCAGATTTCCTCCTTCTAGGGTACTTAGCATTGCAAATGACAACTCACTTCACACAGCTCACAAAAGAGCAACTTTAGGCTCCACTTTGACTTCTTCTTTATACCCTGTGACCAATCTGCAATCAATTTTTCATTTTCAATTTTGTCTCCAAAATATGTCACCTATCACCTTTCTTCTGTCCTTACCATGAACAGCTTCATTTGCTTAGTTTTCTTTATGAGTCCCTATGTTAGTGAAGATAATGCTAACCGCTATGAGATTAAGCCCCAAATTCAGTAACTTAACACATGCGTTAACTAACTTCTCAGTCCTATGAAGTCCAAGTGTGAGTTCCTGGTAGTGACTGATTCAGGACCTGTGCTCGTTCTGTCATACAGTGTTATTTTTGGTACCTGGCATCATGGCCACCATGTTCACTCACATTAAGCCTATGGAGTGGAAACAAGCATGGAAGATTATAGGTAGAAGGCTTTGGATCAAGAGCTGGAAGTGGTGCTCATAACTTCACTCATATTCCATTGAAAAGAAATCAGTCAAATGGTCACGTGGAACTTTCAGGACAGTTAGAAAAGGCAATCCTACTGCAAGGACTGTGTATGATGAGCTACTGGCCATACATTGCCCCAGTTCCCTTCCTAGCCTCCATGCATTCAGCCTCATCCTATAATCTAATTCCTGGCAGGAGGCAGAGGTTTGTGTGCCTGTGTGCATGCTCAGGTGTGTTTTAAGCACAAATTCAACAATTCACTCCTGTTTAAATTCTAGTAAAATATTGACTAAAACCCAAATCTCTCACCTTGACTTGATGGTCTTACCCTTGCTTTAACTTTCTGAACTTGCCTCATACAGTTTTTTATCTTGCACTGCGGTATACTCACATTGACTTTCTTCCTGTTCCTTGACCACATAGAACAAATTCCTCCTTGAGGGCCTTTCTTCTTAATTCCTAGGATACTCTTCTATAATATATGTGACTGGTACCTTCCTCCCACTGAGGCTTCCATTTTTAAATGACAATTCTCCTGCAAAGCTTTCTCTGACAACCCAGTCTAAAACAGTCACTTAGTGATTTTCTACCACATCATCTATTTTAACATTCTTTGTAGAACTTATGACAATTTGATATATGTCTATCAATTATATACTTATCTATCATCTATTCTTCTATTTATTCTTCCACAAGCAAACAGAGATCCTTGCATTAGACCTTTATTATTAAAAATACTAGCACTATTTGGCACACGACTGGTGTTCAGTGAGGTATAACTCATTAATAACATTTGTTGACCTTTCTATACACAAAACTGAACACACTATCATCCCTTAAACCAACTCTACTGAGCTGAAACAGACAGACATGTTTGCATTTTACATTAACATTACCAGAGCTATTTGTGGCTGAAAGCCAGATTTGCTAAGAAATAAATTGACCAAATTATATCTAAAGAACTTGTAGCTGACCAATTCAATTGTAAGCTCTTCTATTTCTACTGAGCCTAAAAATCCAAATGCAATGTCTGGGGATAGAAAATATGCTATTTTTTCCTCCACTTAGTCAGAAACATTTTTTTTCCCTAAAGAAAATTTATATTTACATAAAGTGAAAAGACAATTTTTCAGACTAGAACAAAATATCTTTTTGAATTTTTTGAATCAAATTATCTTGTTTATATTAAAAAAGTTTATTATAAATGTAGAATGCATTTATTACATGGTATTTAAAAGAACAAAGTTTAAAAAACAATGTTAGAAGGAAAGCTAAATTTTTGACATCTAAAACAAATATATTCTTAATAATTATCCTAAAACATGATTTTTGTTTGGTTCATCTGCAAATGTGGAACTAAAGCTTTTATTCTGTTCCTTTCAAATAGAATTTTTGTAGTAACAAAATCAGCATTGGTAGTTGCTGACAGCTTTCAATGTGCCAGTCACTATGCATGAAGGCTTAACAAAAGCAACAGAAGTTTAGGAAGCAGGGGCCTAAAGAAGTAAAGCTGTATTCCAAAATCAGAGAGCTATCAAGTATAATCACTATACACAGTGCAAATACAATTTGAAAATCACAATTGAATAACTATGCCCTGGACAGTTTGGTTTGTTTTTAAACCAAAAGGCTTTATCTATTAACAGTCATTCTCTTAATATTGAATGCTGTTATTTTAGTAAGGCATGCTTCTGTGTTTGTTATATAACAATCCTGAATAGTGTAAATCAGTAGATTCTCACGAATCTACCCAGGATCACCTTGATGGGCAGTAACTCAATATATGTCCCCAAAACTACTCATATTCTTAGTTTCAACACTAGTGAGATACAGAAAAGATGGTAAAACTAGCTTGCAGGAAACTCCAACTTTAAAATAGCACTGGCCTAGTACCACTGCTAGACTTATTATGCTTATGAAGCCGTTAAATTTGCTTCTGGCCTTTCCATGGACCACTGTGCTTTACTTCTTCTCTGACTCACCTACTTCATGACCAAACCTGCCATCTATTCCTACTCAAGTGCAATAGATGTATGCTCAATAGGAATACTTTCTCACCTTGCTTCTTCTGCTTGTCCCAAACTCCTTAGGATTCTATACACCTTCAGAATTCATGTAATCCCCCCCAAATCCAAATAGTCCAAATCCAAGTAATCCTACCACATTATAAAACCAACATTTACCTATCCTATTTCTCTAATTCTCAGTGCTGTTTTCTTAGATCTTAGAAATTTCAGAAATAAATCCTAATAGTTTTCTTAATGGAAGCTACAAACTGACTTCTTTCTCTCCCTTCCTTAGCAAAAGTTTTGTTTATTTAAAAACATACATTCCAAGTCTCTAATTTGTGAGAATATAATCTACCAAGCAGGTTATTTGGGGCAGGTGTTTCTCAGAGCCTTCAAATTGCTTTGGAGATAGAGCCAGCATCACAAAGGACACAGAGAAAGAGAAGCAGTGATAACATAACATGTAGAGCAAGTGGAATAATATGTGTATAAATATTTAAACTAGGAATAGACATCAATCCTGTGTTTTAATGTTGTATCTCATCTTTAATCACAAACACTTCTCTGTTTAGTTTTCTCTTCTGGTTTGAAGGAAAAGCAAGTATCATGAGGGGTCATTTTTCCATTTAACAGAAGGGGCATTTCCTATAGTTATTTTTTCCAAAGGTAGCAGTTTGCTTAACTTCTTTACTGGATTCCAGGTCTCTATTATCAGCTTTTGTCTAATAATAGCAAATACTTGTGCTTTGTCCTAAAATTTTTATCTTCTATTTTGATTCAATTCTTACTTTTAACACATAAATTAACTTCTGATATTTTAAATCAATGTAAATACAATTAGTGATTATTTCTAATACTTCTGGATGTAGTCAAAGAACACTGTCTAGAAATATGATCTCATCTTGAAGTAGACTCAGCTATGTATGCTATGAACTAGGTATAGCTCATACTGACATAAACCTTATGTTAGGTTTTATATATGTATGTATTTTTCCAAACAAATTTGTTAGAATTTGTATTTAGTTATCCTGATAAAGGAAAAGTTTTCAACTTTGCTAAAAAAATTACATGCCATTATATGATATAAAAATGAAATAACTCAAGTGTGCCATTAAATAACAAATTAAAGCAATATGCTTAGTAATTAGGGCCATAAATAAATTAGTTTTGAAGAAAATTTACATTTTCTGTAATCTTTTATCCACTAAAGATCAGGAATTATAAAACTCAATAATACCAAAACTTAATCTGTGTATTTTATAGGCAAGTTAATTTTGAAAGTGAGTATTGAGCATTTTCAACGTTCAAAATAATAAAATACAATGTTGAATCATCTCCGAATCCTTTGGTGGAAAGACTGAGAGTGTTGAAGTAACCACTGATTTTTCCAAAATGTAAGCTTATTGTCTAATAACACTAGCCAGGAATAAAAGGAAAGAAACAAGGGCAGGTTTAGTGGTAACTTGGGTTAATCTTAAAACATGGACAGACTATGACTGATGAATCTCTATTATGAATATAAAGAGTCCAGTCCACCTCTCTCTGCCGTGAGGTTCCTCACCATGTTCCATGTTCTGCTCTTTGAAACTGTATCCCAAGGATTCTATGATGCTCTAGCGTGGTCCCTTCTTATTTTCTTTCCCATTATTCTGCTGAAATGTTAGTGTTGCCCAAGGTTCTATTCTTGCTTTTCATTTTAGCCCATATATTCGCCCAAATCAATTGCCATCTCTATGCTGATGACATGAATCTGCATTTCCTGCCCAGACCCCTGAGGTTCCAAGCTGTGTATAGCACTTCCTATCTGACCTCTGTAGAACATCAATCAGTGACTTCAACCTACATCACCCCAGATGGAGCTCACTAACTTTCCCCTACACTTGATCTTTTCTTTCTATACTACATTGTATGTAACAGCACCACCAGCCACTCAGCATTACAAGCAAGAAGTGTGTCTAATTATTTCTTATCTCAGTCATTTAGTGCCATTAATTTTCATTTTGTATAGCTAATCTTTCCTAAAGCTACAACTTTAGCTCTGATGCTGATCGTCTCTTGCTTGGACTAATAAGTCTATCTACTAACTGTTCTCTCTGCTGCAAGATCCTCCCACTCTCCTTCCCTACCTAGACAACCCTTCATTTACATTACCACTGAAGTGTTCTAATAAACCACACATTCAACCAAGGTACTCTTTAGGCTCCCCATTTCCCTCTGAAATTCTCCAAGAAAACTTCCAAGCATTCCTACATCTGGAAGACTATGGAAAACTACTGGTCAGTTGTTATGGTTTGGATGTGAGGTGTCCCCTAAAAGCTCACATATAAGGCAATGCAAGAAGGTTCAGAGGAGAAATGATTGTGCTGTGAAAGTCTTAACCCAATCAGTGAATTAATCCTCTGATAGGTATTAACTGAGTGATAACTGAAGTGATAGGGTGTGACTGGAGGAGGTGAGGGAAAATAGCAGAGTAATATAGAAATTGGTACTGTGAAGTGGGATCATTGTGAGACTAACTCGACCATGTGGTTCAGAAGCTTTTTGAGCTTTTTGGATTTGGTGGGAGGAATTTTGAGATGATTAGCAGTGCTAGCTGTAAGTGCTTTAAATTGTTGTAAGGGGAGCTCAATGGCTGATTCTGGTGAGAGTTCAGAAGGCCAGAATGCCGATAGGATTGTGGACAGTGAAGAAAGGGTTCAACAGGGCTCAGGGGAGTACTCTGTTGGAATTTGGACTAGAGGTCATTCCTATTATGTTCTGGCTGAGAAGTCGTCTGCATTATGTCCATGTCCTGAGATTTCTTTCTGTGAGGCTGATATAAAAAGCAATGGACTGCTTAATCTGGTAGAAGAAATGTATAGGCAGCATAGCATTCAGGAAATGACATGGATATTGTTGGTAACTTTTGGCCAAATTTATTATGATAATCAGAAGAGGAAAGTAGTACAGAAAGATTTGAAAAACTTAGATTTGAAAGGTGGGGGTAAAACTAAGGTTAAGGAACTTGCAGCTGTTAAAGACAATACCACCACTAAAGAAATGCTGGAGACTTTGCCCAGAGACAATGAGAAAGATGGCTTGAGGGCATCTCAGGAACTGGCAAGACCATACCCCTCTCAGGCTCAAGAAAGTAAAAGTGAAAATTCTCTTGAGAAGAGACAAGTGGGGCACCATTCTTACACAAGGAGATGTAGGAAGTTTTTTAGATATGCTCAGCCACCCAGACACTCAGGCTGCTTCAACCAGGGTCCTTGAAGATTTGGCAACTGCTCAAGATGGTGACAGACCTTGGAGTCAACCATGTGGTGCTAGTTCTGCAGGAATGTAGGATGCTGGAGTTAAGGGGTCTTGGAGGCTTCCACCAAGATTTCAAAGGCCTTGGAAACCAGACAAAGTGCAGCATGGTCAGAGTCCCTATGGGCATCCCTGAGAACACAGGTATGAAGATTTGAAGAGGAAGCTGAGGCTGCAGTGTAGAACCCCAAGATTAAGAAATGCCAGTGAATTGGGACATTATCCTAGGAAAGCTGCAGGAATATAGCAGAGACAAGCCAACAGAAAGACCAGTCGGGCTGCAACCAAATAGGCCACAGGAGTGGAGCTACATGGGCTCTTCAGAGTGGACATCATGGCTATGTGCTCCAGATGCTGAACACAGAACTACAGGACTTGTTTGCCCAACTGAATTTTGGTCTTGCTTTGGTCCCATTCCTTTTTTCTATGCGCTGTTTTTGAGAATGGAAATGTTTACTCTGTACCTTTATATAGTGGACACTTGTAAATTGATTTAATTTTACAGGAACTCACAATACGAGATTGTGTTGAGCCTCAGAGAAGACTTGGGACTTGAACTTCGAGTAATCCTGGGAATTGTTGAGACTATAGGGACTCTTGGAAATGGACAAAATGTATTTTTCATTGTGATATTGTTGTGAGATTTTGGGAGCTAAGGACTGAATGTTATGGTTGGGATGTGAGGTGTCCCCCAAAAGCTCACGAGTGAGTCAATGCAAGAAGGTACAGAGGCAAAATAATTGGGTTGTGAGAGTCTTAAACCAATCAGTGAATTAATCCCGATAGGAATTAACTGAGTGATAACTGAAGTGGTAGGGTGCAGCTGGAGGAAGTGAGTGAAAATAGCTGACAAATACATTAGTCTTCAAAAATTAGATCAGACATTTTCTCTTCTGTGAGATTTCTTCTTGACCTACTGATACATAGTTAATCACCTGTGTGATTTCAACTATTGAATGTGCTCATACCTCTGTTCATGTATTTATCACACTTGCTGGGATCCTGTGTCTACATGACTAACCACCTTTTAGATCTCTGTGATTAGCATCCTTAAGTTTTCAGCAGAAAAACACAACAAAACATACCAATTAGCTCTGAGTAATAATAGAATTTGTTTAATTTGAAATGTAATTCAACAACTGTTTAGAGCATAAATAGCAATGGGTAGAAAATGATTATCATCAAGTAAGTTGCAAAGACCTAAAATACCAGAATGCTGGGGTCTGAAGAAACGCACTGCTGAATTTTCAAGAAAACTATTACTTGCCTCTTCATAGCACTGAATTCTGACATTCAGATTTTTCTTAAAATCTCAATTACCTTTTTTAATGCAATCTGGAGTACAAATTTAATTTATTGTGTTCACCTTTCCCTGAATATTTTTGCAGTCACTGCTAGATGAAACAAATGCTTAGGAAATATAACTGTTCTTTATAACTTCTGAAATGATATATTTCTTGATTTTTAAAAACAGGATTAGTAGTACAAATGATCTATGACAATGTATCACTAATTTAGGAACAAATATATTCACAGCGAAAGTAAAAAATATTTTTTTGTTTTGAAATGCTCAAATTATTGGCTATGCTTTAAATTGGTTTCACAAGTGCTATCCTTTTAAACTTCTGAAAGACAAGAAGCTTTTTCTTTAATCTTATCATCAAATAAACTTGTATATATTTTGGGGAAGTTTTTATTTGATTGTGTTGATTGAAATGTCATGCCTAAATGGTCAACATTTAAGCATCTGAAATCTTAGCATCTATAGATCTGATAATCTTTGTGATATTTACAAAGAATTATTCTACTACTATTTCCTGTTTTTGTCTTCTATTCTTACTTTAGTATTTATTTTTTGTGATTTGGAGGATTAAATCCAGGGCCTACCACATGCTAGACAAGCAGGCTACCACTGAGCTATGTTTCTAGCCCCAAATTTTTAATAAAAATAGCATGTAAACATTTTTAACCTTCATATCTGCTCAGGTTATCTGCATCACAAGATGTCGTTTTAAAATATATATTCCGTGATAGCCAGAACATTCGATATTTAAAGTACATTGTTGTGGTACATACAGAGCCTAGTTTCACTGCTGAATATGTATTACTTAATAATACAATAAATGTGATATGCAAATGATGAGGGTATGAATTATATAAAATGAATAAACGTGTGATAGATAAGCAAAAACTAGAGAACTATCATCTGGGCCATTAATGATTTTTCAAAATAACTCCAACTAAGAGAAAGAATGTTTCTAATTTAATTTTAACTTTTTATCAGAATATAAAACTGATGTTTCCATAGAATGGTTATGCTTTTAATAATAATAGCATTAAGCAGTCATGTGAATAGAATTTCAAAATTCAAAAAGTACTTTCAGATTTATTACCTTAATTAAGTACAAAAATACCCTTGAGAAATATGTGTGCTAGATGGATATTTACAATATTGCTCACAAATTCTATTTCACAGGAAAGTCCAAAGACCTGTCCATAGGATGCTTTTTAGGAAGTCATACTTAATATCACATGACCCTGTGCCTTTACTACCAACTAATTGGGCAAAAAGCAAGCACTGATCCAAGGGCAGGCAGTTTACAGAGTATCAAGCACTCTAGGATATAACCTGACACAAAAAGTTCATCTGAGACCAATAGATTCTGTCTCCTCTAAAAACATTTGAATTGGGAAATAGCCAGAAGGTCTTTTGAGAGAAGAGCCATGAAGTATCATGGTCATGGTCATAAGAATCATGACCAATCAAAGTTATGAGGGAGCAATGGGAAAAAATGCCATCAAAAAACAACTGTTAGCTCATGAGAGAGAACATGGTGCCTACAGCAAGTAGAGTTTCCTTCAGGTAACTGTGGGTAAATGGCAGTCTCTGTTTTTTCATTCGTTTTGTTTTGTTTTAGAAACCAAAAGATACCAACAAAATCAATTGGTTATCTTATCCCACATTACAAATCAAGTAACTGAAGTCCAAGAGAACTGAAGAGATACATTTGCTATCACATAGTCATTACCACCTGTTGGTGGTGGAACATAAACCTTTTAAAGTCAAATAGAAGGATTCCTCTGCCATTGTTTCCTTAATCTGAATAAATGTCATAATCATCCGGAGAGTTTTACAAAATGCAGATTTACAGGTACTGACTGGGTCCTCCTGAACATAATCTCCAGGGATATGACTATGCCTTAGTTTTAGAATTTAAATATGTTCCTCAATATTATTCTGATGGTCACACAGATTGAAGATAATAACATGTACTCTAAAAGGAACATGAAGCTTTCCAACTTTGTCACTTTTTAAAATTAGCTTAAGGCCTATTTCTAAATGAAATATACAGCGAAAGGAAGGAAAGTTATTTAACATAATTGAACAAGTACTATGAAAATGCAGAATCCTATATGTTGCTAACTCATGATTCTGTATGAGGAAAAGAAAGGAAGTGTTTTGTAGTCACATTTATCCAATATGCTGTGCATTATCAGTAAGTTCACCAAAGTCTAGTCATACAGACTTGTCTTCTTACTTAATGAACTTAAATTTGGGAAATCAGACAAAATATAAAACTAAGTTCACAACAAGTTGAATGTTTTAAGTGAGATAATTCTTTAAAGGTTTCAACTTCATTACCAATCAGTATATAGAAACTAAACTATATCTCTGATGAGCCAAAATGAGGACAAAAATTAAAAATAAAAAAAATTAAGTAAAATACATTGCCTTGACTTGAGCTCCTAGGTTGTTTTTAAGCTCTTGGTTCAATACCTTAGGCTGCTCTACACCAATTTCACCATGTAGATTTCTATTGAATTCCTTTTAGTCTTGATACATCCCTATGAGGACAATTTTGGGTATTACTTGACTGGATTGAGAGATGCCTAGAAAGTTAATGAAGCATACTTTGGATTGCATTTGTGAGGGTGGTTCTAGAGAAGAAACTGTGTGTGTCAGTGAAATAAGTGGGGAAGACCCAGCCTGAATGTGAGCAGCACCATATGACAGACTGAAAGATATGGACTGGAAAAAGTCAAGGAAAGGGGAATTTAAGTCTTTAGTTCTAACTTTCCCTTCTCAAGTGGGTGCATTTTCTGCTGCTATTGCCTTCAGATCTCAGACTTAAAGTTCTTCAGCTTTTATATGCAAACTTGTGCCAGCAGATCTACAGGGCAATATTGCACCTTTGGCCTAAGACTGGGGCTGCATCACTGATGTCTGCTTCTGAGGCTTCTGGTTTCTTGGACTCAGCATCTACTGGCTCTCTTGTTTCTCTATCCTGCAGCCAGCCTTTGAAGAGGTTTTCAGTCTGTGATCATGTGAGTCAATCTAATAAGTACATTACCTTCATATAATTTCATATTCAGAGGAAGGGTTCAAAGGTGGGGCTTCTAGGCTCTGGAAAGCATCACTAACATAATCACCCTCAAGGTCGTATAGGGCAGTGAGGGTGATGTCAAGGCATATATGTGTTACTTGTCAACCAGGGTGAAATGAGGAAAGAAAGAAAGCAATTTTAGTTTTGCAAATATTTGGATGTCTGAGTCTCTCTCTCTCTCTCTCTCTCTCTCTCTCTCTCTCTCTCTCTCTCTGTGTTTTTTCTGGAGAAACCCTAGATGTAGGTAGATGAATCATATATGGATGTAGATATAGATCTCTTTTCCCTATGGGCATAGCAGTGAATGGTCCATGACCTCTTGCCCAAGAGAAATGAGACCAATTAATGATGAGGACACTGATCTTCAAGTAAGGAACAGCAGGAAAAATTGTCTTTGGAAGACCTAAAGCCTAACCTGACAGTCAGTGGGTATGTGTGATGGTTACTTTTATGTGTCACCTTGACATGGGTACCCATATTGAACATTATTTCTGGGTACTTCTGTGAAGGTGTTTCTGGATGAGAAAAGCATTTGAATCTGAGAACTCAGTAAAGTAGATTTCCTGCCCCAGTGTGTGGATTCATGGATTAATGAGGCCTGAGTAGAACAAAAGGGCAGAGGAAACAGGAATTTACTCCCTGCCTTACGTTTGAGTTGAACATCAGTCTTCCATTGGGTGTTGGCCTGGAATTTACACCAAGTTCATAGCACTTAGGACTGGAATCACACCTCTGGCTTTCATGAGTCTTCAACTTGCAGGCAGAAGATTTGGAGGTTTTTCAGCCTTCATAATCAGTGAGCCAATTCCTCATAATAAATCTGTCTATATATGTATATCCTGTTGGTTCTGCTTCTTTAGAGAACCCCAATACAATTTGTTATGATTTATATTTTGCTACTTGAGTGGTTAACTGCAAGGTAACTTTTCACAGTCCCTAGGGTTATGAAATGTATTAGTTACTGCACAGAGCTTCTACTGTGTTTTCTTTGTTTTGATCTTTTCCATTAGTGGAAAGAACAATCCTTCTTACTCTCCTTATTTTCCCTTTTTCCCATCCACATAAGATCATTGCTTTTGCTTATTAAACTCCATTTCCTGAGTTCAACAGAGAAAAGATAAGATCTATGTAAAAATATCTTTATCTTTGGGCAAGCAACAAAGAGGGGTTTAATCATTAAAGTAGATTGGGATTCATTTTTTTAAAATATGATGCTAGTTATCATTTGGATCTGGAATACCCTCCAAAATACTCTTGTGTTGAAAGTATTGCCCCCAATTCAGCATGATTCAGAGATGAGGCTTCTAGGCAATGATTGGATCATAAAGGATCAAACCTCATCAACTGATTAATCTATTTGATGGATGGACTACTGGGAGGTGGGACCTGCTTCGAGAAAGTAAACCTCTAGAGACATGCCCTAGGAGGGTATATCTTCTTTGCAGGTAGTGCACATGTGTGTGCATGGATGCATACATGGATGTTCACATAAACACACACACACACACTAGCTGCCACAAGCTGAGCAGCTTTCCTCCCCACACCCTTCAGCATTATGTTCTATCTATCTAGGGTGCAGAGCAATGGAACTGGCTGACCATGGACTGAATTTTCTGAAACCATGAGCCAAAATAAATCTTTTCTTCATTAGTTGTTGTCTGATATTTTGTCACAGTGATGCAAAATTCCATGCACACCACTTTTAAGTAAAAAGTCAATAACATTCTTTAAGGACAAATGTAAAATAAGAGTCTAGTATATCATCACCAAAACAAGAGCCAGAAAACCTGTGCTCTTATTTACATTCTCCCATGTACAGCTTGTGTGATGTTAGGCAAGTCACTCACAAAAGATGCTAACAATGCCTTGCCTCTGTCTATTCAGATTTTACCAGTTTAGTTCATGTCTCCCCCACTTCCAACATCTAGTACCCAAATCTCTTTATCCCTGGATACCCAGAGCCCACTCTCCCTGTGTCACTTTTTCATAGTTCCAAAGCCATTTTTTCAAAGAAATAGAGAAAGAAATCCTAAAATTTATACAGAATCACAAAAGTCCCCAAGTAATCAAGGTAATCAAGCAAAAAGAACAAAGTCGGAAGCATCATCCTGCCTGATTTCAAACTGTATTATGAAGATACAGTAAATAAACAGCAAGGTACTAACATAGCAATAGACATGTTGAAAATGGAAAAAAAAAAATGAAGAGCTAAGAAATGACCTATGCAATTGTGTTGACTTGATTTTTGACAAAAATGCCAAGAACACACACTGGGAAAAGTACAATGTTTTCCATAGGTGGTATTGGGACAAATGTATATTCATATACAGAAAAATGAAAGTGGGCCCTGATACCACATGTAAAAATCAACACAAAAGGGATTGCAGAATTAAACAAAGGACTTGAAACTCTCAGACCACTCTGAAGATATAGGGGAAAAACTATAAAACATTGGCTAAGGCAATGATTGTTTGGATATGACTCCAAAAGCTCAGACAATTAAAGCACAAATGGACAAATGAGATTTGATCAAACTAAAAGAGATTCTAGACAGCAAAGAATACCAGACAGCAAAGAGAAAATATTAGCAAGCTATACATCTGATAAAGGGTTATTATCCAAAATATGTAAGGGAATCAAAACACTTCAAACAAGAAAACAAATAACCTGATTTAAAAGTGGGCAAATGATCTGAATAAACATTTATATTTTTAAAAAGGCAAACTAATAGCAAATAGATATATGGAAACAACAGTTCGACAAAACTAATCATTAGGGAAATCCATCTTAAAATAACAATAAGATAACACGTCACGTGTTAAAATGGCTATTGTGAAAGGACAAAAGATAACAAATATTGATGAGGAAAGGGAGAAAAGGAAACCCATGTGTGCTGTTGGTGGGAATGTGAATTAGCACAGCCATTATTGGAAAACAGTATGGAGATTCCTCAAAAATAGAACATAATTATTTTTGAACATTTGGTATTAAGGCATTGACAATTGTATTGAAAATACAATTTGCAACATAATTTGCAGTTGGGAACTTATTCTTTTTCTCATATGGCAGGCCTTGTTGGCAATACTATTCTCTACAAGTTTAATAATTATAGACTGAATGAGAACAAAATTACATCCAGCTTAGAGCACTCAGGAGGAAATATCACATGTAACATATATAATACTCAGAAGAATGAAAAGGTTGTTCCTTGAAGCCTACTGTTAAAATTAAGTCAATTATGTAAGTAATGTAAGAGAAATTACTTTTACTTCAGTAAAGATAGATGTGGTTTATGTAAATCATCACTTTTGAATTCTAAAAATGTACTAAATATTGAAGCACCAAATAAAATACATTGCTAGAAATCTCTAAGGAGATTTAAATGTAATTTCAAGTCATTGAGAAATTTTAAATGTGTATCTCTTTAAATGTGCAGCTGTAAATTAACCAAATCCCTATGTGGATAATCTCTTCTCTCCTTTCCTATCAAAGCAGGCAGATACTTTAAAGGGGTGAAATAAATGGAAACAATCTAGAAATTAACAGAAATAATTACAGAGTAAATTATAATAAAAAGTGAGATTTGGCTAAGCACAATTTTAAAACTTTTAAGCAATATTAAAGATGTAAATGTGGTTAACTACTGCTGATGTGATAGGATGGCGGGGGAACATGGTATTTAGAATTATTGCTCCCAACTCCCTTACAACTACAGGTTGTTCGACAGAAAATTTTCACTTTTATTCAATCATGTGTGGGTGTTTTTTGTTTGTTTGTTTTCTGATTTGTTTTTACAAATACATCAGGATTTATATTATAAAGTTTTAAAAGTGTGTGAAACAACAAATAATTTCTTTTTTTTATTTATTTTTTATTTACTTATCAATAAGTAAATAATTTCTTATATTTAATTGGAAGTAAAATGTATGTTTTCCCCATAGTTATAAAATACACTATGCATCCATAAAATTCTATTAACATTGATTTAAATTCAGCTTAGTGATGCAACTTTATCCACAAAGTATGTATACACTGGGAAAACTGCCATATTTGTTTTTCTTTGTAAACTGAAATATTATTTCATATATATGTGTGTGTGATACATATGCATATATATACAAATACTTTTATATATATTTCTTTTTGTGTGTGTGTGTGGTGCTGAGATAGAATCCATGGCCTCATGCATGCTAGGCAAACACCACTGAGCCACATGCCCAGCCTATATTTTCTGTCTACTTGCTTCTTATTTTTATAATTTATCATATTTTCTAGATAAATAATTATTAGTAAGCTTATAGAGTAGTCACTAGCTTTGCTTTTAAAAAAATGACAATAATGGTTCACATAGAAGAAAAACAGGGATTGCAATCAACCAAATAAGGGCTTCAAAAACTCCAAGTTCTCCTTTCATTTAAAAAGTTAGATGAGTGTCTATGTTTAAGAGATACAATCACTGTTAATTATGAAAGGAGAGAGGCCTCTATTTTCTATCTTTTATTGTATATAATCATGTTTTTCACTTCACATGTTACAAAATTAAGTATAGAAAAAAATTAGTGGGTTAGGTTGATACTGAGATGTTTGTCTCAGAATAGAGAATATTGAACATACCATTATTTTAATTCCATAATAAAGAGTAATCACAATGAAAGATAATTCATTGCTCTTTTACCTAACCAAACTTAAAACATTTCCATTTTGAATAATTAAATATGGGATCTGGAAAAATGACGAAAGAATAAATAAACAACAGAGAATCCCTCAAAACAAGTATACAACCCAGCTATTAGGAGAAAGTTAGAGGGCCAATTTCTTATGGATGAAATCAGTTATTTTCTAAGATTATAAAACACTTTACTGTATCTATGTTACATGAACTCTATTCAGAAAATATCCAAGATGAGAAACAGCAAATCTATTCAATTTGAATATCAAATCAGTCATTACAGTCAAAAATATCACTGGAAAAATGAGCAATTCTTTGAAGGAAGAAGAGAATAAATTGATGAAGAAAAACTCATTTTGCAGACATACATAGTCAGGTAAAAATATGCACAAAACTACAATTGGAAAAGAATATCAAAAGAACAATTTTAAGAGTGTTTCTGACATACAGATATGGAGAAGTGAAATAACTGCTTGTGATTGATGTGAATAACTCAACAAAGGAGGAAAAGTTGCCCTGGAACTCAATAAAATAGTTAAAATTGGATTCAAAGGCACTGAGAGGTAATTTAAAAAGAGAGGGAAAGGATGCCAATGTAATGAAGAATAGCAAATTGGGTTTAGGAGAGACTAATAGGCAGACAGCCCTAAGGTAAGAGGTAGAGTTGAGTAACTGAGGCAGGATACACTGAACACGCTAATAAGAGAGAAATATGGATAAGGCAAAAATGAACTCTGCAGAAATGAGAAACAAATCATGACTTAATTTCATTTTTTTGGAATAATAGTCTATCATTCTATACTTCAGTGTTATCAGTACAGAGTTTTATTATTTTTATTAGCACAAATAGTAATACTACATCCTTAGCTATAACACAATGCAATTGCAGAGAATTTCTCTAAGAAATCCTGCAGTTTCATTTCTTTATCATTAATAACTTATTAATATCTTCTCCTTTGAGGGGGAAGGAACAAAATATTTCTTTTGGGAGGTATAGAGGGATAGCAACATTCAAGAATTGTGAAAAAAAATTGAATTTTAGAGGATAAGTCAGCAAAAAGGAAAAAATGGCTTACACTTGCAGGAACTTTTTTTAAAAAACTTACTACAAACTGTGTCATATGTTCAACATTTTGTAAAACTTAATAAATTGTCCTGTTCTATCCTCAGCATACCTTTGGGTATTAAGTCATCTTATCTTTCAGATTGTTAAGGTCAATTTATCCCCATAAAGACAATATAAACTCCTTAATCTTGGCATTCGATGTCTGCCTTTACTTTCTTCAACAGTCTCTGGCAAATTTTATCAGCTTCCTACATCCCAACTAGGTTCCTCACTGCTCCATGGATGCACCTATCATTTAAACCTCTGCACCTGTGGCAGAGACATTGTTATATGCTCAGAAACTCATTTTTTTTTAAACCGAGAACTTAGTTTAAATTACATGTTCAAATGGTTTTACCGATAAGTGAGGGCATATGTTCTGACCAAGGTGCAGGTGGAAATGATATACATGATTTCTGTGCCTGACCCCCAAAGCTTCCATTCAATTTGCCATGCAAGTGCTCTGTTTCCTTTTCTTTTTTCTTCTTTCTCCAGACCAGATACAGGGGAGGCAGTGGAGGATCCTGAGGATCTACAGTCTCTGGGACCTGGGATCATTATTATCTCTTGGAAGATTACCTCTTTAATATTGAAGTGGACTTCTATGTGAGCAAGAAATGTACCATTACTATAGTAAGTTACCAAGACTTGGGGTTATTGGACAGCAGTAAGACTTCCCTAGGTAAGTTATAGCTTTACTTTTCTCTTCACAGTGGTAGAAAAGAATTCTATTTTCTGACCAAGTTCAAGTGAACCTGTTCCAGGAAAACATCTGTGACACCTCTTTAGCACTTTCTGATTCCTGTACTATTCATCAATTCTGTTTCCTTTTTAGTAGGTGCTCTTTTTTTTTAACAGTGCTGGGGATTGAACTCAGGACCTTGTGCCTGACAGGCAAGCACTCTATCAACTGAACTATAGCCCCAGCCCACAAATCTATCTTTAAAAGTCAGGTTTATTGCTATGTAATGTACATAGCAAAAATAATCATTCTTAAGTGTACAGGTCAGTAAGTTTTGACAAAGGCACAAAAAATCAAAACCATCACTACAATAATACAGAACACTTCCATCATCCCTTAAAGTTGCATTATTGTCCTTTTCCATCAGTTCCCTCCCTACTTCTGGTGCATGATGTGTTTTCTGTCCCTGCAGTTTTGTTTTTGTAAAATACAAATGCAAATGGAAACATATCAGCTACAGTCTTTAGTGACTGACTTCTTTCACTGAGCACTTAAGACATATGCATTTAATACTTATATTGTTGCATGTATCCAATTCTTCTTTAAAATTATTTTTTGGTATTATTTTTAGTTGTTGATGGACCTTTATTTTCATTCATTTATTTATACGCAGTTCTGAGAATTGAACCCAGTGCCTCACACGTGCTAGGCAAGTGCTCCACCACTGAGCCACAACCCCAGCCCCTGTATCAGATTCTTACTGGTGAGTACTATTGCATTGTGTCCTTTAAAACATTGACACCAAAATTTATAGAGGCCAAAATTAAAAGGCCTTCATATGCAGTGGTCTGTCAACGATTTTTGTTAATAACATTGAGAATACTATTACTCTGAGTATGTTTTTCTAGTATTCATTTATCCATTCGTTCTTCAGGAAGTTTTTTTTAGCCCCTCTTATGTGCCAAGCTAGTACTATGTACTAGAGCTACAATAGTAGCAAGATCTACACAGACCTTATTTCTTGGAATTTACCTCTAGAAAACTAAGAGACAAACATTAGTCAGTAAATTAATAGTAAAATGCATAAAACAAGTTAAATTCTATAGCACGAGAGAAATAAAGCAATGTCTGATCATCCATTCAAGGAATCTACATCAAGAGTTTATTTTTTAAGATGTTTTGTTTAAAAAGAGGGGAGGAGCTTCTGTGGATTCTTTGCGAGTATGTGATGGGGGAATGGAAATAAAAAGGGCAGCTTGCATCTGGCTCATGCTTTAGTCCTCATGCCAGAGTCAATCACTAATCCTATTGGAAAGAAAGATCACATAGCTGGAATATCTGTTTTCATGAGGGACTTTATGGGACCCTAAGGCACAAGCAGGAAGATTTAGTGCTCAGGTGTTAAGTATGGCAGAGTAGTGGAGAAGAGTTTTCAGCAGAAGTTTCAAGAACTGTTATGTGGTTTCAGGAGGATCTGGGAAATTCGGTGTACATTTTACACTTCATGGGTTGGCAGCGTTGGAAGAAGGAGAGAATACTTCCTGGCAAACACATCATCACTCCCACTGGGGATGTTGGCAAAGGGAGTCTGGCAAAGCTATGCACACAAATAACTTCAAAGTGGTAACAATTGGCTCAAGCACTCAGGGATAAAGAATCTGAAAGTTTTGAGCTCAAAGAAGAGAGCTGGGTGCTTTCCAGCAGTAGCCAAGTACATCTCTGAATGTAGGTGGAGGACCTTCCTAGGCAAGTGCATCTAAAAGGACAAGACTTTATTATGCAGATTCTCAAATAGGATGAACCATTGACTTATCCTAATTCATCTACATGCTCAATAGGATAACAGAAAACTCTCACATAAAGATGAGGTAATAAGTGGTTAAACTTTGAAAAAGTATAATGTATTATCAAGTTATAGTGTTTGGTTTATACAGATGAATTATTTATATATAAATTATTATAAAGAGATTTCATGTATTTTTATCATTTCATCAAGTAAATATTACATAAACAAGGAGGAATTATTAATTCCATTTTATAGAGGAAGGACTGAGATTCAAAGGGGATGGGTGATTTGGCCAAGCCCACATGTTTAGTATGTCACCCAGGTAAGTCTAGGTGCTTTGATTTCTAAATTTAAGGTCTTTCCATCCTACTAAGTCCATCAAATTAAGAATCAATTTTTAAGCCAAGTATATTAATAGTTAACAATGTTTATAAAAAGACTGGTGAAATCTTCACTTTTAGGATTGAAGAGAAGATATTCAGAGAATGAAAATTTTATTCCTTTTTCTAAGTTGTATTACAACAGATTATTTTAATTTTATTTTCAATAGGTATTGTTGAGACCACACACTCAGAATACAGTAAGACATTTTCAATTATCTGAAATGAATATTATTAATTGTTGAAAATCAAAGGCAAAACCAGGGATATTTATCTCATTTCTGATATATGCCAGCTTAGCATTATGTTTAAAAAAAATCTGACAAAATGCTGTTGGAATTTGGCACTTATTAAAAATAGTGAAAACTTGCTTATATCCTTTTACAAAACTTTAAGGATGGACATGTTTTCATTGTTCTTCCTTTGACAAGCCTATGTTTAGGTTTGAAAGGTTCATGTTTTGGTTTCTTCTTGCTTCCAAATAATAAATTTCTGGTTTGGAATTTAGACAAGTTTAGTTATGCAATGCATCTTAATACTCACAGTTCAACATATTTCCATGCCGACCAGATGTTAGTACTCTCATGCATTTATACCTTATGACACTCATAGTGATATGTGGTTCCAGAGTTGTTTTAAATATTTATGCTAAATTTTTAAGAAAGCAGATGTTCTTTGAACATTTCTCACAAGTTTTTTTTTGTACAATAAGAGCATTGTTTAATAAATCCACAATTCACTGAGCTGAGATCTTGTGAAAAGTTTCTTTCTTTCCCCTCACAATGCCACCATTATGCACGTTAAAGGACTATTTATTCATAAGGCATTATGTTAATAAACACATATTGAATGTCTACTGGGCACCAAGTTCTGTGTCTGTTGTGGCTTATTGTACAATAAAAGGTAAGGTTCTCAAGATTCTCATTCCCACAGACCAGACAAGAGCAGACCAGTGCTCTGACAATCACCATATGGGATGACAAAGGGAAGCACAGATTGCCATGGAAAAACAAAGAAAATAACAGTATGGATTTTCCCACCTAAATGAGGTGGTGAGTTTCCTGAGGGTGTCTTTGAGAGTTATTCTTAAAATAAATACTAAAGTTATAATAGGGGTTAGTCAAATGAGAAATGGAAATGCAGGCATATGAGCTTGTCCAAAGGCTTGGAGGCATGCAAAAGGAGGAAGCCTTCAATAAAATGAAAATCTTTACAAGAAAACAGTTCTTGTGCCCTCTGTGGAAGATGTAGCAGTTGAAGATCCTGGAAAGCAGGCAGAGACCATATGCACCATTGAGAAGTTTGGAATTTATTCAGAGGACAGTTGGAGAGTCATCTACTGGTTTAAATCATGGAATGCTACTCCTGAACTAGTTGAGTGTTTTAGTAAATTTTGCATTGCTATGATAAAAACATCCCAAAAGACAACTTAAAGGAAGAAAAGTTTCTGTAGGCTTACTGTTTCAGAGGTCTCAGTGCACATATGGCCAGTTCTTGTTCTGGGCCTAAGGTGAGGCAGCAAATCTTGGGGAAAACACAGTGATTAAAACGTTGCTTAGCTCATGGTGGGATCAGTAAGCAGGTTGGTGGTGGTGGGGATAAGGGGCCACAGGGAAGATATACTCTTCCAAGGAATACCCCAGGTGACACCTTCTCTAGCCATGTCCCATCTGTCCAAAGTTAACATGAAGTCAGTCTATTCCAACTAGGATGGACTGATTAGGTTACAACATTCATCTAATCATTTTAGCTTTGAATATTTGTGCATTAACAGGAACTTTTGAGAGAAACATTATATCCAAACTGTAATATACCCAAGATGGATGAGGCTCTAAGACAGAGAAGCTTTGAGGTTTATTTTGTTATTCAAAATATTATTCTCATGAGTAACATGAGAAAGCAGTGAGGGTGGAGGGTGGGCTTAAAGACTGATGATGTGATAGGGAAAGAGGGAAGTGCCTGGGATTAGAAGAGAGTGTCCATGAGAAAGGGAGGGACAGGTTGAGCAGAAAGAAATATTAGGTTCAATTCTCTGCACCCCAAAATTGTGGTGCCTATTGAACATCCAAGCAAATTGCCCAATAGAAAGGAGGGCACTTTGTTCTGCTACTCCAGAAAGAGATCTGAGATATAGACAGAGACTTGGAATTCATCAGAATATAGCATAGATGAGGTCTGGGGTCAAGCCCAAATCTGCACTCCTGCTAACTGTTCCTAAGTGATTCCAAAGTAGGTTGTTCACAGACCACACATAAATTAATGAAGAGAAGGTGAAACTGTTGATGTAGATAAATGTCTCCAGGAGATTCTACAAAGAGACAAGGATGGTGCATTGGAGAAGGAACCATTGAAGTGACAATACTGGTGTCACAGGCAGGGAGGAGAAGATGAACTCTGAAAGGAAAGAATCTGAAAAGGAATGAGCAGAGGAAAGCAGAGGGAGAAAACATCAAGGAAGGACATGTCAAAATAAACATATGGCACCAGCACATCTGAAGATTAGGTACAGCAAGAACATCTTGGAAAACTGATTAAATGTGGCAACCAAGGGGGCTGGGGAATTTGATGAGAAGATTTTGGTGGGACAGATGGGGATCAAATCCAATTGTGGAAGACAGAGGGTTAAGGGCCATGGGAAGTGGAAAAAGTGGGGATGAGAAGTCTTCCTATGAAGAGCGCCAGTATTGGAAGTAGTTGGGGCCCAAGAACACTGGAGGTATTTTTAATTTTAATTTTTAATTGATTTTTGAGTATGTTTATATGCTTCAAGTTAGGAGAAAACAGAGGTGGGGGAACCAGAAAAATAATAAGAGCAGAATGAGAGAAAGAAAGACATGGCAGAGAGGGGGAAATAATGAGTTACCATTTGGCAAGTGTATATGTCTAGCACTTTAAATACTATCAGATATTTTGTTCTATTTCAAGGTAAAAATATGATTATTTAGCTATGTATGGATATGATTATTCCCAATTTATGGGTCAATGAAATAAGATCCAGAGAGCAAAAGCCAGGTATCCAAGGATCCACAAGAAGCCAAGCCAGGACCCACATTTTTTTGCTATCATACTCATTTTCTTTAAACCATACCAGGGTTTCACATTTTTAATACCTTTTGCTGCCTTTCACAGATATTAAAATTACACTTCCCACTTCCAGTGGATATAACATACCCCTTCAGAACAGGTCACCAAAATCTGTATATTCTCCCTAGCCAAGAATTCTGAACTTTGTAGGGTATAATATAAATCACATAATATTTTTTATTTCCAAATATGAAGTTACAATACCACTAATACTTTTTAAATTCCTCATACTCCCAGATTCCACTTTTCCCCTCCTGCAAACCACCATGTTATTCTCTGGCCTACGCTGTCCTAATACTGTTTCATGTGGGGAAAGGATCCCTGCCATTTGCCACTTTCTGTGTCTGCTATTTCAAAAGATTGATGTTATGTACATGAATCCATATCATCAAGAAGCATTTTTCACAGAAAGCCCTGGTATGAGGTTCTCAGAAATGCTGTTAGTAACAAGCCCTGGTATGAAATGCTGCAATGGTAACGGCTGGTTTCACACTCTGCATGCAGTGCTTCACCTTGGTGTCCATATGACAGCCATGGGGAAAGAACTTCACCCAAAGACTCAGGCTGCCTTCAGTCCCCGAGAGACTCCCGGAGAAACACATCTTTGTACAACATGATGATGCTCCATGGTTTCTAAAATTGTGTAGAACATTAATGGTCCCCAGTTTCTCCAGAGCCACCTCAAATCCATTCTACAATATACAGAATCTTCCATGTTCCTCTCTTTCTCTCGTTTTAATCACCTTTAAGAAGATTCTATTCAGCCCACATTATTTCAATATGTCTTAGCATTCTCAGCATGAATTATTCATCACTTATTTTCTTAGTCATTCTTCCTATGTTTATATTCATGCGTTGAGAACTGCCTTTGAGAATGAATATTTTCTTTTCATTCCATTGCTCCTCTCTCATTTTACCCTTTATGCCTTTGTGGCCTGAAAGTGCAAGATTTTTTTCTCATCACATACTGATTTTCCTGCTTTGGTAATTTTTATTTTGTGAAATCATGTAATACATTTATTACATCAAGGCAACAATGTTTCTTTTTGGTTTCCTTAGATCTCAAAATTTCAACAGAATTATGAAGTTATAATAAAAACTGACAATACCTGAGCTTTAAATAACCCAAATTTATTCTACTAGTCCTGTATTGGTCTTATTAAATAAACAGTGTTAACTATGACATTGATGATGAATGTTCTAGTGATCAAAGAAGGTTTTTGTTAAAAAATTCTAAAATGCATTAATCCTAAATCCTAGCTTAACCTTCCCCCCACCCCGGAGTGAAGTTAAGCAACACATTAAAATTTCCACTATGGCTTAGCCCTTCATTTTATATCTTACATTTATTCATATTTTATAATAATTTTATTTTTATTTACTTCTATACTTCTTACTTTCTAATTATTTAATCAAATTAGTACAATATGCATTAAACGGGTGATAAATGGGTGATATTGTATAAGCTTCTTTTACTCCCATGTAAACTTAAGGATAATTTTCACAAACAGATTTATTCTGACAGCTCAAAGGGACAGCAGGATGAGAAGTATGTTGGAGCTCTCTTTTTCCTCCTCTTAGCTGAGTCATCTTTATCTGTACAGCTGTTCTTTAGAAGCTGCCAGAATGACTTTAGCTCCTGCTGACAAGTAAGGCAACTCACCAGGGAACACAGAAAGGTGTAGTTCCTCCAAAAATTGGCCTGAAAATGCATATAAAAATCATGCACGTTGTTTATTATTCGATAAAATTGTTTTCTAGTGTCAAACAACCAAATCTTGAGTTTATTCAGTCTCTACAGGAATCTGAGCAGTTTTCCACTTTCAAGTTTCTTTTTTCTTTAGAATAACATATAGATTAACTGTGTTCTGCATTTTCTTGAAAGACCTAACTAGGTTCACCTTGTATCACCTATACTCAGTGATTTCATTCAGGACCGATTTCATAGGTCAAATACTGTTTGACAGAAGATCTTCATAGTTTTTAATAGCAAATTTGCTATTTCTGAGTTTGAGTCATATCTCCAGGAGATCTGATCTTCAAGGCATACCCTGATCCAAAAATATCCCACATGTTAACTATTCCAAATCGGTTTTTGCCCTTTTTCACTAGTAGGCATACAATCTGTAATCATTATTATTTGTCAATTTATCTTAATATTTCCACATTCAATCTCTTACAAGAGGTTTTAATAAAGTGCTTAAGGAAAATAAATCTGGTTTTAATTAAAAGCAAAAAAAAAAAATAGCGTGTAGGCCAAATGACTGCTAATGACTTGACCATTTATTTACAGCAGGTAGATGTTTTGTGTTTTGAATGAGATATAAAACTGAGATAATCATTAAAAACAGGGGTAATGGTATTTCCCAGAAAGAACATTTTCTAGTGCCCTCTGACTGGATTCCAGTTCATGAAATCACAGCCAGAATTTCTGAGCTTTCCTGTGGTTCCAATTGGCATACTTCTCCACTTCTTGCTTACTTCTCTGTGAAGGGACATGGTGTCCCAAATTTAAAGGTTCAAAAGCTCTCCCCAAGGCAATATGTTAGAGCATGCCTGAAGATTTTAATTACAAATCAACATGTAGCTATAAAAATGATTTTTTCTTCCCAAGTCTTAGCATTCTCTCTCTTTCTCTCTTCCATGTACACATACATAATCGCTCTAAGAAAACTAACTTGTATGTTATGCTTTAATTAATTTACACACAATACTTAGTTCTTATTAAATGCAAGGGACTGTATTAATAACGGGTTTCAGGGTTGGGAATGTAGCTCAGTGGTAAAGCACTTTCCTACCATGTGTGAGGCCCTTGGTTCAATCCCCAGCACTGAAAAAAAATAGCTTTAATAATTAATGAAACAAAAATAAAAATGTGGTTAATATTCTGTATAGATGTAAGAAGAGAGAGAGAAGTCATAAAGAAAGGAGATTTTATTACTTTGATAAAACGTAATTTTTTTTAGAAATTTAAAGTCTTGATAGGATATCCATTTTTTAAAAAATAAATTATGGAATGAAGTTGTATTTAATAATGGATTTTCAAATTATTCCTCTAGGAGTTGATTCTGGAAGGATTCTTTGGTTTGCCCTCAGCAAGTGCCTCAAGCTGGGAATCCTACAAGGTTAACATTGCCCCTCTGTCCTTAATAGATTTCTCCAAACTTATATGGTTTATATCTTCTAGCTTCCAGGTAAGATTTTATTTGAAGAGAGTTTCACAGCTTAGAACTAATTATAAACATAGACGAGGCTAGATATTATTTTAAGTTCTCTTCCGGCTTCATCATTCAAGGGTTCAAGAATATCATGTTTTACTCTGGCTTTGTAATTTCAAGGGGATTATCTTTAGAAGAGTCTGTCTTGCTATCACTAATTTTTGGAATGAGAGCTCAAATGTGCTGTCATTAATTTTTGGAACGAAGCTCCAAAGTCACATTGTACTTTAAGTTCCTGCTTTGTTACTTGTGTAATCTTGAGCAAGTTAGCTTTTCTTCTTAAACGCCAGTCTTCTCTTTTTTAATTAAAGGAAACACAAGTAGAATCTTAATTACAACTTTTTATTTTATATTTATATTTTTTATTTTGATTCACTGTTCACAAATGGGGTACAACTATCGTTTCTTTGGTTGAACACAAAGTAGAGTTGCACCATTTGCCTAATCATACGTGTACATAGGGTAATGATGTTTCTCTCATTCTATTATTTTTCCTTCCCCCCACCTCCTGCCTGTCCCTCATTTTCCTCTATACAATCCATCCATACTCCATTCTTGCCTCCCTCCCACCTCCTGTTATGCATCATCATACACTTATGAAAGAAATAATTTGGCCTTTGGTTTTTTTGGGATTGACTTATTTCACTATGCAAGATATTCTCCAATTCCATCTGTTTACCTGCAAATGCCATAATTTTATTCTTCCCTATGGCTGAATAATATTCCATTGGGTATATATTCCACAGTTTCTTTATCCATTCATCTATTGAAGGGCATCTAGGTTGGTTCCACAATCTAGCTATTATGAATTGAGCTGCTATAAACATTGATGTAGCTGTGTCACTGCAATATACTGATTTTTAAGTCCTTTGGGTATAGGCCAAGGAGTGGCATAGCAGGGTCAAATGGTGGTTCTATTCTAAGTTTTCTAAGGAATCTCCATACTGCTTTCCAGAATAGCTTCACCAATTTGCAACCCACCAGCAATGTATGAGTGTACCTTTTCCCCCACATCCTCATCAACACCTATTGTTGCTTATATTCTTAATAATAGCCATTCTAATTGGGGTGAGATGAAACCTTAGGGTAGTTTTGATTTGCATTTCTCTTATTACTAAAGATTTTGAACATTTTTTCATATATCTGTTGATTGCTTGTAGATCCTTTTCTGTGAAGTATCTGCTCATTTCCTTAGCCCATTTATTGATTGGGTTATTTGTATTCTTGGGGTAAAGTTTTTTGAATTCTTTATAGATTCTGGAGATTAACACTCTATCTGAAGTGTGTGTGGCAAAGATTTAGTTACAACTGTTAAATTCGAAATTGTATGGAAATTTCTTAGAATGGTGTTGGGCACACAGGAAGTTATGGAATCAATAGCTCACTTCTCCAGTTCCTGAATATTAGTAGTTGAACAAATTTTTCCTCAGGAAGAACCTGTATTATACAAACACAACATTTTATAATTCAGGAACAGGTCTAAGTTTTTATCCTGATGGACTTTTCAGTGCAGATACTCAGAAGACTTTACAAAGTTCAGTGTACCATTTGTGGAATAGACCAGTGCACCAGTTAAACAATAGATTTTCTTTTTTTTTTTTCAACAAAAATAAAGAGTAGATACATTACATACCTTCTCAGAAATCATTAATTAACTGAACTGTAGGCTTCGAAATAAAATCAGAGTCTTTGTTCTATGGAAATAATATCATAACCATATAACTTGGTAGACTTTTAAATTACATTTAGCTTCTTCAAAAAGAGTTTTAGCTGAAGTCCAATAGCCCACAATGTTCCAACTGGTATATGCAGTTTTGTAATATAGAGAGTCTATATTTTTTTATGACTCATGGAAAGTTATCTTTTCTGATTTATTACAGAATAGAATAAATGCTATTTAACCTTATGAGTTTCAACAAATAAATCTAAAATAAATGCTTTACAAAAGTCTTCAGACTTATAGACAAGTTAAAGCAGTGGAAAACAACCACATTTCCAGTACATATAATATTTAATGTATATGAAAAGGAAGGTGAATACACTTGGTTACTCTCTTTGTAACTGATTTAAAATATTCACCTTTTCAAGTGAATATTCACTTTTCACAATGCTGGTTAATATGTTTTGTGATTTTATGGAAACAAAAAACAAAGCCAGCAAATTCACATTTTTCTTCCCCAAATAGGAGGTTAGCTATTTCTCTCAAGAAGAAAGAGACATTCAATCAGAAAAGTCGAAAAATGAAGTCTTTCATGAGAAAATTTAGCAAATAAAATAATGAACTTTTGTGTGTGTGTGTGAAGGAAGATAAGAAACTCTCAGGAAGTGAAACCCAGGATGGAGCCAGGCCAAAATAAAAAAAGTAGGGATGGGGTATGACATCACTACTCCCCTGCCTTAACTTCTATCAAGTAGAGACAAAGATTTCTTTCCACTCTGGGGAGGAATGAGAGAATTTGAAAAACTTAAGTACTTGTCAGAGGGGAACTGGAAAAACCCCTCTCTAGCATGAATGATGCTTACAAGGTCTTTGTCTGGAAAGGTGGGTCCTGCTGTCACAAGTGAGCAGGGACAGGAATCCCCGTGAACCACAAGGAGGACTGCACAGCAAGTGCAGTATCTCCAGCGCTGAGGGGGCCTCTGCAGTGTTCACTTCTGCCGGCAGTGTGAAGCTGTGCCAACCTTCAGGGGCTTCCAGCAGGAGCCCCCCAACCTGGCAGAGCAGTTCAGCATGTTTTTGTGCAGCAGTGTCGTGGGCACAGCTACCAGCTCAGCATTTCAGTGATATTGCACAGGTTTCTGGAGCAGGATTTCAGTTACAGCATAGATTTTCTTAGTGCACCAAGTAATCAATCAGAGACTCTGCACAACTGCTAGGAAAGACATTGTTCTTAAGACACTGTGGGACAGCGGAAGACAGACCCATAAACATCAGTGGTGCTATTAATTTTTACTATTTCCTAAGCTGCTGATGGGAAAAAATACTCATTAAGTTTATATGCTTCATTTCATTTGATCTTCAATATATTACTGTGAGGAAGATAGGATAAAAATATCATTTTGGTTTTACTGAATTTAGGGAACAACATTAAAGATTCTATATCCCAGAGGTTAGGGAACAGGGAGCAGAATCTAGCCAACCATAATTCCCACACCAGAATCTTGACTCTATCACATAAATCCACTAAAGTTTTTATGGGACCAAACACGTAAGTTAATCAATGTATATAATTTTAGGCTTGTTTTAAAATTCTAATTATGCTAAATATGAAAATGAAATGCATAAAATGATTTTCATGGTGAAATTTAAGGGATTCCAAAATATAGTAACTTACTTGTCATAATTACCTGTATATAAGAAAACTAAAAACAGATGGAAAATCAGAGCCCTCCCATGTAATCTTAAAAATTTAGAGTTTCAATCCAATGCCAAGCATTTCAGACTCTCTACTTAAGGCCAAGAATACTGCATTTTAGAAGCCTAATTTGTTACTGCCATTGCTTCTCATTTTGTTTTATATTTTGCCCCAAATTTAAAAAACAAAAAACCCCAGAAATACTATTTTGTGGAGGCCTGTTGGAGCAACAAGCTCACCCCACATCCACACTCTTTTGTGACATCTTTGGCACTTGGTCATGAGGAGTGCTTTGCCCTATCCATCTTCTACCTGGTATATGGTTGACTGCCTTCAACACAAGACCGAGTCAGCTGAGATTAGTCATTCAGGGGGAAAAAAAATCAGTGGTTCAGTCTTGGGCAATAGGTTCAGTAAATATTTAAGTGTTTATTATGTGCCAGTTGCTTTCACAGAGGTTATTACAACAAACTCTGAGGTAGGTACTAACCTTCCTGCAGCAAAGAATGCTCAATGACTTCCTCAGGGTCATGGAGTGGAACGTTGTTACTGGGATTTGATCCAAGATTTTGAGGTCAGTATGGTTGGAGCAGAAGTTTTTAAAATACTCCAAATTTTAAAAGTGAAGAGATGAGGAAGAATCAAGAAAAGTCATTGAAATGGAGTGGCCAGTGAGATGAGGGTAGAGCCAAGGGAAGAAATTATTTCAAGGAGGGAGTAATAGTCACTCCCCAAATGCTGCTGATGGTTCCCATATGCAGACTGAGATATGATCTTTGGGTCCAGCAACATAAGGCTACAGAAGACTGACCGAGTGCAGATATGGGGACAAAGCCTGATTCAAGTGGTTTGAGAATCATGGAAGAGCAAACAGAGAAAAAAATGTGCAAAGAACATGTTGGGATTTTGCCATAAACCATAAAGAACGTGAAACTAAGAAAGAAAGCTGGAGAGAAGTGCACAAGGATCTCTGAATCCTTGAGAATCTCAGTAACACTGAAACACAGAGTTAGGTTGCCTCATCCTCTGTAGCACCAACTGGTAACCTGGGATCTAGGAAGGGATTCTGAAGTCCAAAGAACTCTGTAAAATTGTAAGCAACTTCTTTTCTTTGTGTAAATTTGTGTTTCTTTTCCTGGGAGAGAATCTTCAGCTTTCATTGGGTTCTCAAAATGGTCTAAAATGGTCATAAAAATTCACCACTAACACATAAAAACTATACATAGTAAAAATAAAACACTAGTAATTCAAATGTAGTCCATTCTTAGGGCTCTCACTTTCCCTTTCCCCACCCTCTCATTCCAACATAGTGGTCGTTTAGCTGTCCCTTCAATCCGCCCAAATCTCTATACTTAAAGACCAATGCACTCACTGGTCTTTTGTCAGAAAAGTTTTCTGGTCCTCTATCCAGTCTCTCATTGTCTTTAGCTTTCCGTTGAAATGGTTCCTTATCAAACAGGACTTCGTGCTTTTTGTGTGTATTAGCAATTCCACTCTCAGGCCTCCTCTCTGCCACCTCTTCATGCCAGGCCATGTTTCTTCATTCCACCCATCCCCACAAGGCATCTTGCCTTTCCATTCATTTGTCTGCTTGTCACTGTCTTTAGATCAACTAGGCTTTGTACCGAAAGTTCTATAAAAGGAAGGATTTTGCTTTTTTTTCCTTTTCTTTATCTATTTTTTTTCTTTTCTGGTTGTTTTTTTGTTTTGTTTTCCCAACACTTAAAATCAAGTCTTATATGTAGTGCCTGCTTAATAAACATTAGTTGCTCACTGAATCTCAAATTGTGATCAGCTATTTTTTGGGTAACAGCACTGACAAGTTTGTCAAAATGTAAATGTTTTCAGAAGGGCTAGGAACATACTTCTTTCTCCTCTATCTTATTCTATTGTCCCCCTTCTCAATATCTTTGTTCTTTGACCCTTAAATGTTATCGAGAAACACACTTAAGTGTCCCCTAGCTGAGAGCCCTCTCACAGCTCTGCCAGACCACTTGACAGTTACTCTCCTGTGCTTCCACCTCCTGTCCTCACCTCTGTACCCATTACCATGCCATTTCCATGGCTTCAGCTCTGGAAAGGGGTCTCTCAAAAGGTCAGTGATTACCTCATTGCCAAACAGAGTGATCTGATTTTGTCCCTCAAAATATAAGAGGCTGTGTTTGGCCTTGCTGGCCAGCTTCTTGGCTTCTCTTGCATCACTCTCTTGGTTCTGCTCCAGCTCCTTGAAACTCTCCCCCACACTCTCCTTTTCATCCCTCCTTCCTTGGTAGACTCCTGCCCTTGGGGTAATCTCACTTTCCATTCCTCAGTCACTCTCAGGGCTTCCACTGAGAGCTGCCAGAATGGCTGGTTTCTCAACTCCGTGCTCCACCTTGCCTCTTGAATTCCACAGCCATGATTATACCTGCTTAGGCCATCTCTGGACCTTGGTTTCCCCATTTGTAAAACAGACACAGTACAACTATACAAAGAATTCATATTGAATATGAATATGTAAGATGCTTTTAATAAAATGTTAGTTCACTTGCTCAAACTGACATGAGAGTTCCTTTCTTGGTGGCTCAGCACGTGGAGTGTTACCTTGTATAAGCACTAATGTTATCAAATGATAATGTTATCAAAACCACTATACCTGTCACAGCGTTCCCTGCCACTAATTGCACCCTTTGTGTAAGGGTTTCTAAAAAATGTTTCTGGCTTTTGTTTTTGTAACCAGAAGGGAAGATCTGAGATGACGGGCAAGAAAGTCATCTGTTTTGTCTAGCATAACTACACCAATGACAGTAACCAATATTTTATGATAGCTAGACTGCATTTAATGAGCTGTTTAAAACCCTTGACCTTGTTTTTAGTTGATGATTATTAGTGCCTTTCTGATGAACATGAATTTTAATGAAGGTCTTCCTCATGGATTTGGACTAAAATATTATTTTTTCTTATATATTTATGAAAGGATAATAATATTGTTCTAACCTCAAAGTCATAGTTTTCTTTGTATAATTGCACAAAAGAAAGCTTTGCTGGGTGTGTGAAGATTTCTTTGGTAGAACTAAAAGGAGCAAAACAAAATGTTTTTCACTTGCTTAATAGATTGTAAAGTCTTTCAGTTAAATTTATATATCTCAAAAATACATTTTTCTTACCCTGCCTCATTTCATTCTACCTTTTTAGTATAAACTTGATATTTTTCCATGAATTTCCATTTAATGAATAAAAGTATGGCAAGAAAAACCTAGTACCAGAAAATCGCTTTTTAAAAGAGCTAGAGTCAATAAAAATTGAGTTTATTTAATTTATAAAGGATGTTTTCTTTGACAACATGTAATCTGGAAAAATCATCAGAATGTGATCCCAAGAAAGCAAGCTCCTGTTGTGTGGTTTGGCCATAGATCACAAGATCATACTAGAAAATGCAACTTTTATTGAAGAACAGTTTAAGCGGAGGGTATAAATAAGCAAGTGGCTGCTTTCAAGGCTATTTGCAAAATATGTAATATGTGTTTTTGTTTGCTTTCAGACAAATTACATTTAATTTAAATGCTATCCTTCAGAAATTTTGTCTAATAAAATTGATTGCCATAACACCTGCATGGTTAATATCTGCTCTCACCATTGAAGACTAACTTGGTGTCAAAACTTTCACAGAGCCTCCAAATACTGAAGAATAAAACTTCTAAAGACTGCATTGATCCCCCTCTCTTCCTTCCGCTTTTGGTCATCAACTAAGCCAAAGGCCCTTTTCACTTCATAAAATAGCTCTTATAAAATAGCAGAAAGTAGAAAATTTGACATTAGAACCAGAATATAAAAAATAGCCTTCAACTAGATCTATCATCTTCAGATTTTCAAGTAGGAGGAAATGTGGTTAGGAAGAGTTTTCCCTGAAATTGTATGATTATGTTGCATATAATTAAAATAGCTAGAATGTGAGGTACAATAGGTAGCTTTTCTAGAACCCTGGGATTAAAATAGAAGGAAATTAAATGAAATCTGGTTGTTGAAAATAATTTAATGATGATGAATATTTTGACATGTCAAAATGGGTTAATTGTAGAGATTTTTTTTTAACTTCTACTTTAGAAATCTTTTAGAATAGCACATAAATTTTATTTCCCTGAAGCAGGCATAGCACATGCCGACAGTGTACTTCCCTTAAGGAAAGGGCATATTCATGTGCTCCAAGGATTTTTGTAAAAAGCACAGGCGAAAATTATGTTGAAAAATAAAATTTTTGCAAGATAAATTTTTTTCCTTATTGATTTCCTAAAATACTGTTAAGTTGATAGAGGGTACACTAAAGGTAACCAGTGTTCCAATATATGGTCCATACCTCTTGTTTTCACAAGACAGATGCTCCATAGCATCTGTCACACAAAGTATTAAATTTTGGAAATAAAATATATACATTGTGTAATGAACCCATACCCAATTTTATATAATATATTTCAAATTATAAGCAAGAATTACATTACCTATTTTGGTTAATACATATGTTCAAGTTAAACATGAATATTTAGAAATGTCACGTAAGAAATAGGAATATTAATTATGAATGGTCTATTTTCTGCTTCCTAACCAACATAAAGACGTGATAGTTTCAATCTAGAATCATGAAGCCTGGTTATGCCAGGGTTGCTACCTGTGGAACCAAGAAGAAATCAAATGGGTCTTGTAGGTCTCATAACACTCATTTGTAAAATGTAGAGTTTTAGTATATAATTATTTTCTATGCTCTCTTCCAGTTCTTTGGATTCTTACTTAAAGTACTAATTCCTCATAGAGGCTCCCAAAGTATAAATGTTTTTATGTCGCTAACTGTATCTTATATTTCTTTGGCACTTCTGGCACTGGTGTTGAGTATGGAGGCACTTGATTAACCATTAATAATAAAACATGTTTTCAATAGTATTTCATACCCTAAATCACTTTTACAAACACCATCACATTCAGCCTCTAGTATTTCCAACCTATAGAGGGAAACATGGGCAAGAATAATATTCTCTGTTTCAGTAAAGTGAGAACCCAACTTCAAGGGGATTAGGATTCTATCTAAATTACAAAGCCAAGAAGTAGCCAATCTGGCTTCAGAATTCAAGTTTTCTCATCCTTCACCCAGTGCATTTTATTGATAAAGTCATTTGACAAGTTATGCTTGCATGTACAGATTGTTTTTCTAAGTTTCTAACTATGCAGAATAAAAATATTTATAACTTTTTTTTTTTTTTTTTTTGATGGAGAAGGGAAACCAAGAATTGAATTCAGGGACATTTGACTACTGAGCCACATCCCCAGCCCTATTTTGTATTTTATTTGGAAACAGGGTCTCACTGAGTTGCTTAGTGCCTCTCTTTTCCTAAGGCTGGCTTTGAACTCATGATCCTTCTGTCTCAATCTCATTAGCCTCTGGGATTACAGTGTGTGCCACCACACCTGGCAATATTTGTAACTCTTCATGAGTCTTTGTAGATGTCCCCATTTTTGATCATTGCCTTTCACTTCTAGGACACATTCATTTGGGAACTCTCCAATCTACCTTATTGCTCCTCTTTCTAAAGATTCAGTTGCCCCAGAAACTTTAACCTGGCGTGTTCAGATAATTCAATATATAGGTATGAAATGCACTTTTATCTTAACCATCATTCAGACAGCATAAATGTTTGCTTGTGAATTTTTCTTTTGTAACTTCATTGAAGTAACAACTAATACACAGAAAGCTATTTGTACTGTAGTGTTTTATTGTGTTCACATAGTACACATCCTTTGAAGAAACAGCACTTTTGATAATTCTTAGATGTCTTCTACCACATTAGATGAATCTGCTCCCACTTGCTGCTGGGAGCTTTGTGTTTAATGCTTACTTTCTAGCTATAAAATGGTCTTCTTCTATAATTTGTCTATTTCGCTTCTTCATATTATGCCTGTACCAGACTTAGTAGCTAAATGAAATGTTTTCAAAGATGCAGAAGTAAAATTTATCACTTAAACACTAAACTTATATTAAACTGTTTTCTATAAATATGATATAAATTTCTACATATTTCTACAAAAATATAAATTATATATTACATAATTTCATCTGTAATTATGAAACAAATTATCTTTTGAAAAAACACAAAGTCAATAGATGTTTTTGTACCTATAACTAGAGATTTTTGTGTTGCATTAAGGAAGGATTGAGGTCTCCAGAAAAATAACATTTTTCTTGTACATCCTTTAGAATCAAGAAGACACTGGTACAGTGGCATATACCTATAATTCCAATGGTGAAGGATGCTGAGGCAGGAGGATCTCAAGTTCAAAGCAAGCTTCAGCAACTTGGTAAGACCTTAAGCAACTTAGCCAAACCTTTGCAGCTAAATAAAACATAAACAAAGGACTGGAGATGTGGTTTAAGTGGTTAAATGCCCCTGTGTCCAATCCCCTGTAGTAAGTAAGTAAATAAATAAATAAATCCCACACAGGGTAAAGGAAATATATTATTTTGTACTTTATGCACATATAGGTATATATTTGTGTGTATATGCTGAGGTCCAGCCTTACCAGGGGTCATGACACAGCTTGGTGAGGGGGAAGGCATCAGTGACAAGGAGAATACAGCGACACAGACTCAAAGATCTGAGGCTAAGTTCTAAGTTCTGACTTTACTGTTTCACACATGATCTCTTTTCATGCAGCTTGCGTACATTCACTTGAGGTTACATAAAGGGGGAGATGGTGTAAGCTCTGAGGGAATCTGATGGGCATAAGTATAATCAAAACAAGATAAGTTCTCCTATTCCTCTAAGAAAAACATCAGAAAAACATCATTTAATTGGTTCTGGTTTTTGTCTTACTAGGAACGATAAGAGTAGAAGCCATTCTCATAAATTATATAGATTTAGCACATCATAGTTTAAAGTTGAGTCAAGAATAACAAACAACTGGGAGGCGGTGACGCATGCCTGTAATCCCAGCACTTGGGAGGCTGAGGCAGGAGGACTGCGAGTTCAAAGCCAGCCTCAGTAACTTAGCAAGGCCCTAAGCAACTCAGTGAGATCCTGTCGCTAAATAAAATACAAAATAGGGCTGGGGATGTGGCTCAATGGTGGAGTGCCCCTGGGTTCAATCCCCAGTACCAAAAAAAAAAAAAAAAAAAGATAGGAAACAGCCATATGAATTAACCACACTTTTGTCATTTCTCTCAAAGGCAGATATGAAGCACAGCACCTTTTAATCCATCTATTGTATATAAAGTGGAACTTCTTTTTGTTAATTAGTAAAATGACCTCTAAGAAAAGCACTTCTTATTTTCTTTTATAACTTCTATCTAAAGGAAAGGGAGACCTATATCTAAGGGCTTTAAAGATTATTCTCTAGGGGAAAGTTATAGCTTCCCATCAATCTTATATGCAATCCACTGTGGTCCCTGAACTGTGAAAACAGTTTCACTAAGAGGGGTGCACATCCTGGTTTGGACTAAATCAGCCAGGTAGTCTGGCTGCATTAGGCTAACTGAGAGTGGTGGTCATAATTCTAAGGACAAACAATAACTCTTGCTGATCTGTCCCACGACCTCTTTTCTGTTAAGGTAATATTACAATGAAATTAATTAAGGCTTAAGCAGTATTATTTTTATGTTCCAAATCACTTAATGTCTGATTTTCTACCAAAATCTTTAAATGCAAACATCCAAATATTACACCATTAACAATAAGAAATAACACAAAAACAAGAAGGAGCATGCCACATCCACATTTCCCAGAAGATTAGACTATGCAAGAATCTTCATTATTCCCAGTGGAACCGTGTCAAGAACTGAGGGGATAGTAGTGGGTGTGGCATGTATATATACTTTCTAATTACATGTGAAGAGTGAATGCAACTGTGTTTATTTTTTACAATTATGCTATGGGATTCCATACATTATTTTGCACATAAACAGGCCCATAAAATTCATTGGTTTATTAACTGAAACATTTTTACAAATTACAATGTCACTGCCTGCAAGGACACAGTGAATTCATGTGCAATCACAGCTCAAGGTTATTTTGGTTTGGCATTTTGGTGGATATTGAACATTAAACAGCAGCACTAACTCCTGACTATTCACAATAAATTAGAGTTAATAGTTATCCTACCTGGCTAACTTCCCACCCTGACTGATTTAAATAATTATTTAAACCATGATCCTTCTCGCTCCTAATTCTCAGTTTTGCATCCAATACAACTCACTCATTTTCACCAACACTGTTCACTCCTTTAGTGATCAAGGTGGTATTAAAGTACCACAGAGCTACTAAACACTAAGTGCATATGATACTATTCTTGGCTTTAAATAAAAGTGCACAAGTATATTTGAATTATCAAGTAGATTTTAAACCTCAATGACAAGAGCTGCAACATTTGAGTTTCTGTTTTCCTTAGTATTTATTAGAATGTGGTTTCCCATTAAGGACACATGGTTTACTTCTGAATGAATGGAAGATGGCAGGCGAAGAGATTATAATGTGGGATGGTAGAGGCATGAGGAGAACAAAGGGAGAGCAACACAGGATGCTCTCTACCACCTAGAATTTTGCTATAAATAGATTAAATATTAGCATCACAATAAAGAAGAAGGTTCTCTACATTCTCAGAGTTTCCTCTATAGTATAGCAGCAAATGAAGTTATAGTTGTGAACATCTGCTTCCTATACATGAGGACTAGGTAATCCAGATTAACACTGCTCCTGAAGATGATTTTTGAAAATTTTGGCAAAGTTGGAAAAACATTCTGAAACCTTCTTAAAATTAGCATGATATAGTATGATAATAAAAATTAGGGGATCAAGATCCAGGAGAAGATGGGCGGGAATTCAGAGAGGTTGACTCATTTTCATAAAATACAGTTTTTACTCCAAAGGATTTGCTGATATAAAAAAGTAGCTGAGAGGTTAACCTTCATGTAGGCAGGGAAACAGAGCTTATATTTAGGGTTTGCTACAGTCATGGACCTGGTGGATTACTGTTAACTGTTTCTGGCAGCTTTATGCTGGGTTTCTGAAGGGCTTCATTCTAGAAATACTAACTGAATCGTACCAGCTTTGAGTCAATGGGACTACAAAATCCCAAATTATGAACTTGGGTTGGGGTAACTGAGATTCAGAAACATAGAAAATTCCCTTTTAGAGGAAAAAAGAGTAACCCTAAGTCTCAAATTACTTCTAAAAATAAATTTTGAAATTCAGTGTTCAATGAATACATAAGACCACCCTGGATTAAAACTTGCACAATAAATCACAGAAACAGAGTCACAGAGACTCTAGATACTGAAATTAGCAAATACATATAACAAAACAACAAGGGAAATAACGTCAAATTGAAAATATCATCTAGACACTGGAAACTTACAAAGAAATGATGAATATTTGAAGAGGTAGAAATGCTAATTATATGATTTGACAATGACATATTTTAAACATTATCAAACTATATTTTACCCCATACATATGTATATATATTGACAATTATAATTTTAAAAACAAAAAATAAAAATTTTATGGAAATTCATGTGACAAAGAAAAAAATAAAGCTATAAATGTCATAGAGATTTAAAAAATTTTCAAATGGAAATTATACATCTGAAAAAATATAAATTGGATACTACCAATGATAAATGAATAAATTGGAAGTTAAGTCAAAGACTTTCCATAACGAAATAGAAACAAAGAGAAGAGACATAGAGGAAAACGACATGAATATTTAACATACAATGTTTAGAGTCCCAGAAGAAGAAAAGAGAATGGAATTAAGAATAATTTATTAGAAGACTATGTCTATGAAAGAATTGAAGACCATCACAGTGGTAAATATATGGATAGACCTAAGTGGAAATTAACAGTATAAAACAGTAATAACAACTTCTTTTGTGGTTTAAAATATAAAGAATTATCAATTAAAAAGAGAATAAAAAGAGTTCAATACATATAATGTCTTGCATTACTTGGGAGAAGGATAAAAATATGACCATTCAATTTTGATAAGTTAAGCATGCATGTTATAATTTCTAGGGAGAGAAAATATAAATGCTATAAATTCCAGTCACTAAAATCACTAGAAAATAAGTGCATATCTTTTAAACTAATACAGGCATAAAAAAATGAATAGAAAATAATCTCCATCACTTTAGAAGAAGAAACTAACACAAACATAATACACTAGATAAAAGCAAGAAAATTATAGTTTAGATTTTTAAACAAACATATTAATAATTACATTGAATATACATAGACTAGGTACAGTAAAAATCAAATGCTCTTGAAAAAGATATTTTAAATATATGCATATACAATGATTAAAAATAAGACAAAGGAAAGAAAATTGAATCACTATATTGACATCAGATAAAATCCATTTTAAAGCAAAATGACAGATAAGGAGAATCATCCTTGAATATAGAAAATTCAGTTCAGAATTTTTTAAAATGTGTGTAGTTAATAGCCTAAATTAATTATATATAAAATAAAGTGACAGAGCTATAAGGAGAAATAGACAAATCCAAAGTCATAGTGAAATATATTTGCAAACCTCTCTTCGTAATTGAGAAAAGGCAAGAAAATAAAAAAGTGAGTTCACTGAAGACCTGAACAAATCCAGGAACAAACTTGACTTAATTAACATAGACACAGTAGTCTAATTCATCTGGCACTAACAAATACAGAACATATATTCTTTCCAAGTTTATAGGAAGCAGTTATGAAATGGTCAAAATACTGGATCATGAAGCAAATCTCAAAAAATTTCAAGCATTTGAAAACAGAGTGTGTTCCCTGTTCACTTTGAAACTATGACAGAAAATTCCCCATATGCTTGGAAATTAGGAAATGTCGTGTGATTAATTCATGAATCAAAGAGGACATATGAGATATTTTCAAATGAATAAGATAGAATGTATTAAGATATCAGATGCAGATAAGATAAAATAGGAAAATGCATGATATTAAGTACTTAGTAGGAATGAAGAAGGGTTAATTAATGAGCTAAGTATTTGAGAAATTATTTTAAAAACAGTAAATTAACTGCTGCTTTTAAAAAGATGGCCTTTGTATTCAAAATGAAAATTTTAAAACAGTAAATATTCCTATATGATGGTAACATCAGAAACAAAATCAAGAAATATAGATAGATTTATAAATTAAATTCAATAATCTGCATATTTATTATGCAAATATATGCTCATTCAGTCATTTAAATTTAATAAATATACCACACTATAATAATGAACCATCTCATAATATATACATGAATTCCATAATCAGCTAGATGATCTTTTGAATTTTATTCTTATAGAAACTAGTGCAATGTGTCTTTTAAGATAAAAACTAGAATAATTTGTCATTAAAATTGCTCCAACCTTTAAAAATTCTTACTCTTAATAATATTCTGTATCCTAATTGACAAGGTTGACATTTTATACAGGTCTAAGTCTTTGTAATATACTTATCAAAACCATTATGATTAAATTGGATATCAGAGTACCAGAATTAATATATTACTACTTACAATTTCTTATTTTCAGCAACTGAAATATCAGTTGAAATATCAAATGTCTTATCTTTGGCAAAAATATCCAAAGACCATATTTAGCACTCTAGTATTTTATTACAACGTGTAAGACATAGTAGTCTCTTAATCAATGTTTTTGAGGTCATTACTGAATTTAATTGAAAACACTGCTTATATTTGCATTGAGCTATAAAATATGAGTATGAAGAAGCTGTAAATATGCAATAATTTATAATGTCTATAAAGAAAAAAGGAACGAAGATTAAAAGACAAAACATTTAGTTATGTAGACTTTTACTGTTTGTAGCAATAATTGCAAATTGACTTCTATTTTCCTAGCTCTTTTAGCTTAATTATAACAAAATTTGGCTTCAAACTTCACTGCTCTGGGTGTATAAATGAGAATGCAGTAATAGGTATGTAAGATTCTGCCAGCTTTGGCCTCAAATCAAGAAGTGCAATATCTTAATCCTCTTTTTGGCATTTCCTGCATCCTTAGGTGTATCTGGAAGACCAAAGTGTAAATACATTACTTTCTCCATTCTCTCAGTCCTACTTTATTGCTTTTGTCAGGCACTTGTTGTTGTTCTGGGCTCCTGACATTCAGCTGGGCACCTGGTTCTGCTCATTTGGTGGGCTCAAAGGCCAAAATATGGATAGCAAACTTTGCCTTATAAATTCCACAACACAACTGACTCCAGGCTTTAATATTAAATCATTCTTTGCTAAAGACAAAAAATTAAATGAAACAAATTAATGACAGAGTCTGCAATTTTTAATTAGCTACTTCATAAAGGAAACAGTTGATAATGATAAAAATATCCCCAAATCTACACCATTTTATATAAAGTCCTTCAGAGCATTCAGCTCCTTGCTGCCTTTGCTTTGCAAATGCCCCTAATTTCTGGTCATGGCCTCTGTTTAAAATTATGTCACCACTCCTGTTTTTGTTTTCTGGACAAAAAATATTAGCAACAAAGTTTTATTCAAATCTTTTAAGAGGCAGAAAACATTTTGCATCTTTAAAGTAATAGTGTTTGTGCATATTAGCTTTCTTGGTTGTATTTTTCAAGTCTCTCTCCCATGCCCCCTGCAAAGTGCATGCATGCACACTAAGCCTGCAAATATTTCAAATATCTTAGGAAGGCATTTTATCCAGAGTTCAGGATCAAAGTGCCAGTTATTTGCACTCCCTGACAGAAGCTTCTGCAGAAAACAGAGCTTGTCCCAAGCACAGAACCTGGAAATGGCATCACATTCTGAAGGGACCTCCTCCACATCTCAACTCAGTGACCATAACTTTTTCCCTTGGTTTTCTTCTAGGTCTGTATTCTTTGCTCTCAGGATCAGTTAGGATTTCCTGGCTTGATTATTAGGCTAAAAGGAGGTGATTATTTTCAAAGTCTTTATTGGAGCTTATTTGGTTATTTATTTAGGCTTTATTTAGAAATGTCTCCCACATTTATATCTCCAGCCTGGATCTCGCTGTCCTACTAATATCCTCCCTTAGATAACTGACAGGCATCTCACACTGAATATCCCAAAAATGAGCTGCCAGTACTTCCCCCTCCATTTGTGATCTTATTAGTTGTCCTTGTCTCATTTGATGGTGACACATTCTAACCCATACACCCTGAAGTTGTTCTTGTTTTATATTTCTTTCACATTCCAGATACCAAACCAATGATGGTACTACTCTGGACACAATATTTCTTGACTGTATTACAATGTGTGTGTGTATGTGTGTGTGTGTGTGTGTGTGTGTGTGTGTGCTTCCTGTCTTGCCTTTCTATAGTCTATTCTGAACAGAGCAGTCAGAGTGATCCCTTTAAAAAAGCCAGAGTTTGCTGTTCCTATAACAAAACCATCCACGTTTCCCGATCGCACTCAAAGTTAAAAGTTGATGTTTCCATTTGGCTTTAGACACTACCTGAACTCACCCCAGTTATTGCAACCCCTTTCCTATCACACCTCCTCTTCTCACACTAACCATAGCCAGCCTGGCTCCTGGCTGTTACTTGAACACACAGGATGCTTCCAAGTGTTGAGTCTTTATGAAGTATGATAGAAAAGAGGTAAGACTGGATAGGAAGGAGACAATAGGAAGGACAGGAAATGCAACTTAATGAGCTCTGAGCTAATGTTTTTCATACCTTTACTCCTGAAGTCAGTGCTCTTTCCAGGCCTGTCATTTCCAGATTTGTGGGAAATCTGCAAATCTCTAATCACAATCTTAAAGTTACTGGAAACTCCCCCACTTGTGAAAATTGCCCTGTGCACTGTTGATGAGCCACTAATACATGTAATTTTAGAATAGATTGAACAAAGGATAATACAAAACCTCTTTTATATATAGGGTACTTTCTCAATGTTCTCTACCGACCTGATAAGGGAGAAGATGTCATCCCAGGGATACTGAGAACTGCCAGACCACCATAAACTGTCTGTGATCACCAAACTGATATCCTCCCCAATACCTTCCCATGCCCACCCCTTACCAAGTTTCCTTTAAAAGAAGATCTGAGACCACAAAAATGCTTCTCAAACTTGAGATAGCCCACATTCTCCCCTGTGTACTCCTTGCTTTTATGAATAAATCTATGTGCCTCAATATCTGACATGTGCTGAAATGCTTTTCTGTCATGCATGTCAAGGACCCCATCATCCTGGATAGACCTTGGATCATCCCTGGTGATATTTTCAATGGTTATCCCCTTTTCCTGAAACCACTTCCCGGTGTGGTTATTTCTTCATCTACTTCAAGTCTTTGCTCAAGTTTCTTTCTCAGTGTGGCCACAATGACTGCCTTAGTTAGAGCCACCAACCATGCCAATGCTCTCATTTCCCCTATCCTCAACTTCTCTGTCTTATTTTCATTCCACCACTAATATACTAAATAGTTTGCATATTCATTATGTTTGTCATTTGCTATCTCTTTACTATAATGTAACTTCTGCAAAGAGAAGGAAATTTGTCTGTCTTGTTCAAATAAAGTAAGCCAAGAGTCTAGAATAGTGTCTAGACTGTTTCTTACAGGAAGAGATGTGCTATCATTTTGCTTTTAATCTATGTGTTTTATCAAAAGTATGACAAGTTGAGTCATTAATGTTTGCACTTTCTGAAATCATCAATATCTTTAGTGTTTATCCACTTTACTTCTTAATAATTGAAAAGATTTAACTTTCTAAGGTATTTTAGCTCTATCAGTAAGAAGTTAAAAAAACAAAAAATTTTTTAAAACTCTGAAACTTTTAAAAATTGACATTAAATTTTAACTTACTGTATGGTCACAAACCATTGCAAAAAGCACAACCCCAAACTTCCTTTAATGAAACATGAGGATGAACTGAGATAAAATACAGTTGAACCAAACTTTCTATAGAAGAGTAGACATTTTGCCTATAGAGACCAAATCAGGAAGGGTAAATTGTAGAGTATGACAGAGACAACAATATCTATTCAGAACCATGTCAGGAATAGCACTGGAAATTTTAGTTCATAAAAACAGTCAAATGATTGTTTTTAGATAATCAAGCAATTTACTGTGGGAAGGTAATACAAGTGATGACATAAAGTTCTACAGGTATAAAACTGTAGGTATGAACATAACTTTCCCCCATTCCTGGCACCTGGGAGGCACCTTCTTCCTGGAAGGAAGATCACAACTGTTTCTTCTAGAACCAAGAGATGATCTGTGTACAAAGGCATGCATACGTACTTATGACATATTGGTATACAAACAAAGGTTGATTCCTGCTTCAAAAATGAGAAATTCAATTCAGAGAGTTGAAATGACAACTTCACCATTTCTGGGCGAAAAAATGGCAGAGTTATGACTTGAGCTCATTCTGCCTGAAACTAAAACCCACACAAAAGAAAAACAAATCTCAAGAATTTCACCAAAGATCTCCGAGAAAATTTGTTTTCTTTATTTGGCAGCTAGTTAAGAAGTAGACTATTAAGACCCTGTATTATTTTTCAAGGAGTTATTTTGAAAGGAAATCTGAGATTAAAGCTTTATAATAGCAGGCCTCATTGCTAATGGCTAAGTCTCCATTCTTAAGGAGAAGGAAAAGAAGATATCAAGAACCTGAGTTTTGCTTTTCCCTCCAGTCTAAACATAAAAGCCATTTGGTCAGCAAATCTTGATATAAATTGTGATTAAGATTTTTAAAGTCTAATTTATATATATCAGAATCCCTTGGTAATACTGGGACCTAACTTATCTCACACTGATAACCAAGGGAAAGAAGCAGACCCAGACTCTGCTGCAAAGAAAGCCATTTGCCTGACTTCAACTACAAATCCAGTTTAAAGTTGTGAAGTCAGAAATTAATACCAGAACCTTCAGAGTCTGTAGTCTAATAGCTAATTTGTGCTGTTTCAGCATCACCCATATATTCAGTTTCACTATTAATGCAATTGGATATCCATTTCATTTTGTTAAAATTGTGTTCACCTCATGATCTCCATTAATAGCATTCCTTTTTTTGTCTCTGGTACAATCGGGGATTGAAATCTTTGTTAACTGAACTCAACCCTTGGAAAATTGCTTTTTATCCATGCAGTGAAGTTCTTTCTCTAGTATATATCAAGTGCTTCATTTTAGATAGGCATCATGCTAAGTAAGGACTGTGCAATAGACTGAATAGGGAACACTCTTCTTTTTCAATGAAATTGTCATCCCACAGAAAAAACAGGGATGCACATAAATAAATACCATGCAAAGCCATAGGATAGATATAAATAAAGCACTGTGAAAGCACAAGGGAGAAAATACTGATTTAGCAGAGGACCAAAAATAGCTTCATGAAAAAAGGGTGCAAAGCCCCCCAAATTAAAAGATATTTATGCTAGTTGATGTGAAAGTATAAGAAAAAGGCAGTGACTAATGGTGAGACCTACCTATCTTTTAAGGAAGTAGCAAGTACTTCCTAGGGAAACATTAAAAATGAAATGGTACATTTCAGCTGCTTACCATTCCTGCAGATTTGAGGACATTATTGATCTCAAATGCATTGGTGCTGTACCAATGTAAAATCAACAGTATATTCAGCATTTATCTGGGATCTTCTACTTGCTATAATCCCAAACCTTTAAGAGAAATAATGTAGGTATTATGCTAAATACTTATTTTCTGTTAATAGCCTTGAAGAAGCTGGTATGGTCTAAGGAAAGTGGTAAAATATGTTCTCCATTTTGTGTATATTGCTTGGAATCATCAGGAATGCAAGCAGATACATAGACTTTTCTGGTGAGAACAGAAAGTGACCAGACTCAAGAGGAGAATAGACAGGGAGGGTGAATGTGCCAATGAACATGATGAACACCTCGTAATTCTGTGGTCTCTGACTTTCAGGGTGTATGTTAATTTCTCTATGAATTGGCTCAGACCTCCTAGCAGGAGAGCCAAAGATTCCTTAGGAAAGGCTCCACCTGTATTTCACGGTTCAGGGAATTTCTCCGGGTTCCGTGTTCTCTTTAGCACCTCTTACTAAGGTGTATAGATCACGGCTTTCCAAGTGCTCTTCAGTTTCCACCCTGACCTATCTGTACCATTCCACTTCTCTACTTCAGAAAGCAGTTCTTAGTTTGCCTCATGTCTGTGTCTAGCTACCCTCTTGGTTGTATCTCGGGATCTCAGAATCTTACTTTGCACTACTATATGCCTGAATGGCTAATTGAATCTTATTCTAAATTTTGAGTTCAAATTGTTTTGTGCTTTTCTCTACTGAAGCAGATTGAACTAAACACTGTTGTCTGTAGATAGAGGAAAGAAATTGAGACAGAAAAGACTGTGCAAAGGAGGTGGGATAGTTTGAATTTTGTAAAAAGTGTTATTGTAGCACCAAAATAAACTAATCTGTTCTGATAAATGTTATATTAATAGGCATCTCCAGTAAGGATCTAGGTAGAATAAAATGTCATTGCTATGGTGATTTCAGTCTCAGGAGAATTGAAAATAACCTAAGTGAGTGTACAAACCAGACCTTTGACTGCTGAGTTTATTTAGTCAAAAAGCTCTTTGCTATGGATGCCAGGAGGGGTATTTCAACATACTGAAGATTATAAAGTGAGTTCACTGAGGAGGGGGGACGCCTCTGTGGGTGAACAATTTGTTTTTTAAAATGTCATAAATAAATAGCATAAACAAAGAATCTGTCTGAAAAGGAGACACTTTCCATTTCTCGTTGCCAAAATCACACACTGACCTCCAACTGAGCCAGTACAGGTCAGAAATGTAATATGGCTATCAAGTCCTTGGTATCTTAACTGCAAAAACAAATTGAATGGAAAAGCTATCAGTGACAGGCATTTATGTTTAGATTTTCTGTCATGTTTTTTGTTGTTCTTGGGCTGAGATCAGGTTGCTGGAATTTTTAGTAGTGCTTGTGACATCGAAAGGCACTTGAAATTTCTGTAAACCATCAATCTTCTGATTAAGAAGATAAAGGTTTGTCAAACTGCATTGTTTTCCAAAGTCACAGACTTAAAAGATGTGGTACTGATCTGAAAATTCACACACACTCACACACACACACATACACACGGACACACACACTTATGTAAAAGGAAAGGTATTTAAATTCTCTGGAGGGTAGCAGTAGGGGAATATTTTATTATGTCCTGATTATAGAACAAAACCAGTTTGGGATTTCAAACAGTTAATTACCCCATCCCAGGACTGTTTCAACTATGCAAATGCTGAAAAGATGTTCAAATTAATATTCACAATTAGTACATTATAATTTTTGTTTTTCATACTAGGATAATGTTTTTTCCTTAAAAGCAAGGTATAGTAGAAACTCATCAGATTCCATCTGGCTTCCGAGTTTTGTAATAATCATTCCTTCACACCACACATTTGGGCACTGACTCTATGAGCCAGGCACTGACCTAATCCCTTCTGTTATGGGGATAAGTTTACTTTGCTTCTCACAGTTTAGTGACATGTAGTAAAAAATACAATAGTATTTTGAGTCAAGAGATATTGCAGAGGTATGAACAAAATTTCACAAGATGACCAGGGGCCATTATTAACCCCGACAGGGGATGGAAGACAGAGAGAAATAAAGGCATTCTATGCAATAATAAAAAAATAGAAAACAAAACCCCAAAAAACAGTAAGCACAGGAGAGGTCATGACATAAGCCTGACCCCACTGGTTAGCCTTAAAGAAAGAGGGAGAGAAACTGCTGCAGACGCGGTGGAAGATCACGTGGGCCCAGGTTAGGATCAGATTGTGAAGGGCACTGTGGACTAGCATACGTAAAGCAGATCTTGTTCTGCAGGTCAGAGGGATTCAGCTGAACCTTTCACTAGATAGTTCATATTACCTGATTCTTGTTCTGCAGGTCAGAGGGGTTCAGCTGAACCTTTCACTAGATAGTTCATATTACCTGATTTGATTTCTGTTTGTTTGTGGGGGTTTTTTGGGTTTTGTTTGGTACTGGGGATTAAACCCAGGGGCACTTTACCACTGAGCTACATCCCCAGCTCTTTTCATTTTTTTATTTTGATACAGGGCCTCACCAAGTTGCTCAGATTTAGTTTAAAGAATTAACTCCTAGAATAAAAAGGAAATTGAATTAGTGTAAGAAATTATTGGCAGAGAAACAAAATATGAAGCTATTGATAGGTAGAGACAGATGAATTAAATACTCTATCATTGAACATCTATCTTTTATTATTTTTCATCCTTCATGGATTTTAAATTACTTAACAAATAATGAGAATGTAGAAAATATCAGTTATTTTGCTATTTTATAATTATTGGGTTTTGTGAGAAATTGCATTTGGATAGCCCTCTCCAGTTTATCAAAGGTTATACAAAGATTTCACTGCTCCTAGGAAGAAAACTATTTAAGAATAAAGACAGTAGCCAAAGGACTTAAAATCAGCATAGTACAGTGATGCAGACACATCAATGTTTATAGCAGCTCAACTCACAACAGCTCAACTGTGGAACCAACCTCGATGCCCTTCAACAGATGAGTGGATAAAGAAATTGTAGTATATATACACAATGAATATTACTCAGCCTTAAAGAGGAAGGAAATTATGGTATTTGCAAATAAACGGATGGAGTTGAAGAATATCATACTAAGTGAAATAAGCCAATCCCAAAGAATCAAAGGCCAAATGTTTTCTTTCATACGTGGATGCTGATTCACAATAAGGTGGCAGGGGGATCAGGGAAGAATAGAATTACTTTAGATTAGGTAGAGGGGCGTGAAGGTAGGGGAGGGGGTGTAGGGTAGAAAGAGTAGTAGAATGAATCAGACATTATTACCCTATGTACATATATGACTACACAACCAGTGTGAATCTACATCATGTACAATCAGAAGAATGAAAAATAATACTCCATTTATGTATGATAAGCCAAAGTTATTCTATCATGTATAAGTAATTAGAGCAAATAAAAAACAAAAAAACAAGAATAAAGTCAGTAGAATGAATCCAACATAATTTTCCCATGTACATATATTAAAATACCTAAGTGAATCCCACCATCAGGTATGTGCAGAAGAATGGGGTCCTAATTAAAATAAGATATATTACATGTTTGTATAATTATATCATAATGGATTCTACTGTCATGTATAACTAAAAAGAACCAATAAAAATAATATTTCAAAACTATCTTGATTGATTGCTCTTGATTCAATGTGGGCAACAAAATATGTGGAAAATAATAAGTAATTGGACTAAGGCAATAGAAGTATACTCATACCCGACACAAGTTTAATTACAAAAGCACTCTGCTTTAGCCTTTCTGAGGATGGTTCCAATTTCTGACCTAAATTCTACAGAATATCTCTTAAAGGGTCACCTTATGCAAGTCACTGTCAATCACTGTCTGGGGGACATTTGTAATGGTAATCCATGCCTTGGATGTGGTTTCCCTCCAAGGGTTCATCTATTACAATTTGGTCCCCAGTGTGGTAAAGCTGGATGTGATGAAACCTTTAAGAAGTGGGGCCTAGGGAGAGGCCTTTTAGGTCACTGGGAACCCTGACTTTGGAAGGGAATGCTGGTCTGCAGGAGTGAGTGGCTGTAAAAGCCTGAGACTGACCCCTGAATTTTTCTCTGGCTTCCTGTCTTGCAGTGTCATCTCTTGCTCTCACACATACTCTCACCAGGCTGTCATCCACCCTCACCAGAGACTGAACCATGATTCCAATCATGGAATTTCAACCTCTAAAACTGTGAGCTAAAACAAGAGTTTTTTTGTCTTTGTAAAGTTACCCAATCTCAGATATTTCATTATAGTAACAGAAAATGAACTAGTAAATACATTTTACCTCTTTTTACTCTTTCTACTTTTACAAATTTTTGCTCAAAACTATGGTTTCTGTTTCTTCTTTGTGTGCATCATCTATAATGTTAACATAAAGGAAAATTAATTTCTTTTCCTGTATCATTTCATCCACTGAAATTCACATTAACAAAATCAGGTCTTATTTATAGTAGCTATGAATTTAAAAAAATCCAGATTTTTCATAATACTGAACTTTTACAATGAATTATAACCTAAATGCAGAAGGCACACAAATCTTCATTACACCTTGATGATTTTCACAAATGAACATTTTTTTGTCACCAGTTCTAACGTTAAAAAAATAATATTATCAGGATTCTAAAAGTTATATTTATGCCTTCCTTTAGTACTCTGCTCCCTCTTGCAATAAAGAGATTCATCCTAACTTTTAACATTAAAGAAAATAACATCATAGATCAGTTTTGCCTATATTTTGAATTTTTATGAAAGAAATTATTCTGAATTTTTTTGTTTTGTTTTTTTCACTCAGCATTATCTTTGTGAAATTAATTTATTATTTCTTGTAGATGTAATTTGATGCCATCATTTATTTTGCATTTGAATAGCTCTCACCTTAGGACTTTGGGAGTCAGTGTCTCTGTGATGGTTCCAGTATGTCTCTAGATGATAATATGTAAATTTTGTTACATTTCTCCATAGAAGTGGAATTGCTGAGCTATAGAGAACAGTTCTAGTTCGCTAGTTATTGTATTTTTATTTCAGAATGAACAGAACAGGCTTCTCCCCAAGAATGGCTCCATAGAGGGCCAGCTACATAATTCACAAGGTGCAGTACAAGATAAAAATGCCGGCCTTCCTTTCTATAAAGCAAGGAGAAAGTTCAATTAGTGTGCTTTGTTTTTCTTCCATGACCTTTCTCTTGACTTGTCATGGCAATTTTTATTTGCTGTATAATTACATTTTAAGTAAAAAAAAAAAGTAAAGATTTTTCAGTTGTTACTATGAATTTTATAATTTATACTTATGTTGTGCAATGTCTATTATAAACACAAATACAAAAGAATACTTCACTCATGTGGAATCACCAAATCGCATAATTCCTGTTTTAGAAGATGCCTTGATTTGGCCAAATAACAGAAATAAGACTCAAGAAAGTTAGAAGGAAATAAGCCAATCCCAAAGAAACAGTGGCCGAATGTTTTCCCTGATAAGCAGATGATGATATAGAATCTGGTTGGGGGGAGAGTGAGATAGGAATGGAGGATCATTAGATTATGTAGAGGGAAATAAGAGGGGGAGAGTTGGGGGTATAAAAAATGTTGGAATGAGACAGACATCATTACCCTACGTACATGTGTGATTAACAAGAATGATATGAATGTACATCATGCACAACCATAGAAATGAAAATTTGTACCCCATATGTGTACAATGGATCCAAATGAAGTCTAAAAATAAAGAAATTTAATAATAATAATAAAAAAGAAAGTTAGAAGGAAAATAGGGGGCCCCAGGCATGGGTTGGCCAAGGAAACACTCATTGTGGCTCAGGATTCTCACTGTTGAGTACAAAACTCATGTTCAACGGGAGGCCAGCTCCATGGCGATGTCAGGGGCAAGCTCAGGTCTGATGGCTACAGGGATCCCCCTCTCACCCGCAGCTGGAGCAACATGCTAGTCCCCAGCTGGGGAGACAGTCTTCCTTCCCCACAAGCCCACTGTCCCAACCTTTGACAAACACTGTATTTATAATTGGACTGTGTTGCAATTTATAATTGGGCCAGGACAGTCACCACTGTATTCTACCCTGAGACCCCTGTGCCAGACCCCAATCCTCCTTACCCCTCAGTCAGTGTTGGTGGCAGTCAGTGAATGTGGCACCCCTATCCTTTCTCTGATAGAAAAAATGACTTGTCTTTCCCACCTCCCAGAAGGTGGCACTTGTCAATGGCCATGCAGAGAGAGGGGAGAAGTCAAGGCAGGATTTGGACCCCTCAAAACAGAGGAGTGGTAACTCCCAGAAGTGAGCCTAGGTACTAATCTCCTATTACATGGACCATTGTCCCACTGAGCTTTGCTTGTAGGAGTTCAAGGATACATTTTACAACAATGTTAAGATGGTAATAGCATGGTTTAAAGTCAACAGGGAGGACTTGTAACCCCAGGACTCTGTGTGACTACAAGGGTTGTATACTCCTGAAGTCAGCCCTAGGCACATATGAATAGGGCCAGTGAAAACAAGGACATCCCTGCTAAAGAAAATGCTTACGGTGGATCTCTCTATATTTTCTAATACCTGTCATCAACATTTGTAATCATATTTGAAATACTAAAGTGAACAACAAAAGCATCCTTAAGATGAAAATGAAAGAGAAATTTATTATAAAAGACAGTATACAGAGAGGATGGAATGATAGTAGTAAGGGAAAGAAATAGCATGGTTGGACCAGAAAGAGAACCATTCAGGAACCTTACTGAAAAGGAGAGAGTTGACAAGTAGCAAAAGCAAGTGAGGCATCAAGTGCAAGAAGGACAGCTAAGACAGCAGTCTACAGCAGTAGACTTCCAGACCTCTTGAAAGTCAAGCGTGTCCTTAGAGAGAAAACACGTAATACCTGTTTGTGAACAGACATTCTGTAAGTCAGAAATTTAACAAGACAAACGCCCAAAAGCAAGAGTGGCGAGCTCTGAGCTGAGGACGCAGGCCATTTGTAGTCTGACTCTTTATGGTATTTGGTGACTATATGGTGAGTATAGGTAGAGGAAATTAGACCGACAGATATTAACTACCGCTACAGAGCTCTAAGACATTTAAGTGAAACCTGCTCTACCTGAGGAAATTCTGAGAGCACATGGATATCAGTTGAAGTATATGTGGTGATCACAGAAGGGGAAGTAAAAGGTAGAATTGCCATCATGGGACCAGTCCACTCTCAGGGAGACAGGCCTGGGGAGGAAGCTCATGCAGGACCTAGAAGCAGACTCAAATTCACTTGGGCATTGAATTCTTGGGCTCAGGTTTTCTCATAGTCAAGAAGAGACTATGAGGTGTGTGCAGACTTTCAGAGGGCATTTCCAGTTGTCTTCATGGACACCTCAATCTGTGAGGTGGGGCAAGGAAGGGGGCTGGAGCAGGGAGCAGGGACCAGTACTCAGCTACAAGGACAGCACTGATCTCCAGCCTTGCCACCACCAATATGGTCTCACTAGCCTGCTCACCTATCTTTGTTTCCTTTTGCATAATATTCAGAGCCCTGATTTTCTTTATCCCAATATATGGCTCTGGTGGTTACAACTCTGCAATTTGAATAGCTTCTTTTTATTTTTATGAAACATGATAAACTCAAGGTTGGCTCGTGGTGAAAGATGGCCCCTTCTTGTTTCAGCAGTATTGCCAGGAGGCAAGTGAGCAACAGAACATAATCTTCTTGAGATAGTTTGAAGAGAAAATGCACATGAAATAGGCAAATGCCATCTCCTAGGAACTCTGGAAACAATTTCATTAAACTCTGACATCTCCTAGCAGCATTTGAGGACTACAGGTGATTTTAGCCTCTGAGTTAACTGCTTCTACAGTAGCCATTAAAATTGCCATCTTTAGTAGCAGTGAATGCAGATAAGCACTTCAACTTTCTAATACATTAACAATGGGAACAATATGGAATTGTTTCTAGATGCTTTTTTTTTAAAAAAATCAAATGTCTCAAATGAATGAAATCCAATTTCTTAGAGAAAGACTTGGAATGGCCACATTTGGTACATACTTTGAGGACATGATTATTAAACCAGAAGTGAGAAGAAATCAGTACTAGTTTAGGGCATAAATACTAAAGAAGATATTGAATAGGAGGTGAAAATATTTCAACAGGGCGATATTAAAGAGTAAGTCATGTCTCATTACCAATTTGGTATGCTTTCCCTTCCACATCACAAACAAATCATTTCATTTGAGGTGTATTAAATACCAGCTTCAGTTCCTTACCTTGGCATTTTGTGGTCAACCATACCAATTTGCTGTACTTTTGAATGTAAAATTGCCAAGACTATCACCCCTGTTGTGTTGTACAAATAGACTTCATTGAACCATATAAGGTTATTTTTAAGGCAATTCATCTGAACTATAACTATTTGATATTAATAATTCACTTGATGCTAATGTTTGAAGAAATAATCTGAATTAAGAATATGAACAGATCACTACTGAAGTTATCATAAACATATTCAGTTAGTCATATGCCAAAAAGTATAATATGCACATACGCCCACCTAATAGTTGGCAATGCATGTCAAAACATTTACAATATCCACACATCAGGGTATTGTGAAGTAGTTCTCCATGGATTTCTGTAGGATATTGTCATCTCTGCCAAGCCTGTGGGACAATGACCTTCTTATCCAAACCATTTCTCAGGTTGTGTTTACTGCAAGCAATGGTGAGGATGAAGAAATGTCTCACTTTGGGACAAATAGCAGACTTGTCTATTATTTACTAGGAAAAAATGGGTTCCCTAAGCTAGTGTTGCTCAACTGCATGGACAGCGTACACCTGAGTCCAGGTACAGCATTGCCCCTGTAGAACAACAGGGGGCAAGAGGGACCAACACAAATATTGATTCTCATGTGTGTGCAGTGCAGGGTGTAGCAAAGATTTTTGCTTCTGGCATAGGAGTCTCATGTCTTCTGCCAGCGTCCAAGAAGCACTAACATACTAATTTATAGGCTCATAAGTAGGCTTAAATCTATTCTGAGACAAAAGTGCTGACATATAAATACTGACACAGAATAAAGGTAGGATATTCAAATAGTTTATATTTCATTTACAAGGAAAAGAGGAAGAAATGAAAGAAAGGAAATAAACTCAGAGAGAAAGGAAAGAAACAATTTTACAAATATTAAGAAAAAGACCGTCAACTTACTGTAAGGTAACACACAGTTTTTATTTTAAAAAAAGAATTCAATTTTCTTCTTAATTGTGTGGGTGTCCTGCCCAATTGCCAGCTGGACTAAAGTAGTTGCCTACAGGAGTCGACTTGACATGTGGCAGAAAAGCATTTATTTTAGACAAGATATTGTAAACAAAACACAGCTGCTGCATTCAGTTAAGCAGTGAATACATTTCATCTTGAGTCATGGAAACCATTAACCAATTCTGCTTCTAAAGTGAGAACTTAAAAATCATTTCTTAAAGATCAGCAATTTAACCTAGTGTATCTCAAATATGTGAGACATAAAAATATAACACTGGTGCAGAACATTTCATTTGGGCTGGCTTCAGAGTTTCAATGACATAACTTAAGTAGTACTCATTAAACATGAACATCTGGAAAAGCAAAAATGTATCTTGACAACTACCACTACGATCACATATGGAAAAGCCATATGCATACTTTACTCTTGGAAACTAAAAATCAGATACCTGCTCATGGTCATAGAAGACAGGCCCAGTGAGTTCAATTGTGCCTCTACTTTACCTGTTTCTAAAAATTATTAGGTAATTAATTATTTAGACTACCAGCAATTATTAGTGGTGGCAGCATAATTATATGTGCTAAATCCAGAATTCTTTGGTGTAAAATGCTTATTATGAAAAGCAAATACATTTATGGACTGCAAATGCAGGCTCACTTACTAAATGCTCTTCATCAGAATGCATGGGTTCTAACTTGTGCTTTTGTAACTGACATATAAATAAGGAAAACAGTTTACTAACTTGCTAGGGACTTTTCTATACTTGCTATGCAAATATGTTCTAATATTTTCTTATAGCCTTTTTTACAGAAGGCCAATGGAGTAATAAGATAATTACCTAAGTTCCCTTATTGTTCCAAGACAGTAATAAGACACTTACTGCTAGCATGTACATATATGCATACTGGAGAGAATCATGAATGGTTTTCATTTAATTATAATAGGAGCTAAACTGCACTTACATACTTACCATGTACAAAATCATCTCTTTCATTTCTGTGAGACTGAATAGAAGACAGATATTCACTACTAAGACATCACATCAATTAATCAGCATGGTTAGATTAGAATGTATGAGTACCTAAATTATCTGATTTAAATAAGAGTGTTTTGTTCTTAATGAATATAATTATGTGACAATTCCAAGAAGAATAGCAGAAACTTGCACTTTAAGAACTACTCTTAGGTGGTCATGATTCCATTAGTTGATCTATGTACCACAAACTTTTTCAAATAAATCACTTTGCAACTATAAGATTTTAGTCAAATTATCAAACTATCAAAACATATTTTTATGGAAGAGCTACCAAGAAAACATAAAGTTAACATTGTCTCAGATTAGTTGAACTAAGCAGAATAAATATAGGAAGAAAAAGAAAATTTACCAAGTATTTAGAGAGCATATGTCTTCTCTGACTGTTTTGAGAAAAGTTTAACAATATTCCTAGTTTTCTTCTTTCTAGGCACAGAGACTTTCCTTGCCCTTTGAGATATCATGTGACATTCTTTGGTCAATGAAATATGAATTAAAGTGATATGTTTCATTTCTGTGGGGATGGATTTAATAGCTAGTAGGACATGCTACAGGTGTCCCTTCTTTCTGTTGTAGTGACCTGTGACAGCTCAGAAAGTGGGCCCTCAGTTAACCTGTATCCTTGAGTGAAGACGACCCCAAGCAGAATTCCTTGCTTATTCTTAATTGATAACTGACACACAGTATAAACAAGAAGTAAATCTTTATTTCACTGAGATTTGGGGGTTATTTGTCACTGTAGCATAATCTGTCCTATCCTAACTACTGCAATTTCCCAGTAGAAATAAATGCTCAGCTATATTGTACCACACACATTGTCACCCTATGACCTGCTAGTCACAGGGTCATTTCACAATTATAAAATCTAACTATTGAAAATATTTGAAAACAAGAACAAGTTCATATCCTATCAAGCATGTACTTCTCCATTTAGAAGGAAAAGATGCCTAGTTTATTCATAGAAAATCACATTTTCTACCTAGAGGTTGCACTTCAAGGCAGACTTTAGTTGCAATCATCTAGATGATACAAGTCAGTCATCAAAAATTGATTATAGATATTCATGTGTTTTCAGAGTAGATGTCATGACAGATTGACAACTAAGGTTACTATCTCCTTTTAAAGAGAAAATCCATAGTAAAAAATATGTATGGTAACTGGTCCTTGAGAAAAGACCACATATTCATGGATAAATAATGTGTTGAGATTTATGATAGATTAAGGAAATTAATGTAGCTTTGAAACAGAAAAAACTTTAAAGGAGGGAATTATTATATTAATTATAATTATTATTATTTTATTTGGGTACTGAGGGTTAAAAACAGGGACCCTTTACTGCTGAGCTATATTTCCAGTCCTTTTTATTTTTTATTTTGAGGCAGGGTCTTGCTAAATTGATGAAGCTGGCCTCAAATTTGTGATCCTCCTGCCTCCAGAGTTTCTGGAATTTCAGGCATGTTCCATCATGTCTGGCTAAAGGAGAAAATTTAAGAAATAGAATAGATATCAGAAAACACTCACATATTAATGCCTAACATTACCTTGAAAACCCTTTCTAAATAAAAACTATAATCTTAGACCATAATTTCCCAATCATAGGTTTGTAGATTACCATGTCATTATGACTTTAAGGTAAGGGTACTTCTGAAAAATAAAGATTCCTAGATCCCACTTCCAACCTATGAAAGTAAGTCATGGTAGATCATGTATTGTTAATAAGGACCTCAGAGAATTTTGATCCATATTTAATGACAACCAACATAGTCAACACACATTTGAAGTACTTCACTTAATGGATTATTTATTTCATGATTCGTTTAAAACAAATATTCAAATCAAATTTAGAAAAATAGGGGAATGGATTGAGGACTTTTGTTTTAACTCACATTAATATTTAATATTAATCAATCTTCATAGACACAAGAAATATAACTAAATACAAAATTAAATATACATAAAGGAATTTACTACTGCCAGTTGTATAAATTACTATATTATACTAAAACAAATATGTATATTTTTATCTTTAAGACTTAGAAACATATCTCAATAGTTAAAGCAAATTAATTTCTGAATTTATCTTCATTCTTACAGTATGGAGAAGATGGTAAATGCAAATGTGTGTGTGTGTGTGTGTGTGTGTGTATGTATTCAGATGATAAATAATTGTGAAATTTTAGGCCAAAATGATTGCCAGTTTTAAAAGGTAAATTCTATTTTGATTTTTCCTCTTTTTACAAAATAAGTCTTTGAAAGTAAAATTGTAAAATTAAGTAACATTCAAAGAAATATTTCATTTTTATTTATGAATCACTGGATTTCATCTCTTTAAATTTTGTACCGGTTATTATAGATAGATCTTGCCCTAGCTCATCACACATTGAATTTTGCATCTATCCATTAATACAAAAATCATTGCTATCAAATTTAAATTGTCTAAAACATGTTTTCTTTGCAAATAATCTCATAGAAATTTTTTGGAAAAGCTTTTAATTAAGGTAGAGTTTTGGCATCAATGCTGTTTCTATAGCAACAAGGTTTCAGTGTAGTTCTTTCAATATAATATTCAAGGTTAACAATTCTGAGAACACATTTAACAAATCATAGTCTTTTGATTTCAAATGAGCTCCCCCCTTGTAATGATTATTTGAAATATTTTCAGGTTGCACTCAGTTATAGTGACTTGGAAAGAAACTCAGTTTGCCAACAATTTTTTAAAAGTTCATCTCATTCCGGGATAAGAAAGTTCTATTTAAATAATATCTAAAATACAAGAACTACTCAATTTATGGAGAGCTAAAGATCAGCTTCATTATAGGAGCTTTTAAACTACTCTGCTGAGTGTTGGTATTAAGAAACAATTGAACCATACAAAAATGAAAGATGTTTTACAAAGTTGCTGAAATTTTGGAAAAAAAAAGTTAAATAGTAATTGGGAAATACTTTGATGGTATACTTTGACTACAGGAAACAAAAACCAGGAGATTACAAGGATTTGGGGCCATATACTATGTTATATACCATTCTGCAACTAATAAATTAAGGATTTTTAAATAATAATAATTTATTAACGCTAAAATGAAGATCTCTTTGACTTCTTGTGATATAATTTTTGTGACAAATGGTTCTTATAAATTGATGATTCAATGGGGAGGAGACAGGAAGAGACAGGGAGAGAGAGAAAAAAAGAAAAATGGGTAAAGGAAGACCAAAGAGGATAGCAGTGAGAACTAGTGGTCTAAATACTTATATGACTTTAATATTTTCTGTCCCTGAAATCAATTCATTGCTTTAAATTATCTTAATGTTTATAGGAAAAAGCTTAAAGAATGATATTATATGGATCAGTGCAAATTCTCTGGCCTCTTTAGAATAGAAATTCAACGTACGATATTGAAAGACAAAGCTTTACTGAATTGTTAGGCTGCCTACAGTTGGGCAAAATTCTCTTTGCCTATTAAGACCATTATGATATAAATAAGAATATCAGTACTTTATGTATATATCAAATCCCAACAGGAATAATTAACATTAATTATGTCCTGTTGTTGAAAATATTATGAGAGATTGAAATATTCCTGTGAAGCATCTCTGAGTGTTTTCTGAATTTAAAATAATTCAAATCTAAAAGAGAAAGGCATAAAATAATATCAAAATGGAAAAATGCATTCAAATTCCTGTTAAACACCCAATAACTATTGGAGATAATTCTCCCAAAACAAAAACCAAACAGACGAACAAAAAAAGGCTGAAGGAGTCTTTAACATGTTGCTGTAGATCTATGATAGTTTTTAAACACTTGGCAATTGAAGAGATATAAATACTTAAATAGAACACAGATATTACTGTATTCCATAGAGCCCCATAGTAATCCTTCGCTCAGAGTCTAAGCAGTGCACATTCTGTACATTGGGAATCTGGAAGAAATCAGTTTTTTTTGTTTTGTTTTGTTTTGTTTTGTTGGTATCAGGGATTGAAGTCAAGGGTTCCTAACCACCAAACAACCTCCCCAGCCCTTTTATTATTATTATTATTTATTTTGAGACAAGGTCTTGCCAAGTTGCATAGGGCCTTGCTAAATTGCTATGGCTGGCTTTGAACTTACAACCTTCCTGCCTCTGCCCTCAAACCACTGGGATTATAGGCATGTACCTCTGTGCCCAGCAGTTTTGTTGTATTCTGAGTGATGTTGGGTTTCAGATTTGATTTTAATTTAAATGTTTCAGATATACATTTCAAAGAAAGCTTCAGAGTAAGACACATGCCTCAAATAAATATACTATTATCAGTATATCATAAAATATGTAAGCTAGGTTTCCAAGCAAGTTGTCCCAAGGCAGCACATATCTCCTCTGATACCCGGGCTCCAGAATTCTAGATCAAGGGGGATGGGGATGGGATGGGCAGTGGGCACCTTTCCCTTGGGATTAGCAGGGTGACAGTTCTTGCCTCAAGTGCATGGACATTTGTTGGCTGCCTCTCAACCATCTCTCAGCTACATTCCCTTTTCTTCACAATTGTTTGAATTTCCTAGGCTTGTTTTGGGTGTATCAGACTGCAGTGTTCCACTCTGAGTTATCTTTCATGACAAATCTAAAGATGTCACTTTTTCATGCCAGTCCTTTAGTGGCTTCCTAGTGTGCATATGTTAGCATTCATGTGAAGCCCCAGAAAATCCTCTTCTAACCTTTTTCTTCCAGACTCATATTCCTCAACTCAGACATTCTCCTTCAAGCATCTCTTAACCAATCATGGTTTCTTAAACCTGCCTTGTATTTTCATGTCACCAGTGCTTTGTTGATGCCTTTTTGACTACATGCTTTTGAAATCTTTATTTGCTCCCAGGTAACCTCTTCTTAGGAGTTTTGTGTGACCCACCTGATCAGAATTCATCTCTCCCCATTTGTGCTACTCTGCAGGCATACTTGATGTCACCTGTCATCTCCTTTTCCTAATAACCACTCTATTTTCCACCGTTGGTATTATCTCTGTGCCTTTTCTTCAGTGTTGCTCAGATTTATGTCATTGCATTGACTGCACTGTTTTATACTTGCATATATATTTTGCTATTTTCTACATTATGAGTGTCTTGGCAACAATAATATTCAGATATTAACTTAGACTTATTGAGGACTTCATTAAGTGACATGCATGATTCTGAGCCTTTATATGCATAAACCCATCTGATGCTCATAACAGCTCTGGGAGGTTGCACTATTAGACTTTCATTACCATGATTTTGAAGATGAGGAAACTGAGGTAAAGTAAAATTATATTATAATCTCAATAATCTCAATGTAGGGTTTTCTTTCTTCCTCTTCTTCTTGGTTTTTTTTGTTTTTTTTTTTTGAGACAGTGTCTCGATAAATTGCACAGTTTATCCTTGAACTCTGGCTCCTCCTGAGTACCTGGAATTACGTGTGTGCCACCCCACACAGCTCTATTTCTTGTTATTAGGAGATGACATTCAATCTCAGGCCATCTGACTCCATAACTCTTGTTTTTAACCAGTTTGCTGTACTAACTTGTTCCTTCATTCCTCTCTTTCCCCACCTCTCTCTCCTTCCCTCTCTTTCCCTTCCTTCTTACTTTATCCTGATTTTAGTGCCTGTTATACTTCCCAACATGTGTCTGAACATGCTTCTTGAACAAATTAATTAATTTTTTTAACACACTGGAGTTGATCTATGGAAAAGGTAGGCACTATTTGTTCCTGAAAAAACTCTTAAAAGTTTAATAAATCTAAGTTGAACAGAACATAAACAGTTGTGTTTCCTTAGTTTGATAACCAGAGTCCTTTTGAAGCAAAATTTAAGTATACCCTTTTGGAACACACTGCTCATTTAATTGATTTTTTTTAAAAGCAAACATGTAATGACCATGTTGGAACTTGTAATAAATAATGGCAATAAACCTTTCTGTCCTATACTTGGTTTTATTGAGTGACTTTATAATGTAAAACTGCTTTTAGAAATGACAAATTTACAAGCTTTCAGTTGACATATCAATGATTTATGTAAATGACTTCAGTTTCAAATTGTTTTCTGGGTCTAAGGATTAAAATGTCTAAGCTTATATCTGTATTAAAACAATTCTCTCAGTTTGAAACATCCTTTTTATGCATCAAAAAAGATTATCCATGTCATCTTAAGGAAGTAGTTTTATTATTTTTTTATGTCTGTGTCAGAATAGTAATTGAGAAGTTAAAATCTGCAGGGGATTGTACAACATAGACACATTTTATACTGCTGAGAATAAAGCTCCCAGCAGTCAAGAAAAGTAACAGGGAAAAGGTTACAGAAGGCATTTTCCCATGAGCTTCTATTCCCTGCATTCATAAACCTTCCTGTCTGAGGAGACTCAGATGGTTGGTCACACCACACCAAACATTGCCCAGCAGAGCAGAGCAGGCTGATCCTGAGATTGCCAAGCCATGGCGTGTTTATTTAGCTTTGTTTCTTGAAGATGGTCCAATGATTTTATGATTTTATGCAGTCCAAGCCCTGAATTCCTACATTCTATGGATCCCTCAAAATGGAACCCAAATTCCATGAAGGAAGTTCTACAGAAGTTTCAATATAGAGTTTCTGTTTTCTCACAAGGATTACAACATGACGTCTATACATTTCAAGTGCGTGTCTCTGGGCTCTTTCTCTTTTCTGATTACACTCATTCCAGACACTGACTGACACTGTTTGTGAACACTCAACACAGACAATGCTTCTGGAAAAGATAAGACAAATTACTACAACATTTCCTAGTATACATTTGTTTGTGATTAATCTTGGGTTTTATTATCTGATGTGGAAGAATTGCTGGGTTTTGTGTGTTTTTAAACTACTTTTTTTTTTTATCATGTGTTTTTAAATTTGTTTAATCCCATCCATCACTCACGCAGAGTGAGGCAATAGGATTTGGCAGTTGTCCCAGTTTTATCTAACTTAGTTTGGAGTCTAACTATAGTACACTTTGGGAGGTATTGTGGGGGTGGCTGTAAGATCTCACCAGAAAACTCTCTGAATTGCAAGGCCAAACATAGGGATGGAAGAATCCCTTTGGTTTATTAAGTTTGTAACCATATGAAGCAGGGTTTTTGTTTTGTTTTTGGTTTTTTTTTTTGACTTTTGATTTAACCATTTAGGCACAGTGTACATGGAGCCTATGGCCTACAACACATTTAAAGACCTATGGAAATGTTTTAATTTTAATTTTCTTTAAACTATGAAGACAAAGTGAATATAATAGTAATGCATATATTGAGATGAATTACATCTGGACTTATTGTAATTGTTTTCCTATGGCAGATGGGTGTATAAAAGCAAAAATGCCCATGGTTCAAAAAAGTCACAGTACAGCACTGAATTTAATTCATCTGCTGTATGGATTCTTGATGAAAAATATTCAAATATTATTGTGGTTCTCAGAAAAACTAATATTCAAAATATCACTATGGTTTTTAGAGAAAGAACCCTGGCCTTGCAAACATATCATAGGTCCTCAAGCTATGAGCTTTGTCAATCGAAAAATCATTTAATCCTCTTTGGCCCTTAGTTTCTTTATCTGAAAACAGAAAAAATAATAATAATAATGGCTTGTTTGTCTGACACTCTTCTAGGTACATTATGGATATTATTTCATTTAGTTGTACAATAACTTGGAAAGGTATCGAGTAAGTTGGTTGGCTGTTGGAATCACCATTATATACCTGCCTAAGCTGAGGATCTGACTCCCTCAAGTAGTGGTAGGGCAAAAATCAGAATTCAATCTGATTGGAACTCCTGCCTTCTTACCAATTGTCACTGTAAGGATCAATACATAAAGGAAGTGATTTCTAAACACCAAAGCATCATTTAAGTATCAAACATTTAATTGCACAGTGACTTGTGCTTTTGATAACACTTTACCCAAATAATATTTCAACTCAAATATGAGCGCTAATTTAAAGTTACATCTCTCCTGGGTTTTAACCAAACTCATGAAAAGGTAGCATAAATCTAAATATTAAGAATAAAAAAAAATACAAGTTGTCCGGTTTTTAATTTATACACATACACACACATTTAGCCTTATATCTGTATGTATATATTATTTTTGTCAGACATATGTATGTATTATAAAGAAATTGCTAGTAAATTAGTAAATTCAACTTAAATTTCAATTGTTCAAAAGACAGTTGGATTCCTTTAAAAATGAATTAATTGAGCAGGGAACACAGCCAGGTTAGAGGAAAAAAGTTTAAAAGGTACATGGCCCTTTTCATCAAGTGGAAATATTAGTTTAAGAAAGGGCAAGGATGGTCCTCACACAGGAAAGATAAGGAACCACAGTTTTTCCCACCCTTTGTGATTCAGAAAACCTCCTGCCCCAGGTGCCAAGTTCTTTGGTTGAGGGGAGAGCAGATGCTAAGCCATCATCCAAGCAAAAGGAACAGTTTCAACTGCAGGTCAGAAGAAACCCTAGAATGCTAGGGGTTGAACTTGGTTTAACTTCTGTTCTCATTTTATGAAAGAAATCAGCAAACAAACAAACAGAAACTATGGCCAGGCTGGTGATGTGATTTAAGTAGGTCCATGATAAAATTGGCACTAGAAGCCAGATCTGTTTGCTAACCTAGGACTTCCTTTGTAATAACATGGCAAAAGTTAGTGAGAAGTTTTTTTTTCCTCAGCTGCCGCCAAGGTGCTCGGTCCTTCCGAGAAACAAAGTCCGCATTGGGATGAGGCCCTCACTTCATCCGGCGACTAGCACTGCGCCTGGCAGTCAGCACCACAGCTTCTGTTTCGGAGCTGGCCTGTATCTACTCTGCCCTCATCCTGCACGATGACGAGGTGACGGTCAGGGAGGATAAGATGCATTTGTTCTTCAAATCAAGCCAGAAAACCAAAGAAAGAACTCAGTTTAGAGACTTACCAATTAACAGAGGAAGCCCCATCTACATTTTTGAGTGGGGTAAACATTTGCAATCTTATTAAGAATTATTGAAAACCATAGTGGCATCTGCAGTAGCTTAGGGGAAAAGAAGAAAATATAAAGTGACTGTGTCACACCAAAACAGAAATAGGTGAGAAAAATATTAAGCAATGATAGGAAATCATAGGAATATAAGGAGACCAAGCGTCCCAATTTGTTCATGGTTGAGAGAGTTTCCAGGGGATTTTCAGTGCTAAAAATGAAGAAATCCTTGGCAAATTGGCACAAGATAAAAAGATGTTTTTTTCTTTAAAGTTTCAATTTACTTTTCTGTAATTGGTGCATTATAATTATACATAACAATGGGATTCATTATACCATATTCAAACATACACATAACACCCTTTGATCAGTCTTATTCCCCAGTGCCTTCTCTCTCCTTTCCCTCCACTCTCCCCCAAGTAGAGTAGAGCTTGTGACACTCATCTGCTCTCCCTATCATTGACAGTTTAATAAGTGCATTATGTATATACTAATGTTATTATGTTATTTAAATGTACATGTATATAATATCAGGATTCATCGTGCTATATTCATACATGAACATAGCTTCATGTGGCAGATTTCATTCCCCAGTACTTCCTCATGCCCCTTCCTCCTCACTCCCTCTTGATTCCTTCCTCTACAATAGTTTCCTTTGTTTTTTGTGATATCTTCTTTAAAAAATTTCCTTTTCTTTTTTCCTTCTGGCTTTCACACATAAGAGAAAACATTCTGCCTTTGACTTTCTGGATCTGGCTTATTTCACTTAGTATGATATTCTCTGGTTCCATCTGTTTACCAGCAAATAAAATAATTTTTCTTCTTTATGACTGAATTGAACTACTCTGTGTGTGTGTGTGTGTGTGTGTGTGTGTGTGTAACTCACATTTTCCTTATCCATCCATCTCAATATTGGTATGCATGTATTACTATAGTATGCTTATTTTAGCTCTTTTGGATAAATACCCTGGAGTGGGATATCTGGGTCATATGGTGGTTCTATTCCTAGTTTTTAAAGGAATCTCTGTACTGCTTTCCAAAGTGGTTGTTCTAATTTGCAACAATGTATACATGTGCTTTTCTCATACATACTTTTTTTTTATTTTTTATTTTTGGTAACAGGGATTGAACCCAAGGTGCTTAACCACTGAGCCAAATCCCCTGTCCTTTTTATTTATTTAATTATTTTAATTTGGGGACAGGGTCTCACTAGTTTGCTTACAGCTGCACTAAAACTGTTGAGGCTGGCTTTGAACCTGCAATCCTCTTCCTCAACTTCCTGAGATGCTGGGATTAGAGGCCTGAGCCATGATGTCAAGCAATTTTCCCATACATTCTTGCCGGCCAGTTACTGTTATTTGTATTCTTGAAGATTGCCATTCTAACTAAAGGGAGATGAAAGCCCCATGTAGTTTTGTTTTGCATTTACCTGATTACTAAGGATGTTGAACATTTTCTCATATATTTGTTGACCATTTGTATTTCTTCTTTTGAGAAATATCCATTTAGCTCTTTTGACCATTTCTTGATTGGGTTATTTGGGAGTTTTGGTGCTTAGTTTTTGAGATATTTATATATTCAGGATATTCATCCCCTGTCAGAAGAGTAGCTGGCAACGATTTTCTCCCATTCTGAAGGCATTCTTTAATACACTTCATTGTTTCCTTCACTGTGCAGAAATTTTTAAATTTCATGTCATTCCAATTATAGATTCTGGGTTTTATTTCTTGAGCTTTAGTGGTCTTGTTAAAAAAGTTGGTGCCTGCAGCAATAGGTAGGAGTGCTGAAATTATACTTTCTTCTAACAGAGCTCCTGGTCTAATTTCTAGGTCTTTGGGCCACTTTGAGTTGCTTTTTATGCAGAGTGAGAGGTAGGGATCTAATTTTATTCTTTTACATGTGAATATCCTATTTCCTCAGCACTATTTGTTAATAAGTCTATCTTTTCTTAATGTATGTGTTTTGGCCCTTTTGTCAAGAAGCAGATGACTGGATCTATGTGGATTTGTCTGTGCCTTCTATTGCATTCCATTTGTTCTCATGTTTATTTTTATGCCAATACCATGCTATTTTTTTGTTTTTGTTCTTTTTAGTTATACCTGACAATAGTGTATATTTTGACATAGTTATACATATATGGAATATATCGTATTCTACTTAGAATCCTGTCTTGTGGTTGCACATGATGTGGTGATTCACTGTGGTGATATACACACATAGGAAAGTTAAGTCACATTCATTCCACTATTTTTCCATATCAGAGAGAAGATTTGGCCTTTGTTTTGGGGGATTGACTTCTTTTTCACTTAGCATAATAGTCTCCAGATCCATCCATTTTCTGGCAAAAGTCATAATGTCATTCTTTTTTATGACTAGAATTCCATTGTGTATATATACCATGTTTTCTTTATCCATTTATCTATTGAAGTGCACCTAGGTTGGTTCAAGAGCTTAGCTATTGTGAATTGAGCTGCTATAAACATTGATGCATCATTGTGGTAAACTGGCTGCATCACTGTGGTAAACTGATTTTAAATTCTTTGGATATATAGCAAGGAGTGGGATAACTGGGTCCAATGGTGTTTCCATTCCTAGTTTTTTTGAGGAATCTCTATATTGCTTTCCAGAGTCCTTGCACCAATTTGCAGCCTCACCAGCAATGTGTAAGTATACTCATTTCTTCACATCCTAGTCAACATTCATAGTTACCCATTTATTTATTAGGTTATTTGTGGTTTTTTGTTAAGTTTTTTGAGTTTCTCCTATATCCTTGAGATTAATGCTCTGAGGTCAGGTGGCAAAGATTTTCTCTCATTCTGTAGGATCTCTTTGCACTCTTGATTGCTTCCTTTGCTGTGATGAAGCTTTTTAGTTTGATACCATTTCATTTATTGCTTCTTGATTTTACTTCTTGAACTTTAGGAGTCTTGTTGAGGAAGTCAGTTCCTAAGCTAACATGATAGAATGTTGAGCCTACATTTTCTTCTAGTCGGTGCAGGGTTTCTGGTCCAGTGCCTTGGTCCTTGATCCACTTTGAGTTGAGTTTTGAGAAAGGTGAGAGAGAGGGGTTAAATTTCATTCTGCTACCTATGGATTTCCAATTTTCCCAGCACCATTTGTTGAACAGACATCTATAGAATATTTTATCCAAAAACAGGTGAATGTACTTTCTTTTCAGCAGCTCATGAAAACTTCTCCAAAAATAGACTATTCTAGGTCACAATGCAAGTCTTAGCAAATACAAAAAAATCAATATCCTCTCTGGCATCTTATCAGATTATAATGAAATGAAATTAGAAATCAGCAGCAAGAATATTATGGAAGTCACATTGATTAAATAATACTCTTTTGAATGAGTAATGGATCATAGAAGAAATGAGAGGATAAATTTAAAAATTCCTAAAATCAAATTACATTTTTATCTTCCTTTTATTTTCAAATCTGTCTATAGAAAATGTAGTTGTTGATATTAAACTATAGGAATACATGCATATATGTCATGCCTATATAAAACAGAAAAAGAAGCAAGATAAAAATCTCAGCCTCAAGACATTATGTTCTAGTGAGAGAGAGGAGATAAACCAAACAAATAGGTGAAGTACATCACAATGGAAAATTCCATATATTATTGTAAAGGATATTACAGAGGAGGATAGATCCAGGGTAGCAACTTTAAGTGGGATTTTTCAGGGAAAGCTGCACTAAGAAGCTAAGATTTGAACTGAGATTTTAAAGATTAAAAAATAAGCCACATGGATGTCTGGGAGGAATGGATGCCCAGTAGAAATACTACTTGAAAAGACTTCAAGTGAGGAGCAGATTTGTGTGCCTGAGGAAGGGTGAAATCCAAGGCAATGGCTTTACAAAAAAGATGTTCTACCAGACACTACAGAGACAAGATTGTAGAGGCCTAGAGTTCAGATGAATATGTATAATTTTTTAATGAAACACACATTTCATGAACTCTGTAGATAGAAGAGATATAGTACTACATTTAAAAATGAACAAAGGTAAATCACTTTGCTATTAATTTTAGTGATAGAAATGAAACATAGTAGTTGCATTTCAATATGTGTGAATTTCCTCGGTCTTGATTTTTTTCTGGGGATTGAACCCAGCGGCACTCCACCACTGAGCCCTATTTTGTATTTTATTTTGAGACAGGGTCTCACTGAGTTGCTTAGGGCCTTGCTAAGTTGCTGAGGCTGGCTTTGAATTTACAATCCTCCTGCCTCAGCCTCCCAAGTGCTGGGATTACAGGCATGTGCCACAATGCCTGGCTTGGTCTTAAATTTTATAACAGGGATTCAGCATGGCAGAAACAAGTGAAATGAATAAAAAATCAATACATGCCTTCTAGAATGAAAGTGTAAACCAAAACAAATTTTGCAGATATGCATTGTATTAGCCAGTAATTTGTATGTGCCAGTGGTGATAGAACAAGAAACACTGGACTATTGGGAGAGGTGATCTAAACCTTGATAGGTCTCTAAATAGCTTGAGAATCTTGTCCTCTTATTACCAAATAGTTCTGGACTGTTACCATTCTTCCTTCACCTCCATCAATCCTATTCATGCTCCACCTTCCCAGTGAAGTTCCCCTTCACAAGGCCTCCCAAACCCACTCCTCCTCTCCTCTCAAGACCACACCATTTAAAAGGAGTAATGTTGCATTTTAACTGACACTGCTTCTTTTTCTTACCAGACTAAGTTATCTGAGCATGAACCCTAAGACTTGTGCGTCACTAAGACTTTGTATCACCAGCTTTTAGAATGTATCTAGCATTTAAGGAATACTTGTTAAAAAGTTAGATCATGGATTTAGTTTGATGAGTGAATCAAATTGGGGGGCAGTTTACGTATACCATGATTTCTGATCTATGAAGATATTTTTATTTTGCCATCATGCACTGTCAGAATGAAATATGATTTCCAGTAAATTTCTACCACTAGTATTTTCATCAGAGGCGGGCTCCTGTGTCACATGGTTTGAAACAATAGACTAATATATTACCTGCAATTCCTGTAGCAATTATTAACCCCAAGAATGTTGCATTTATATATTTTTAATGGTCGTTTATAATTATGGAATTCCTAGCCAAGCCTCAATGTTAAATAATGAAGTAAATAACCTTATGCAGCATTGGCGTTCAGAGTTTTGTGTCTCCACCACTGGAAGATCTTTGTCACATAAGGTCTCACACAGAATATACAAAATAGTGAAAATAGTCATCATAGTTGTGCATGTAGAACCTGAAATGAGGACACTCAGTCTTTTGCCTTTAGTTTTCTCTGTAAAAAAAGAAAGAGCTTTTTCTTGTGGGAGCTGCAATATATTTGCCATTTACTTTAACAATGTTCACTGCTGCTCTACAGAAAGGAAGACAAAGAAATGGAATGAATGAAACAAGAAGTATTAAGAATCAATACTGAGCCACCTATAATTCTGGGGACTCAGGAGGCTGAAGCAAAAGGATTAAAAGTTTGAGGCCAGTCTCTGCAATTTAGTGAGACTCTGTCTCAAAATAAAAAATAAAAAGGGCTGGGAATGTAACTCAGAGGTAGAGCACCTCTGGCTGAGTTCAATTCCCAATACTGAAAAGAAGAGTGGATAGCATAAAACGATTGACAAGCAAGTTAAGTAAAATTTATAAGATGATAAGTATAGATAGAAAGTAAGTTAGTTATTTACAAAATACAGCTATTCATCTTATGGGATATGATGATTTAAAAATGAATGGAGTATCATTTACAGATGGACAGAAAAACTAGGAAAGACCAACTCATGATACCAAGTGTGCCACCTAGTAAGTCAGCCATGACGAATTTGTGATATGTGTCATGGATCCATTTGTGACCTGTTCACATGTGCAGAGGAAAGGCATGGTTAATTGGCAGGTAGAATGAAAGCTACAGCAATTCACTAGATCCTGTCCCTAAATATCTCCAGTACCTCAAGGATATGTTGGCTCTATGAAGCTTCTTCCCTGGGTCCCCTTCCTCAATATGGCCCTGGCCCTAATACCTGTACCTTCAAGAGAAGGCTGATGTGACTGAGAAGAACAAACAGACCTGTGCAATACTGTATTCAGGTCATGCAGGCCTCTATTGTATTGTACCCTATCCTAGGAATGCTAGCCTACCCTCTTTTTTACCTTTACTTCTTGCCCTGTGTTTTTGTCTGGTTCAATGAAATGTGATTTAAAATACTTTATGTTGGGTCTGTGAGTCATTCTATTCTAGATTTCCAAGAATTTCTAGATTTCCAGGTGGTTAATACACCTGGAAGCTATTGCTGCCTCTGTATCATGCCTCAGTGGCATGACAAGGGCCCCTGAGGCTGTTATGACACAATCTGTAAGCCTTTCACTGATCTTAAATGCTATCAATCACAGTTTAATCTAACATGGCTCTTTGAGCATTACCAGACTATATTAGAACACTTTGGTATTTTCATTTTAGGGTTTGTTTTCAAAAACTTTCTCTGAGTTCTTTTTTTAGGAATCTTACTCCTTATAGAAAGGGCTAGTACACAAGCTCTGACATTTTAGGATAGCCTGGCATCAAAACACAGCCAACTTTCACCTTTCAATGCTGACCCTCTGTTGTATGTGTTTTAATATCTTAACAAGGTCATAGCAAATAATTTCCATTCTTCCTAATGGAGAACTTTTAAGTTCTTTTAGGAACTTTTAAGATTTTTAAATTTAAAACAATCATAGTTTACTTTTCAGATATGAAATGTTTTTACAACATTCTAAATGTAGATTCCAGAGTGTTGGCAGATATTGTATTAGGTTGCACCCTATGAAACTGACACTTTTATAAGTCTGAAACAGCCAAATATCAGCATTTCCATAGATAATCCAAATGCGTAGATGTGCTGCTCTGGCTGTTGTCTGGAATAGGCCTCCAGAAAGGTGCTGGATTAATAGTGTTCCTGCAGCTGTTTGAGGACTTCTGAGGTTTCCATTGGTTCTCAAGGCCATGCCTTCCATTACTGGACAATTCCAACCCGCGGAAAGTTCTTCCTAATCTGGAGCAAAAGTCTGTATCATTATAGCCTCAGTTTATGATCAAGGTTTTCTATTTTTTTACATGCAAACCAGAACATTTGAGAGTGAAATAGGACACTCTCAGTAATTATGCAGGGACAACAGATATAAACTGATAGGATGGGAAACAAATAAGCAGAAATAGTCATCCCACATAGGAATCACAAAGAATACATATAATTGCTCTTTTATGAACTAACATTTAAAATACTGCAGCTGTTTTCTCCTGTTTTTGTGAAATTAACACAACTCATTTCCTAAGATCATTCCTCACTTGGCATCACTTTGAACTCTAAACATGTAACTTACCTTAGTATAAATATGTTAAATATGTATTAAGAAGCAGGGAGAATCAAATTAAGCTAAGTCAGCTTCTTAATCACAGAATGGAACAATTATAAAATTAGTGTCAATGTATATCCATAGGTTAAATCTTGGTTGCAAATTGCCAGTTTATCTTTCCTCCTTTATCTTCACTCTGTGTTCTTCTCGTTATCCTTCCACCTTTCTTTTGCCAGTAGAGTTCAGACTTGCCTTTACTTCTTGTTAATCCCAGAATAGTTTTTATTCAATACATGATAAAAATATCTATTTGTTAGTAATTTGATTGGAAACCTATTCCTCATTTTGTATTGACCTCCATAGAAGTGAAATCTAACTATGAAAAGATGCACAAAACTTATTAAATGGCTCTGTACCCAGCGGATACTCAATAAATCAAGGGTTCTCATGTCTGTTATTTATCTTATCCTTCCTAGGTGTACTGCCAAATGTAGAAAGATGTAAAAGTTACTGCAGTGTGCAGGAATTTGCCTCCTAAGTACTAAGTGACTCTCGTCTGGCAATAAACAGTTATATTTAGTGACCCACTGTTGAAAGATGATGACGTGAATTGTGAAAAGTTGTGATTATTTTATAGAAAGAGACTGTGAGAAGTTCCTCTACTAGAGCATTTTCTAAAATGCTTAGTGCTATTTTGAAAAGTTCAAGTGTTGAAGATCTTGCTTCAAACATGAAAAGATTGAAATCCACTGTAATAAATGTTTATTTGCCGATTGTTGATTGACTAATACAAGTTAAGGATGACTTCAAAAAGAGAGGTAGAATGAGGGATGTATTTCCCATGTGCCTTTGTGGGTGAGGTGACATTTCTGGGAAAGCCAAATCTGGAATCTTACTTATTTATCTATTAACTATGAATTGCCTGATTTTTTTTAAATAAAAGTTACCATATAATTTTAAACATCCTAAAATGACTATGTCTACATAAAATATCTTAGTTCCTTACCCACATTAATTTAATAATCTATTGTTTTAAAATTTTAATGACTTCAGTACTGATAGAACTTAACTCTGATTACAGTGAGGAAAATGAACAATGAGAAGCTGACAGCTCATTTCACATTGAAACATTTTAAACATGAGAAGCCAGCCTGTTTATGCAAAGCTTTGTTTTGGGACATTGTCTTCCCCTTTAATAGAACATCATCTCCTCAGGTTACTATGGTAGCCTGCTTGTATTTGCTCCTGCGAATATTCTTGAGTCCATTAATGTTCAATTGTGAAATGTTTTGACTAGTTGACTTGGCAGCCATGGTTAATGTGAAAGGAAAAGAGCAGGTCCTTGAGCAATCAGAGTGATACAGAAATAAAGAGAGTAAAGTGTCATTGTCACAGCTCACATTAGATCATCTCATCATGGCCGTTATTGCTATGACAAGATAGTCATAAATATGACAAAGCACTGCAAACAATAAAAGCAAGTTTCAAGTACTTTTTGGCCATCTTTCTTTAAATGATTACTGCTTTCCATGGGGAAAAAAAAAAAAAAGTAGCTTGCTTCTTTTGGTCAAAAATACTTAATGGTTTAAAAAAATTTGTAAGGTAGAAAAAAGTAAATCGAGCTTGTATTAGTCCTTCTTTTGATTTGAAAATGCCACAAAGATTAAAAAACTATATGCCAGCAGAGGATAAATATTGATGCTCCATAAAAGCAAAGCTATTGCTTATTGATTTAGATTTAATCCTTGTAAATATTTCTTTTATGACTAGAATCAGAAGGAAAATATGCTCTTTTGTTCACAGAACTCTAATGTGCATAGCAGATGATAAAATTAGCAAATCTGCTCACCACAATCTCTGTAAACCTTTTCCTATATTTAAAGATCAAATAAGTGTTAAGCATTTAAAACCTGTATTAAAAATTAGAAAAAACTTTAAATTCTAGTAAGTCTTTTTCCAACAAAACCAGTGAAGTGGAAATAAAGAATTTTCCTGAAGGTACTTAACCCTTTGATAGAAGTGTCCTCACAAATTAATGTGACAAAGCCAATTGAGCTATGAAACCAAATGTGGTGGACTGCGTGGGTATGATTTATGGGTCAGTCAGGGTAAGTTTTCAAAAATTCAGTTATTCTTTAATACTTTGAAAAATTACATAACATGTATTTTTTTTTAAAAGTTCTACATGAACATGAACTTGGCAATATCTGTCTCACCATTTTTATGTCTTTTCTCTTTGTCTTCGTCTTCTTTCTGCCCTGCCCCCACCTCATGGAGGTATGATTGATAAACAAATGGTGTATGTATTTAATGTACACAACCTGCTGAATCTGGAGATAACTGCATACCTATGAAACTGTCTGTAATGCTGTTCTCTTAATTTTTAGTATAAAAATCTAAAACACATACAAAAGGAGGAAAGTTAATATATGAACTTCCCTGGACCCACTATCCTGATTCCATAGCTATCAATAATGAGCCAACATTTTCTCATCTCACTACACCCCACTATTTGTAGGAGTATTTTAAAACAAATATCACTTAACATCACTTCATCACTTTGACCCTTCAGTATGCATCATTAACATATGACACTTTTCCCAATAACATTTTCTAACACTATTATCACATAGCACAATATTATCATCAATTTCTTGGTATCATCAAATACATAGTTCCTGTTCAAATTTTATGATTTTTCCCACACATATTTTTCAGTGTGTTGTTTAAATCAGGATAACTACTAGCCTCCCCTCCCCTCACCACAAAGTCCAGACATTGTATTTGGTTATGTCTATTGTCTCTCCCTCTTCCCGTTCCTTTTTATCTGTGTCATTCATTTGTTGAACAAACCATGTCATTTGTCTTACTGAATGCCAACATTTCAAGACTGGCTGATTTTCTCCTTCTTATCCTTCCTATCACCTCTTTTTTTGGAGAAGACTAAACTGAGGCTGAGAGAGATCAAGTGATTCATCTGTTGTCCTATAACTAAATCACAGAATCGAAGGGCTGGAACTCAGCTTTTCTACTGTTGAATTTAGAGCAAGAAGTTAGAAACTTGACAACTTGGGCTGAGAGCCTGTTCTGATTCCAGCTGACTGACCATTGGAATATTACCTAAGCCTTTGACACTCATTTTTCACATCTGAAAAATGAGGATGATAAGACCTGCTTTACAGAGTTGGGAATGACTAAGAAGTGAAGTAAAGGAGATCCCCTCTTTGCCCATAAGGGACACTCATTAAAAGGTAGCTGCTTTTATATGATTGCAGTTTTATTTGTCCCTTGGGAAAAGAATATGCTGAGTTACATCTGAAATAGTTGCATAGTTTAGTTCTTCAACTGGCCTAGTGATAGTCATACTTGAATAATGAATTGCTTAAATAGTCATCAAAGTGCAGTTCAAGTCCAGTGTTTCCTTATTGATATCTGCCTAGATGATCCATCCTATGTTCAAAGTGGGGGACTGACATTCCTGCTACATATTGTATTCTATCTTTCCATTTCAGATCAATTATTTTCTTTATATATTTAAGTGCTCTGGTGTTGGGTGCATATATCTTAAAATTGTTGTAACTTCTTGATGAACTGATACCTTCATCATCATCTAATGACTTTCTCTGGTTCTTTTACAGTGCATTTTATCTGCAAAAGATAGCCCGCATCTTTCATTCTCTCTCTCTCTTGGCTTCCACCAAATATCTTTTTCCACTCCTTCAAAGGTACAAAAGTCTCAAACTGGAGGAGTAAGTTCTCACCATAAAAAAGATAATCTGGTGAGGTAATAGATGTACTAATTAGTTTAACTGAACCTTTAATGTGCGTGTGCGTGTGCGTGTGTGTGTGTGTATATATGTGTGTGTGTATATATATATATATATATATATAAACAAGATTGACTCTACACAGAGACAATTATTCATTGTCAATTAAAAATAAATACATTTAAAAATAGTCACTAAATATTTTTGAATGTCATATTAAGCATGATTAGTTATCACCTGAGATTCTTCCCCCACCTTTGTATCCTACATTTGATACATCTCAGCAAGACTTATTTAGTAGGATATTTAATATTCCTCTCTATCTCTGTTTTGTCTTTTTCTACCCTAAGTACATTATCAAAAAAAGTACCTAGCATTTGTGCCTAACGTTGTGGCTCCATTTTCTCCTCTCACAAATCAACACAGTATACATCTCTATTAATCTAATCTTTTTGATGCTGTATTTATATACTAATGTCTCATTACACATATTTAGTAATTGTTACATTTTATTATAATCTATTTAAACTGGGAGAACATAAAGTAACATCAAATCCAGCTTATTTAAAGTAGAATGGTTTAATTGCTGAAAAGGCAACTGTAGTAAGAACATGCTCAATGAAGCATTTGTTAGAAATGTCGGGGAAGCCCATCGTAGCTGTATCTCTACCAAGATGAACTAAAGTGAATTTCAGGTCCCTGGGGTGTTATTAAAATGAGAGATGCAGCACATTTGCACAAAAGTCAGCAGCAATGATAAATCCTGCACAGTGGTCAAGGAAAATGAAAAAAAGGAGAATTAGGAAGCAAGTATTTTTAAGGCTTCAAAGCAGTTCTTTTTGATATGGAAAGAACTAAAGCTAATCTGTGACATCATAATCAATAAAGCAAGAATGAGGAATTAGAAACAATGAATCAAAATAAGGTTTGGTGAAAAATGGAAGGTTAGAAATGGACTCATTTGAAATGAAGCTAAGTGTGAAGAAAGGAGTTTTAGCTTTCCTTTGAGATAAGAAAGGAGGAGGAAAGGATGATTAGTTGATTACATAAACTTTGATATGAACACAGATGAAGTTAATAGGGGCCCTTGCCTGATGGACTGTAGTTTCTTGAAAGGGGGATAATGGACAGCTTGTTTAGGGCTCCTTTGAATATTTAGGGAAAGTTATGAAGATTATGAGCAGTTAGTGAAAATGTTAGAGTCTGGTTAGGAATCAAGAAGATCTGACTGTGATTAGGAATGTTATTTGAGGATGACTGGCAACAACGTCAAGTATACTTTTTTGAGTGTCACTCAGGCCAGGAGCAGGCGGGCAGGAAGCAAATGATTGAGCTGAGGGTAAACCAAAAAGGGTCCAGAGAATATGACAAGAGCATGGTCATTGATGGGAAGATTTAAAACAAATTCCAGGAAGAAAAAATAACCAAAAGAGCTAAATTGGAAGGAAGGGATTACAGTGAGCTGGTGGGCACTGTGAAGGATCAATAGGAAGACTGTGGGCAGAAAAGGGACTTCCAAGATGAAGATCTCAAAGACAGGACCATGTCAGCATGCTGCTGCAATAGAGAAATTACTGGATTAGAGGAAGTTTGAGTTTGTTAAATGGATTTTCTTTGAGGAGATTTAAATTATCTTCTCTCAGGAACGTTCAGGTACCTTCCAACAAAGACCTGGAGAAAGACAAGAAGAAAACAAAACAAAAACTGCAAAAAGAGACTTTATAAGTCTCATAAGGAGAGAGAGAAAAAAATGGGGACTTCCAAAGATTCCAATGGGATGAATTATCATGTCTAGGAAACACAAGGGAAAAGAAGTTTTCCCAGAGGCAGCCTAGGTAGAAAGTCTTTGCCAATTCAAAGCAGGAGTTGGGGTGGACTGACTGCTTGATGTCACTGGATTCCAAAGTCATTGAGAAACACTAGAACAACAGTTGCAAAATAAGATTATGGGAAACATAGTTATAAAGTATGTATTGTAAATGTTTTTAAATACAGATTTCTTCCATATTAAATTATTTTTTTGATACCTACAGGAATCAGTTCCTATTTAATTAAGATCAAGGTCCTGCCAAGTTTTCTTTTGTTAGGAGAAGAAAACCAGAAGAAACTTCTCCAAGCAATATTTTATTTGCAATATTATTTTTAAACAGTGGCTATCAGGCCTCCTGAGATAAAAACTTATCCTGATTCAGCTTTATAAACCCATTAAATCCCATGTTTTCAGTTCCATATAGAAGGATGGGACATAATAGGTTAGTAGCAAGACTGTAGGAACTGGCACAGGAAAAGAATTACAAGAAGAAAAAAAATAAAAAACTTGAAAGCATGCGTAAACTCTCTCTAGAGTCTCATCAGTTGGCAGAGGAAGAGACACATTCACAGTTTTCCCTTAAGGCTTTGTATTCCAGAGAGTCAGGAGGTCATGGATGCTCATAAGGAAAAGAGTGACCTCTCTCAACGGTGATGGTAGTAATAACAGATTTACTTAGATAGCCTTGGTGCTTAGTAGTATATCTTGTCCTAGTACAAACAATGGATATTATTACTTCTGTTGTAAATGAAGTAGCCTACAGCATCAGTTAATTTTGAAATATTTATATGACTGTTAACTGCATCACTTTTGTCAGATGTGTGTATCTTGACTTGCTTATGAAGATACATTCTTTTTGAAGATATATTGTAAAACTGCATGTTTTACTTTTATTTAACCCTCCCTTGTGTTTATACAATTTGTCTACTACAAAACTGCTATGGGGAAGGCACTGTGTTTGGTTATGGAAGGAAGAAAGTTTTGGTAAAAAAACATGGAAAAATCAATGCAGAGCTTAACTAGCATGTTAAAATATGTAGCATAAATTAAAAAAACACTTGTTTGATGAATGAGATAATAGTGATTCTTTCTTTTATAACAGACTCTATTTAAGTAGCCACAGGTATAATTGTTACCATCTTTTTTGTTTATTTATTTTAAGACATTTTAAATAAAATCTTTGAAGAGGTCACAGACTAGGATGTGAAAATAGTGACAACAAAGAATTAAACAGATAGAACTACTATATGCCAATATCATAGCAGTTCCTTGGGTATAAAAGATGCACAACTTTTTGGAATACTAAGAAATTCAGGGTCAGGCAAGGATGGGGATCAGGGAAATGCTGTCCACCCCATGGTTTGGCTCTACAGAGTGACAAGGTACAGTGTGAAAGAGGGTGCTGTGTCACAGTCTCAGGCCCACATTTGCAAACTGTTTATCCTGGATAATCAGAATTAGAGAGGTAATGCAGAACACAGGGAATTTCAAGAATCAGCTAAATGCTCAAGACTAAGACACACCAGTGGTCATCACCTGGGGAGCATTCCCACAGGAACAAAGACTCAAACAGCATGCTGAGCCACAAGACAAGGCTTCATTTCTTTGACAGAGGAGAGCTAAGAACAAGACAGCAAGAAAACAGTGTGTCTGATCCTAAGTCAACATGATGAAGATTCAGGACTACTTTGTCTTCTATTTGGTGCAGGGTCTCTGGTCTAATTCCTAAGTTCTTGATCCATTTTGAGTTGAGTTTTGTGCAGGGTGATAGATAGAGGTTTAATTTCATTTTATTACATACTAATTTCCATTTTCCCCAGCACCATTTGTTGAACAGGCTGTCTTTTCTCCACTGTATGTTTTTGGCTCCTTTGTCTGGTATGAGGTAACTGTATTTTTGTGGGTTTGTCTCTGTGTCTTCTATTCTGTACCATTGGTCTGCCTGTCTATTTTGGTGCCAGTACCATGCCGTTTTTATTACTATTGCTCTGTAGTATAGTTTAAGGTCTGGTATTGTGATACCTCCGGCTTCACTCTTTCTGCTCAGGATTGTTTTGGCTATTCAAGGTCTCTTATTCTTCCAGATGAAGTTCATGATTGCTTCCTCTATTTCTATGAGGAATGTCATTGGAATTTTAATTGGCATTGCATTAAATCTGTATGTGCCTTTGGTAGAATGACCATTTTGACAATATTAATTGTCAAAGAACAGGAGCAGGAATTGAGGCAGTGGATGGCACACAGGTTCACTTAGGTCCACACAGGTTCTGCATGACTAAGGAAAGGGCTCAAAGACAGAGCCAAGCCCTGTGGACTGGGACCAGGTAGTGACCAGGAAGAATTGTGGAAGTTTGATAGTTTTGACCTCATGGATTGCCAGTGCTCACCTGCAGTTGTTAATGAAGACTAGGGGAAAAAAGGAGCCCCACTAGTTGCCATAAGTCACATATCCTGAAACCTGAGGCTTGGTATCAACACTGCATTATAACTAATGGTAAGGAAGTTGATTATTCTCAATCTGCCTTTCTTAGGATGGATCTAAGAGCGAGTGTAAGCTCTTGACATGTGGTAATGTCAAGAAAAAAAGAACTTCCAATTTTAACAAAATGGTGGAAAGAAAAACCAAATGGAAAGGAATTGGTAAGGAAAGGAGAGGAAAAGAAGGTAAAGAAATAATCAGTGTAAATTATTCTTCCACACTCCTTATGTTTTTTAAATTAATAGTTTTTCAAGTTTTATTTTTATGTGATACATGATCATTGTACTAATTAATAGATTATAATGTGATATTTTAACACATGTGTACATTATAAATGACTGATTCAGTGTAAATAGTAAGTTTAATCACTAGGTAACCGTTTGGTCATGGTGAACTTGTAAACACAGCTTCAAAGGGCATATTTAAAACTGGTCGAATTTTGTTTTAAGGCGGCCACATAGATAAGCTCTTTCTCAGATTTTCCTTAAAATAAAACCTCAAATATCTTATACTAAAAGATAATTCAGATATCTTCTAGAATTATATGTACCTCATTCGAGAAATAGAAGTTAACAAATGAGGAAAGGTGATGGGACTTAATGAGCAGCAAGGTTGGAAACTGGATGATTTTTCTTTACATTGAGCTTGTTTGAAGGCAGTAAAGAAACAGGACAGATACATAGTTTAAAAATATATCTAAGAGGACATATTTGGGAGAGAAATGTGACAAGGAAATATCATTAATAGAACAGGAAAAGAAACTAGACTTGCACTTAATAACCACACTGAATTACCAAATGACTTGCAAAGTTTGTAAAGGGATTACAAAAATGGGTGTAAATGGAAAAGGACAAAAAAAAAAAAAAAAACAGTAAATGTTAATGGACCCTCACTTTTTTCATTCAATCAGTAAATATTAAGCTGGGTGCCATGGCACATGACTAAAATTCCAGTGACTCAGGAGGATGAGTTAGGAGGATAGCAAGTTTGAGTTTGAGAGCACTTTGGAAACTTAGCAAGACCCTCTCTCAAAATAAAAATTTAAGGGGAGATCCAATATGGTGTACTAGAGGGAGGCTGCATTCCTTGTCACTCTGTGACTGGGGATTCAAGCAGAGAAAGTACTGTTTCTCTTCAAGGCAGTCATCACTGCCCACCAATCCCCTGCTGTTTAACCCCACCCCCATTCATCTGCCATTATCTGCCCTTAGCCTGCAGACCACCCACAGACTACTGGCAACAGATTGGCTGCTGCCCACTATTGCCTGGAAATCCATTGTCTCAGTACTCACAGATGAGGTACTGGAAGCCTTCAGGGACATTATAAGACTACAGGGTAGAAACTGTACTGCCTCAGATCCATACTGCTAGATGAAAAGACATGCAAACAACAAGAAAAAGCAAGGGAACAAAGTGCATCAAACAAACCAAGATGTTCCAACAATGGAATCCATGGACAACACAGTAGAAGAAATGTCAGAGAAGGAGTTTAGAAAAAACATAGATTGATCTTCAAAATTAAGCTTAGTATTAGAAAGAAAATACAGGGAGTGAAAAATAACTTCAATAAAGAGGCAGAGATTATAAAAAGGAATAAGCAGAAATCCTCCAAATGAAGAAAACAATAATCCAAATTAAAAATTCAATGGAAAGTATCACCAACAAACTAGACCACCTGGAAGACAGAACCTCAGACAATGAAGACAAAATATATACTCATGAAAATAAAGCTGACCACACAGAGAAGATGGTAAGATACCATAAACAGAACTTCTAAGAAATATGGGATAACATGAAATGACCAAATTTAAGATTTATTGAAATAGATGAAGGCATGGAGAAACAAACCAAAGTAATGTACAAACTTTTCAATGATATAATATCAGAAAACTTCTCAAATCTAAAGAATGAAATGGAAAATCAACAAGAGGCTTATAGGATCCCAAATGTACAAAATTACAGCAGACCCATACCAACATATTACTAACATACAGAATAAGGATAGAATTTTAAAGGCTATGAGAAAAGAAAAGTCAAATTACATATAGGGGGAAACCAGTTCAGATCTCAGCTGATTTCTCAACCCAGACCTTGAACTCCAGGTGGTACAGAAATCACATATATCAAACTCTGAAAGAAAATGAATGTCAACTGAAAATTTTATATCCAACAAAATTAAGCTTAAAATTTAAAGATGAAATAAAAACCTTCCATGATAAACAAAAATTACAAGAATTCACAACTAGAAAACCTGCACTACAGAATCTTCTCAGCAAAATATTCTATAAGGAGGAAATAAAAAAATATAAAACAATGAAAACCAGCAAAGGGAGAAGCTACACTAAAAGAAAAGTCAATTGAGTGAGAAATTAAGTCAAGTTAAAAACCAAAAATAAACCAAAATGACTGGGAATACAAATCATACCTCAATAATAACCCTGAATGTTAATGGCCTAAACTCATCAATCAAAAGACATACACTGGCAGATTGGATTATAAAAAGACCCAACAATATGCTATTTTCAAGAGACTTACATCCTAGAAAAAGATATCCACAGACTGAAGGTGAAAGTTTGGGAAAACATATCACACACATAGATTGCATAAACAAGTACAGGTTCCTTTCCATCCTCATACCAGACAAAGTGAACTTCAAATCAAAGTTAGTCAGAAGAGATAAAGAAGAACATTTCATACTGGTTAAGGGATGAATACATCAACAAGACATAACAATCTTAAATATATATGTCCCAAACAATGGAGCATCTAAGTACATGAACAAACCCTTCTCAATTGTAAGAATCAAATAGACCACGACACAATAATACTGCGTAACTTTAACACACCTCTCTCACCACTGGATAGATCTTCCAAACAAAAATTGAACAAAGAAACTGTAGGATTAAATAATAAAATCAATGATTTAGACTTACCAGACACATCAAGGACAGAAAACTTCACACCAATATCCCTGATGAACATAGAAGCAAAAATTATCAACAAAATCCTGGAAAATCACCTCCAAAAACATATTAAAAAGTTAGTGCACCATGATCAAGTGGGATTATCCCAGGGATGCAAGATTGGTTCAACATCTGGAAATCAATAAATGTAATTCATCACATCAATAGACTTAAAGACAAGAATCACATGGTTATCTTGATAGACCAGAAAAGCATTTGATAAATTATAGCACCTTTTCATGTTCAAAACACTAGAAAAATTAGGAATAGTAGGAACAAACCTCAACATTGTATTATTGCATGTGATGTATAATATTTTATGAACATTTATTCATATGTCAAATCAAAATAGACTACTCTCAAAAGCTGATATTTAGGTCCTAAGAGATGAATATTATTATGAACACATGGATATCCATATGGAAAAGATCAACTTTATCCCTTATCTCACATCATACACAAAAGTTAATTCAGGATGAATCAAAGAGTTACCTATTATTTCAGTCGACTTTTCAACCCTGGGACTAAAAGATCTGACCAGCACATTTGTAGAGGAGGAAAAGTTTATTTGAGGGTTCATGGTTTGAGAGGTCTTAGTCCACAGAAGGCCTGCTCCATTCCTTAGGGTTTGAGGTGAGGCTGAATATCATAGTGGAGAGTGTGATAGAGAGAAGCAGCTCCCCACTGCAATGCCCCTACTCTTACTCTGTGAATAGTACTACAAGAATAATTTAAAAGAGGAAAGTGTACATCTCTAGTTGGAGAAATCAAGGAGGGTTTCATAGAGGACAGTGGTATTAGATATACCTTGAAATATTGTTAGAAGGATTTTAAAACACAGGGATTAAAGGTCACCCAGGGAGGTGGAACAGTGCACCAATAACCTTGGCCTGGCTAAGACTAAGCTGGAGGCAAACAGTCAGCTTGACTTGTACTCCATAGTTTTGTATGCTGACGTCAGAACCATCAGTCTGAAAAGGTCAGCTGAGGCCAACTTGCCCTTCATGTTTACTTTAAGTTAATATGAACCTCAGTTGCATGCTCTGAGAACACTTCATATTTAATTTGCATTGTGGCCAACCAATGCATCCAGATGAAGATGTCTCAGAGGCAGAGTGTGTCCTATGGCTGGACTGAAGTGGAGTGTCTGTGTTATCAAAAGACAGGGTGTAAAACTGTGGCTGAATGCAGTCCTGGAAAAGTCCCTATACATTGAAATAATATAAACTATTCATTATGTTTTCCATAGAGATATTGTCATAAGGAAAATAATATTTCATATCCATAGCTGGTCACCCATGTTCTAATAAAAAGCCTTAACTTATATTTGCTAAGAACACTGGCTTCAGCCTGTGAATTGCAGAGGGTGGTATCATAGTCATTATTTTAATGAACCAAACCTATCTGGAAGCCAAAACCTTTGCAGGACTATGGGGGGGGGGGGGGGGGAGAGGCTGTAGAAACAGTGCCAAAGTGACTCCTTGGAAAGAAGCTCTACACAAGACCAGGAGGAGCACTGGCTAGAGGAGAGCGTCCATGAAGACCAGAGGCCTGAAGCCCTTGGGATTAAGTCTTAGGCAAAGTGACTGAAGTAATCAGCTTCAGAGCATCTCCTGACTTTCAGGATTTTCCCTCCTCAAGTGAGCTTCCTAAAGGTGCATCTCCAATCAGATTATTTTTCTGCTCCAAAACTTTCAGCCCCACCAAATCTATCATGTTCCAAAACCCAGATCTACCACTGTGATCCTCCAGAATCTACTCTTTACTGTCCATCCAACCTAATCTTCCACTGCATCTACTCCAATATCCCAAGCTGTAGAAATAGGGCTTAGTCACTGTTCTCAAGCATACCAACCTTTACCATCCTTATGCCTTTGATCAGGTCATGAGTTCTGCCTGGAAGACCTTCCTTATCACCTCCATCATGAGCTATTAAAATCTAACTAGACAGAAGAACCAGTTCCTGTACCAGCTATTCCATGAAATCTGGAATACAATAAATGTTTTGTATGCATCCGTTGCATGGGTGGATGGATAGGTGGATGGATGGATGGATGGATAGATGGATGGATGGACGGATGGATGTTGTGAATTTCTCAGCTGGTAGTGATCATTCCCTTGTCAATGTGCCATAGTACATTTCTGTTCTATTCTGAAACTCTATGCATGTTCATTTCTTTCATAAACATCTGGATATATTTCTTATTAAATGGAAAACTCTTAAAGACTGAAATATATTTGTCCTCATAACCCACACAAATCCTAGTACAAGATCTTTCATAGATTATGTGCTTAAGATAAATATGAAAAAGTAATATGAGTTATACTCCATTTATGTTGATGTGTCAATGCATTTTACTGTCATGTAAAACTAATTAGAACAAATTTTAAAAAGTAATATGCTAAACTTGACAGGAGGTGGTGAATGTACATCATCGTTAGCTTAATGCATTTAAGGGATAAATCTGTGGCATGAAGGAAGGGTTGGTAAGTAGATTGTGCTTAGCTTTATCTTAGACAGAGGTTAAGTCTCTAGTTTGAAGTGAAGTTCTGCCAGACATGGTGGTCAAGGTCATTACCTACTCCTCCCTCAGGACTCAACTCTGGTACCACATCTTCCTTGAAGCCCTCTGAGAACACTCTGCTCTTCCCACTGCCCACACAGTCAGGGTCTTCCCTCTTACTCTGCACATGCGCCCTTCAGACACAGAGCTGAGCACACTGCTGCATAACTGCTGCTCCCTCTGTCTCTGCTCAGCTCAGAGGAGTCAGCTCTGCTCATCTCTGTAAGCCATCATCTTCAGAGCACTATCAGGCACACACATGGCTCTCAATAAAGGTTTCCTAGTAAGCATTTTATTTTAGAGTTACTTAGCTACAATTCTGATGTTTTATCTATTAAGTACGATCATCATTGCTATCAAAACCAGGATAGGTTACTAATCTCTTAGGGGAATGGAACTGAGGCCTCAGTCTGGAACACCACTCTGCTTCTTACCAAGGCTGTGATCTAAAAAAATCACATTGGCCAATTTCCTCATGCTTCCCATGAGGATAACAATATTGACCCTGCAGGGTATTGTGAGGTCCAGAGATTATGCAAATCAGGCACCTAGCAGAGTTTCTGGCAATTGGTATTATTATACAGTGATAGCAATTATAATGACTAAGGGAACAGGTAAAAGTAAATGTTGAGACATACTTTTCAATGAACAAACATATAAATGAAAATTATTTTTTCATTTTACTGGTTTTTTAAAATAGCAAATTTAAAAAGTTAGTTCGGTAACATCATACAGGCACAGTCCACATCTTTGGGGCTATAAACTGTCATGCTGCCAATAAGAATAATGAAAATATGAAGCAATATGAATGGAACATATTGAGTTGATGAGAAAACATCCCATAGTGATCAGGAAACAGAGAGATAGACTCCACTTGCCAGTTACAAATATATACTCCAAAATTATACCCACAATGTCCAACCTCCTTCACTCACACCCTACCACCTTAGTTGTCAAGTTATCACTCAGTTAATCGCTATCAGGGGATTAATTCACTGATTTTAGACTCTCACAACCCAATCATTTCTCCTCTGAACCTTCTTGCATTGCCTCACACATGAGCATCTGGGGGACAACTCATATCCAAACCATACTACCCATAAATGATAAAAGTATGAAGTTTATAGAAGAAAACATGGGAGAATATCTCTGTGAATTTAGCATATGCATGAATTTTTCAAAAACAGTAACTGTAAATGAAAGATCGATAAAGTTGACTTATTCAAAATTAAACTTCTTTGTTTCAAAAGGGACCATGAAAAAATCCAACTAAGGAAATGAGAAGGCAAGTTACAGTCTAGAAACAAATATTCATCAGTCATATATCTAACAAAAGACTTAGAATATATAGAGAAATTCCATAAATCCATAATTGACATAAAATGACCCAATAAAAAAAAAACTGGAATCAACACTTCTCAAAGGAAGCCAATGGTCAATAAGTACATATAAAGACATTCAATGTCATTATGTTTAGCATTTGAATACAATTTAAATCTAATTTAGTAGTGAATTACCACTTTGAACTCAGATGAATGGAAGAAATTTTTAAAAAGTCACATTGTCAATTGTGGACCACATACAGACACAAAAGGAAGCAAATAGAATTCTACTTTACCAGAGGAAATGAAAAAAATGTCATTCCCACTTTGGAAATTAGTTTCACAGCTTTTCATGAAATTAATTATATGTGCTTTTTATGACCCAGAAATTTCACTTTTTGGTTATTTATCCAGGAGAAATGAAAACATGTGCCTACAAGAAGAAAAATTTCATATAACAACATTCATAGTAGTTTTTTATTCATACTAGTTTCCAAATGGAAATACACGAAAAAATTGAAAAACGTGTCCGCTATTGGAAAAATGATGAACAAACTGTAGTATATTCATACAATGAAATATCCTGAAATTGACAAAAATATCAAAATACTGATACATAAACCAACATTGATAAATCCAACAAGCCATATACAAAAGCGTATAATGAACGATTGCATTTATATGTTTTAAGCAGACAAAACTAAGATTAGGTCACAGAGATTAGAAGAAAGATTGTTTTCAGATGGTGAAGCTGTCATTGTCAACTGGGCTATGTAGAAACTTTTTGGAAAGATGAAATGTTCAATATTTTAATTGGAATTGTGGCTACATGTTCTATCAATAAATATCAAATTTTTATTTGATAATACATATTATCTGTTTGTATTATCTGTATATGTATTTGATAATACATATACATTTTATTTGATAATACATATTATCTGTGCTTTACTATGTAAAATGTATGCCTCAATGAATACAAAGGAACTGAAATTGGACCAAATGATCTCTAGTCCCTTCTTTTCTAATAATTGGGTTGAGAATAATTTTCCAACCATTACCTGAAATAAAAATAACTTGAAGGAACACTAAGTTATTACCGTTTTATATTTAACATTATATAACTCCTTAATGAGTCTCAATTAGCACCTAATGAACTGTCCAAATAAAATGCTACATGAATGACTCGGAGATCTTACATTGTATTATTTGAAGGCTGTCAATATTTTAACCTTCTGACTTCACCTTCAATCAGAACTACATTACTATGCTTCTGTTATAACAACTTTTACTAAAAATACTTTTTTATTATTTCATATCTTGGGATTTTTAAAGGTCATTCTGATTTTAACATAACTTTATCTGCTCCAAAATTAGATAGTCTTAATATGAACACAGCATTTGCTTAGACTTTCAACATGCCCAACAAGGACTACATGTACAAATGGAATTTTATTTTGACAAAACTTTTTAAAGTTGGTTTCCACGAAAATTATTAAGTCATTGAAAAATGAGAATAAAGAAAGTTTTATTTAAATGCTACTGATACCTGATTTGAGAATTAAAAATAACAACCCTTATTCTTTTTTCAGTAGTATAAAAAATGACTTAGAACTTTTGAAACTTACTTAATCCTTGCAGAAAAAACTCAGATGCTGCACCAGCACCAACTTGTCTTAATGATCTTCCACTTAGCAATCTAAGTTAAAGATGGTGAATCTTAACTCCCGCTAAAAGAAAATTTCATCCTAGAGCTACTTTTAATCTGTGCTTCATGCCAAATGACTTCATAAGATGGAATAATGACATAATTGCGATTTTCTAAAATGAATTTAGTAAAGCAGTTACAAATGTCCTCAATGTTAAAAGCCAGATATTAGACGTGATTCCTCCACACTCTTTCTTCTATCCTGGCACAAATGACAGATGCTGTTTTTTTCCAAGTGAAACTGTGTGAATACAAAGCTACTGACAGAGATCATGAGAGCTTGTGGCCCTTGCTGACATGAGCTCTGCAGATCTTTTGCTTCAGACCCAGAAATTACAGAATCCCAGCTGTTCAAATGTCTGATAGAAATAAGGGCTTGGATCAGTTCCATCTGGCTGAACTTTAGTGGTGTAACAGGAATAAAGCAGCACTCACAGACAGGGGTTGTGTGTGACTAAATAATCCTGCAAATGGAGGAAATAAAATGCATTATTCCATAAAGCTGAAGCAGAACAAAATGCACAGTAATGCAATATAAAATAAGGGTGGAAGCAGAAAGTGTTAACAGGATTGTCCTTAGTTTGATATTGTATGAAAATAAAGACAGTTGTGTATTTATTTATGAAATATCTTTTCTTTCCCAAAATGGGTGTTTGTCAGGATCATTTTTCTCGGTCTAAAGAGGTAGGACTGGAATCTATAAGGAAGATCTTTTTATTTTTCTATTCATCCATGATGATCCAGGGACTTGAAGGAGAGTATCTTACTACAGCAATTCACAAAGGTGGAGATTCTGCACCACCATCATTATAACACGTTTCCAACTATGGCAGCCAAGAACCACTAGAATTTATTTCTTTTTGTTTTCTTCTGCTGTGTGTCATCCTTTATGCTCTTTTTTATAGTCCCTTGCTCTATCATACCTCTCTACCTTTACCCATTCTCTCCCTGGGACTTCTCCCCAACACAAACTCACTTTAGAAGACTCAACTCTTTAATCTTTCCCAGCCTTATTCTTTTCCTGTCTAGGCAGAAAGGACTCCAACCTCAGCCCATGCATGCCAGTGTGTTTTGTTTGTTTTGAGAGCAATAACACATGTGTAATTTTATAATAAATAAAAAAACAATTATGTAGAAATTATCTTAAATAGAATCTTTTAAAAAGGGTCATTTTTGAAGAATTTGAAATTTGGGGTTCAAGTAAGTTTTTTTTTTTTCCCCCCTTCTCAATTGTGTGTTTTCAGTAGCCATGTATGCTTTCTTTGGAAAAACTGGAAAAATTTGGCATGTTCAAAAGTCATTAATGGGACCTTATAAAATCTAATAGTTAATCAGAACTTAAAATCATTGACTACAGCAATGCTGATACTTCCAGTACACATCAGGGGGCCATGATCATTCATTGTGCTCAGAGCACTCCAGGTCACCAGTATCCTAGAAATGAGAAATCACATAGGGCATACTGCCACATGACTGCAGAAGGCCTCTCGAACGCACAGGGTTAGGCCACTGGTCGGCAGTTGTCATGGTGATTGTCAAATCCAAACAGGGATATTCGTCAGGAAGTCCTAATGAGCTCTAAGCACTGAGGATCTGGAGATAACCAGGACAGAGTGTAAGTAATCATATTATGTAAGTACTTTGATATTATTGTGATGTGATAGGTTCTTTTTCATATTTCAGAAGAAATGTAACTATTGGAGTTCTAAACTGATATTTGACACAAAAAGTTGTTTTTCATCTAAGAATTCAGAGGAAAGGCTACTTTCTTCATCAGAGAATTTGTTATTATAACATTCTGATCAGGTCAAAATGTGATTTAGAATGATTTCCAGAGAGTTCAGTGAAGGGCCACTTTATATGGTTCCTGGGATGGTGACACACTGCATTATTAGAGTCCACATTGAAAGTGACAGTGGAAGGGCATGCATGTACATAAGATAGGAGTTGCTTGCAAGAGCTGTGTTAAGTTATGCTCCCAAAGAAACACCATTTACAAATATCGTAAAAATTAGGAATTTTACTCTTTCTGGCAAATATTCATTATTTCTGAATGACATTCCACTAGTCTCTAGGCATCTATTTCTGTAATATGATTTATACTATGTGTACTATGTATAATATTAAAAATACTGTATTTCACCACACAGTTACCACAGATTTTATGCCTGTTTTCTTTTTCCTGCAAAAAAGTAGAGTGAAACCATTACACGAAGCTTTGAAAAAATTGTGCCAGAATTACTTAAAAATCATATATTACTAAACTGGGTTTGGTACAAGATTAAGATGCACAGAATACGTGTGAATACATGTAAATGTGGTCATGATGATGAAAATACAGTGTTTCATCTTGATAACATGAAATATAGTAAGTTTTGATAGAAGTCAAATACAAGCTCTTATAGGCTGACTTCTAAGAATGACCCTCAATGGCCTTTATCCTTTTGCAAACCCATCTCTTTTGAGTATGAGCAGGACCTTTGAATATGATGAAACACACTCTGTTGTGATTGTTAGATTTTATAGTAATACTGACTTTGAAAGGGGGAGATAGCATGAAAAACTAGCCCAAATCTAATCATGAGCCCTTTAAAAGCAGAGAGTTTGACTTGGACAGCGACATAAGAGAAAGGTAGAAGAGTAAATCAGAGAGATTCGAAGCAAGAGGAAGATTCAATGAGCAGTTTGAAGATGAAGGGGATCGTGTGCAAGGACGAGGAGCAGCCCAAGAACCTGAAGAGTTGTTCCTGGTCAACAACTAGCAAGGTAACAGGACTTCAGTGTCACAGCTGTGCAAGAAACTGAATTCTACTGACCTTAAGCAGCATTATTATTATTATTATTATTATTATTATTATTATTATTTTCCCTAGTGCCGCCAGATAAGAATCCAGCCCGGTCAACACCTTGATAATAGTTTTGTGATACTCTATAAATAAGACAGTTTTATGTGTTCAGATTTTTGACCTGCAGAATTTTTTTTTTGGAGGTGGGTACCAGGGATTGAACTAAGGGGCACTCCACCACTGAGCCACATCCCCAGCCCTATTTTGTATTTTATTTAGAGACAGGGTCTCACTGAGTTGCTTAGCACCTCGCCATTGCTGAGGCTGGCTTTAAACTTGCAATCCTACTGTCTCAGCTTCCCAAGTGGCTGGGATTACAGGTGTGTGCCACTGCACCCAATTGACTTGTAGAATTTTGAACAAATATATGAGTGGTATTATAAGTCACTTTGCAGTAATTCATTAGTTAAAAAAAAAGAAAACTAATATAGCATCTGAAACCAAGAGATATACCTCTTGGCTTACTATTTAGACAAGAAGAGTAAGACGTGGGGATGCTTCATTTGGTAGCAAAATATTCCAATAACAAATTACTATTCATTTAACCTCTAAATGCTCTATTCTGTCACTCTTATTTAATAATTTCTAGCAGATTTCTACATAGATATCTTCTAAAATATGAATTTATAAAATATTTTATATGTCAATGATTAAAAGTCTGAAAATATTTTGTAGAAAATATTTATGAAAGAATATTTAAAATGAAAGGATGTTATTGGATAAACTCAGTTCCCATAGCTAAATTACTAAACCTTCCTAAGGCAATGATTAATTCTTCACATCAGTATGTTAAAATCCAGAATAAAGATTGATAATTGCTTGGAGTTTCCCTCACTGTCTTGCTGCTGCCTCATTCCTTCCTGCCTGATCTCCCTTTCCCTCCTCTCTTCCTAGGTAGGGTGCACCCATAATTAAAGACATACATAAATTCCTTCCTGAAGTTGTTTCAACCTTCTCTTGTCTTCAGTATCTCCTCTTTTTCTGAATTCTCAAGTATTTCAAGTATTTCTTTTCTGTGCTGTTGTTTTTTTTGTTTTCTTTGTTTTTTGTTTTTTGTTTTTTTTGACCATTGTTCCCTGTTTCTTTGTCCTCAAATCTTGTCTTATCTCTTGTCTTGTCTTATCTCTGGACACGGCTTATAGTTTTCTGGATGACAGAAATCATGACGTACACATAGGAAATAATTAATATTATGACAGGATACTTGGATTTTCATAAATTTGTAAGAAAATTCAAAGGTAAAATTTATATCTAACACAATGAAAATGCAAAAGAGAAGTAAATTAAATGATAATTAACTCCAACCAGATAGATATGCTGACCAATTATTCTCCAAAAGCTTGTAATCATTTGAAGAGTCTGTGTTTCTTTAAAGCATAATTTAGGTGAACAACTTTTAAAACTTTTTCAAAAAAAAAAAAACAAGTATCTAAATTACTTTTTTGCATAGAAATTAAAACAACATCAATGGAAGGTACAGTGTTATTTTTATATCACCAAGAAAAAAACAACAAAAAAATTCCATATATTAAACTGCATTGAAATGCTTTTACAATGTCCCAGCATGACACTGGTGGTCACACCAGCAACTCATCAATTGGTCATTTATTTTATCAGTTTTAGGTGATTCTGCAACTGCTCTTTATCTAGTTGTGTTGGCTGAGGAGTGAAAAGACTGCATGCATCTCAGGAATGATACAGTTCACCTTCAGCTACTTGTGGGTATTTCTCTTTTGAGGTCTTTTCAAGTACTGGCTTATTACTTTGCTAAAAATAAGATCATTGAATTCATTTGTCCCATCATTAATATCTGCTCCTGTGTCAAATATCACCCCACTTCTCTGTTCCTTCACCCTTCTGCATGGACAATTATTGTTCATTCCAATATTATAGCTAGTATATTTTTAAGAACATTTTGAGGGGAAGTGAGCTCAACATGGTAGTAACAATAATTCCCCTAACCCAACTGAGGTGATGGCAAGATAGTCAGAAATGACAAAATTTACAAATGGGCAACCATCTCATACGAAATTGCTGTTTCATAGGTCAAAATATGGTTGAATATTGGCAATTCCATATTGTTTAACCTAATACATCATAGTTGCCCTATCCCCTAGAGTGATTGAAGACACCATTTATTTGACACAAACTGATTTTAGAGACATTGCTCCTCAGGAGGAAAAAAAATGCATAAATCAGAGCAACAATTGGTATTTTTCAATACACTCTTCCCTGAAAAAAATGCTATATACAATTTTTAAAAGTCCATGTATTTATGTCAGATGTAAGGAATGTCTCTGGGATAAGAAACCAGTTCCACTGAGTGTTTCAAAGGTCAGTCATAAGAAATATCCCCACTGATTGCAACAACATTGTGGTGTCTTTTTGTCTTTTTTCATCACTGACACCATATCATATCTCCTATTAGAGTCAAATATGTGACAAGACTTCTTTCTCCTCCAGGATGGTAAATTCTTTAAGATCAAGGACCAACTTTAGGTCATTATTGTATTTCCCTCACCAGCGAGCAGGGTGCCTTGAGGAGAAAAGGTGGTCAACAGTTTTGTGACCAAATGGATGGATCTAGGGGAATTCGGAAAGGAATATGATATAGTCTCTGCACGTAAGGTACTTACTATTAAATTGGAGATATAAGTAATGCACCTAAGAACTAAGAACATATAACATACAAAGTACAGTAAGATTTCAACAGTTTAAAAGCACTATTTCAAAGATGTCTACATAAAAGACATTGCGTTTCAACCACGCTCAGAATGGATGGACATGGTTTAGACAGATGCAGTAGAAATGGAAAACAGCATATGACACCAAAAAAGGAACAAAGAGAAAAAAGAAAGAAGGGGAGCAGGAAGAGGAGGAGAGGAAGGAAAGAGGAGGAAGAGGAAGAAGGGAAATAGGAAGAGAAAGAAGAAAGAGAAGAAAAAAGAAGGAGGAGGAGGGAAGAGGTGGAGGTTGAATTAGAAAATGGCACCAGCGGCTTGAGGTGCATGAAGTCAGTGAGAACATTCCTATTCTATTCCTATTCTACTCTTTTAAAAGCTATATTTAAAATGTATTGTTTTGAATTATGATGACTTAATAGGCAAACACTTAATATTCACACTAAAAATGGCCATAAACATGAATTACAATACATACTGCCAAAATTAATCATACAACTCTGCTCTCATGCCACTTAACTCCTACTGACATGAAACTCCGGAGTACAGCTTCCTCAGAAGGTGTGGATATGGTGCTCCCAACAGATGTCAAATGCATTATACTCTTTTCCACTATGATGACCTCATCCTCAATCATTTGCAATTGACTCTTTATCCCCTATTATTTCATTAAAAGCTCCTTTACAAGTGAATAGGTCAAGTTCTTTGCCAAGTTTAATTAAGACGCCTAGTGAAAACATTACCTTTTTCCAAAACACCCTGGATTGAGCTATACACTGAAATGACTATGATAATTTGGGATCACTCTATCCACTGAGTTCCTGGATAGGTGCAAGCCACAAGTAACTACTTATGTTTAGAATCTTTATTATCCTTACTCTACAGGAACATATTGCTATCTATAATCTTACTAGGTTTTTCATTACCATCTTAACATAGTTAATTCATGCAAATGGTTTGTATCCTGTATATATTTTACTTTTTTCCCCAAAGTAATTTGAATTTTATTGTGAAGCCCTCTTAGATGTTTAGTTGTAGACGAATTGCTAAATTCTTCCAAAGTTCAGTTTTGCTGTAAACCATGGTGAATAATGATACCTACTGACTTATCCTGTTCACTGATGGAGTTACCCTATTGACTATCAATGACTGAGTGAGCTGAAATTGGAAAGTATCCCTAAAGTATTCAAAATTAGGCAAAATTTTCTCTTGGAAAAAAAACGTCTTTCAGTTCAGTCTATATAGTAGAGTTGAGAGTACTGTTTTATACTACCCATTCCTTACTACTTGTTGAAAATTAGATTTCTATTATTAGTGCATTTTAATTATACAGAATTGGTTTTGCTGTGGAATATTCATACATAGAGATGATATACTCTGATCATATCCTCCCTAACATTGCCCTTTGTTACCCTCCTTACCTCATTCACCATTATGATACCCTTCCTCTTCTCTAATGATCTCCCTGGTACTTCCATGTTGTCTTTTCTACCCTAGATTCCACATATAAGGGGAAATAGACAGTATATGTACTTCTGAATGTTATTTTGCTATGATCTCTGGTACCATTCATTTTTCTGCAATTGACATGATTTCATTCTTTATGGCTGAATAATACTCTGTGGTGATACATGTACCACAGTTTCTTTGTCCACTCATCCACTGATGGACATTTAGGCTGATTCCATGGCTTGGCTATGTGAATTGTGCTGTGATAAACTTGGGAATGCAGGAATCTCTATTGTTTTGGTCATCTTTTTAGCTGCTGTGACTGACTAAAGGACCTAACCAGAACAACTGTAGAGGAGGAAAAGTTTATTTGAGGGCTAACAGTTTCAGAGGTCTTACTCCATAGAAGGCTGGCTACATTCCTCAGGGCTTGAGGTGAAGCAGAACATCATGGTGGAAGATTGTGGCAGAGGGAGCTGCTCACGTGGTGATCAGAAAACAGAGAGAGAGAATTTCTACTCTCTAGATACAAAATATACACCCCAAAGCCACAACCCTAGTCCCACCACCTCCAGACACAGCCACCCCTTCGGTTACCACTCAGTTAATCCCTATCAGGGGATTAATTCACTGATTGGGTTAAGACTTTTATAACCCAATCATTTCTCCTCTGAACCTTCTTACATTGTCTCACATGTGAGCTTTTGGGGGGTATCTCACATCCAAACCATAACATCTATCATATGTTGACTTTTATTCTTTTGGCTGAAAACTCAATGACTACTAATTTACATTACCACTAACAGTGCATAACAGTTCTTTTTTCCCTGCATCCTTAACAGCTTTACTTGTTTTTTGTATTTTTGATGGTAGCCATTCTGATTGGGGTGAAATCATATCTTATGTAGCTTTGGTTTGCATTTTCCTGATGACTAATGCTGCAGAACATTTTTCAAATACTTAATGGCCATTCTAAATTCTTGTGAGAAGAGTTTGTTCAGTTCATCTCCCCATTTACTGATTGAGTTGTTAAGTTTTTGAGTTCTTTATGTATTCTGGATACTATCCTCTTTTGGGAAAATGGATGGCAAAGGTTTACTCCCATTCTGGAGGTTGTCTCTTCTCTCCATAAATTGTTTCCTTTGCAGTGCACAAACTTTTTAACTTGATGTCATTACATTTGTTGATTTTGTTATTATTTTCTGAACTTTAGGGTCCTATTCAGGAAGACTTGCCTTTGTCTTGAAGTGTTTCCCCTGTTTTCTTCTAGCAACTTCAGAGTTTCAGGGCATATGTTCAAGGCTTTGATTAATTTTGTGTTGATTTCTATACAAGGTGATAGATTAGGATCTAGCTTCAATCTTCTACATACAGATTTTCAGTTTTCCCAGCACCATTTGTTCAAGAGGCTGTCTTTTTCCAACATACATCAAGGATGTGGGGAAAAAGGTACTCTCATAGATTGCTGGTGGGGTTGCAAATTGGTGCAGCCACTCTGGAAAGGAGTATGGAGGTTCCTTAGAAAACTCAGAATGGAACCACCATTTGACCCAGCTATCCCACTCCTTGGCCTATACCCAAAGGTTTTAAAATCAGCATATTACAGTTATGCAGCCACATCAATGTTTATAGCAGCCCAATTCACTCTAGCTGAATTGTGGAACCAACCTAGATGCCCTTCAATAGATGAATGGATAAAGAAACTGTGGTATATATACACAATGGAATATTATTCAGCCATAAAGAATAATAAAATCATGATATTTGCAGGTAAATGAATGGAGTTGGAGAGTATCATGTTAAGTGAAATAAGTCAATCCCAAGAAACCAAAGGCCAAATGATTTCTCTGATAAGTAGTTGATGACACATAATGGGGATGGGGGGAGGTAGGGGAAGAATGGAGGAAGGATGGATTGTATAGGGGAAAGTAAGGGGAGCGGAGTGGGGAAGGAAGGACAATGGAATGTGACAAACATTGTTATACTATGCATATGTGTGAATATGCAAATGGTATGATTCTACTTTGTATACAACCAGAAAAACCATAGTTGTACTCCATTTGTGTACATTGAACCAAAAAATTTAAAAAATTTTTTTAAATTACTGTAATAAATAAACAAACCTTCTAATAAACAAATAATGTAAATTGGTGATTCCAAACCAAGAAACAAAGAGACTTTTAAACCAATGTTTGAAATTACCTAACACTGGATAAATAAAAAATAGAATGTGGGAAAAAAAAAAAGAAGAAGAATCATATAGCTGTAGCTATGTAGAGCTGTCTCTTTGTCCTCTAATCTATTCCATTGATCATCTGTTTTCGTGCCAGTACCATACGATTTTTTCACTATGGTTTTGTAGTACATTTTAGTACCAGGTATTTTGATGACTCCATCATTGCTTCCTCCTCCTAGGATTGTTTTGACAATTTAGGGTCTTTTTTTTTTTTTTTTTTTTTTTTTTTTGGCTTCCATCTAAATTGTAAAAAATTTTTTTCTGGTTCTATGAAAATGTTATTGGTATTTTGATGGGAATCGCATTAAATCTGTAGGTTGCTTTTGGTAATATGGCCACTTTAACATATAAATTCTGTCAGTGTGTGAACAAGAGAGGTTTTTTTCATCTTCTAAGGCCTTCTTCAATTTCTTTCTTCAGTGCTTTATAATTTTCATTGTACAAGCCTTTCACCTCTTTGGTTATGCTTATCCCTAGGTATCTTATTATTTACTAATTGAAGGTATTTTAAATGTAATTATTATCCTGATTTTTTCTCAATTGTTTTTAGTGTATAGAAAAGTTATTGGTTTTTTTATGTTGATTTTATATCCTGTTCTTTGCTGAATTTCATTATCAGATGTAAAAATTTTTAGGGTCTTCTAAGTATTATCTGCAAATTGAGATAATTTTACTTCTTCCTTTCATATTTCTATTCCTAATATTTCTTTTTCTTACCTAATTACTCTGGCTAACATCTCAAGTATTACATTGAAGAGTAGTAGTAGTGAACATCTTTATCTCATACCTGATTTTAGAGGAAATGCTTTCTAAGTTGTAGGTTTTTTGTATACAACCTTTGTGAGATAAGATCCTCCTATACCTAGTTTCTTTGGGTCTGTATCATAAAGGGATATTGAATTTTTTTCAAAGACTTTTTCTGCATTTGTTGAGATAATCATGTGATTTTTATCCTTGATTCCATTTCTGTAGTGTTTTATGTATATGGATTAGCATATGTTGAACCAACTTTGCATCACTGGAATGAAACTCCCTGGATCATGGTGTATCTTATTAATGTGCTGTTGGATTTGGTTTTCAAGCATTTTATTGAATATTTCTGCATCTAAGAACACCAAGGACAGTAGTCTGTAATGTTTTGTTTTTGTTGTAATCTTATCTTGTTTTGGCATCTGGGTGATACACTTCATAGAATAAGTTCAGAAGCAATCCACTCCCTTTTATTTTATGGGCTAGTCTGAGGAGCTTCAGCATTAGTTCTTTAAAGATCTAGTAAATTCAGCAGTAAATTCATCCAGTCCTGTGTTTTTCCTAGTTTTTTCTTCACTAGTACTTAGACTATCATTTGAACATACATTAAATGAGATATATTTTTTTCATAGTGTGAATTCTGTGAGTTTGATATATGCATAGACTTTTGTGTCATCATTTACAATCACACTGAGGATATAGGATATGGTTCCATCAACCACAAATTTCCTTGTCACTGATTTAAGTCAAACTCCAAACTCCTAATCTCTAGAAACTGATATGCTTTCAATTTCATACATTTTAAACAAAAATTTAATACATGCTTATTATCAAAAGTTAAAAATACACATTTGGATATAAAATTAAATGTTAGTACATTCCCATTCCTCTTATCAATTTTCATCTATTAGCAAATATTAATAGTATTTTATGTATCCTTCTACAACTTTCTTAATAATCAACTTATAAAAGCATTTACCAATTTATCTAAATTTGAAGAGAGTCCCATTCTTTTTTTTTTTTTAAATGAAACTATTCTAGTATGAATTTCACAGTTCACTTTTGTTAAACCAACATATTTGGAGAATATTTCCAGATTAACGTAGAAATCTATTTTATACCTTTTAATAGATGCCTAAAGTTCCACAGTTTGATCACAATAAAATTTAGTAAACAAGTCCCTTATATTGGTACATATTAAACTTGTTTCCAAGTTAGGCAGTTACAATTCTGAAATCAAAATACCATGTTACATATTGGTGTTTTAGTTCTTCATAAAGGAGTTCTAAAACAGGTCTGCCTAATATAATGTACGTATTTTCAATTTTAATAAATACTATCACATTTCTCTAAAAGATAGTAAAAATTCACAACCTTTATCCAACCAATAATGGATGTTACCAGTCTTTTTTAGTTTTAATTAGTTTAGTAAGTAAAAAATTGAATTTTGTTTTAATTTGCCTCCCTCTGACTGCTACTGAAGATGAACATTTTTACATGTTTATTGGGTATTTAATTTTTTCTTTCATAAATTCCTTCTTCATATCATTGAACTTATTTCTATTGTGCTATGTTTTTTTCCCATGATTAAGATCATGTGCCTTTCATACCAGTTATCAGAACACATGACAGATGATGAACAAATAAAATTAAATTTATCCTTAGTCTTTCCCTAAGCATTGTCTTAAGTTCAAATTCTCTTGGACATGGCAGCAATAATTTTCTGATTAGAATAGACTTCTGAGAAGTCAGAAACATTTGCTCCATCCATGTTACCATTTCACGACAAACTCTGTATAAATAAGGCTCTATGATAATGAACCTTTGCATATGGTAAAGAACTTTCAGCGCACACGGGTTTGCTCTATCCCATCCCATATATCTTTACCCAAAGGATGCAATGTCCCTGCAGATGCTGCAAACTAATTATTACCCTTCCAGATGGCTCTCAAGATCAACTCTCAGGGGAATTTTCCAATTCAGTAACTAAAAGATCATGAAATAACAGTGTTTTCATTCAAAAGAATCACTCTCTTAAGGCAAGAGGAGAAATTGAAGTTTTATCTTTCAGGTTTAATACAGTTAAGAGAGGGACAGGTTGAGGGAAATATAAGGAACTTGAAATCAAAGAGGAACAGGACAAAAGGAAGACCACTTGCTGGGATGACAAGGGTGGCAGCCCTGTCTTGGTTGACCTGTTCTAAATGGGGTACAGAAGTTTTTTTCACAACGTCAAGGAAAGAATACTACCTTTGTAAAAATATAAGAGTATCTTTGATCCTCAAGTCTTGTTGGAAAATATTAATGATTTCTATCAGAGCCAAGATTTTATTATTCCATTGGTATGTTCTTTTTTCTTTTTTAATTTTTTGTAATAAGTCAAAAAACCTGAATATCCTTCAAGGCTTTTCTCCACAGAAGAAAATAAAATAAAAGGTCAGTTTAATTTTAGGTATACAATGTTAGTAAAACTATTTTTTAAAAGTCACATCCTATAAGAAGAGTGTACTTTGAAAACGACCTTAGTAAATATGAAATAAGCCAAGAAGAGGTTCCATGCTGTGAATAGGCTAGAAATTCATCCAAGCCCTAACCTGACAGCTCCGCCTTGACCTCCTTGGGGTACTTTGCCTAAGGTCCTGGAGAAGAAGCAGAAAGGCAATCAGGATAGAAAGTATATGAAATTCTTTAGCTTCCATAGGCCAAGTTCCAAGAGAGGTAAGTCATTTTGTGGCTTTCAAAAGACATCACCAGAAGACACTTCTACATCTAAAAGGCAAACAACCCAATATTTTCTCTCATTGATGATTGTAATCTAACGATTTTCTAAAGTACACATTTTAGACAATTTTTCAAGCATCCACATACAAAAAAATTTCAAATATAAAATAAAGAGTATCAATTTTCTTGTGTTTTTTTAAGGTCATTGTCTAGAAATTACTAGCATTTTGAGAGAATTTTAATTAAATTACATATTTAAAAAGTCAGTGCCTTTAGCAGACACAGCTGCCATCACCCAGAGGTCTTCTCTAGGGGAACAGGGTGCACCTGCACCTGACCCTGCTGCCACAGGTGCCCAGAGGAATTTTCTCCAGGCACCTCTGCTGCTATTGATGCTGTCACAGACACCCCGAGGTCTGCTGCCCTGGACGCTGTCTCAGATGCCTGGTGGTCATTTCTCCTGGCATGGCTGTCATCTACACTGCTGCTGCCAAAGCTGCTGCCACTCCCTTAGGTCACCTGGAGGTCTTCTCTCTGGGTGCCCACATAGCTACAGCCACAGGTGCTGCCACCACTGCTGCCGCTGACCCCTCCGCCTGCTGCCATCCAACACCACTGATGACTGCATTTGCTGCTGACCCCACGCCTGCTGCCACCGATCCCCAACACTACCACTGCCACCACTACCCAGAGGTTCACTGCCAGGGAGACGTCAGGTATGGTTGCAGGCAGCCACATATATTTTGAACACTGACCAGAGCCTGGGGCTTGAGGTGCTGGCAAGTTTGCTGCCACTGCCATTTTGGTGTGTAGCCAGCACCTGGAGGCTCAGTGTCAAGGTGCCTACCAGTTTGGCTGCTTCTGGGGTCTTTCTCCTGGGAGTACTGGTTGCCTCTATCTAGTTAGTGTTTCTCAGGATTGCCCAACCTTGGTGGGCTCTCTCCAAATTCCAGTGGTGTTGAGATCTTGGGACTGCAATGTGGCCGAACACAGGTCATCTGGGGTTCAGATTGGTGGGATAGTGACTAGGTGTGCCAGGGATTTCTGGGCTGGGCAGTCTTGTGGGAAGTCAGAGACAGGGCTGAGAAGCTCTAGGACCCTGTCAGAGATGTTTGTTCAATTTTCCACTGAGATTTATTTTATTTTTATTTTTTTCTTCTCTGTTATCTCTCTTCACCATATTTGGAGAAGGGTGTTTTTTGTGCATGAGTTTGTTGAAGACAGTGAGATAAGCATGATATGTTGTAGTTCTGCTGTGTTTTCTTATATTTTTAATTTTTTTCTCTTTGAATTCTTACTCTTGCTTGTCTCTCTGGATTCCTTTTTGACCTTTTCTCCACATAAAGCCAATATCCATTGGTTCCTCTTCCACTCTTTCTGTGGATTTTTGCTTCTGGCTTCTCTCTGTCTTCCTCATGAACATCAGTCTTGCACTATTTCTGTTCTTTGTCCACTATTTGAGATTGTAAATCCTTTTGGCAAGTTTCTGTTTATGTTGTAGATGGTGATTGAGCTCATCATTACTGTTTATAGAGGGAGGGTAGTGGATGCCTTGTTGGGAGCTATTAGATTTGAGGCAGTGCATTCTTCACACTGGGTGCTGTTGATATTGGTCTCCTGCTTAAAGGTGGGATACTGGAATTCTTTATGGACAATGTAGGTCTATGGGGTAGAATTTGTACTACCTTAGATCCATACAACTAGATGGGAAAACACATAAGCAACATGAAAAATCAGGGGAACAAAGTGCTCCAAACAAGCCAAGATGCCCCAATAAGAGAATCTACCAAAAACACAGAAGAAAAAGTGTCCAAGAAGGAGTTTAGAATGTACATAGCTATACTGATCTGTAAAGTAAAGGGTGGTATGAAGAATGAAATTAAAGAGAAAATACAGGAAGTGAAAGATCACTTCAGTAAAGAATTAGAGATTCTGAAAAAACAACAAGAAGAAATCCTCAAAATGAAGGAATCAATAAATCAAATTATAAACTAGACTAGAACATTTGGAAGACAGAACCTCAGGAGATGAAGACAAAATATATAATCTTGAAAATAAAATTGACCATGCAGAAAAGAAGGTAAGAATCCATGAACAGAACTTTCAAGAATTATGGGATAACATGAAAAGATCACATTTAGGAGTTATTGGGATAGATGAAGAAGCAGAGATACAAACCAAAGGAATGCACAAACTTTTCAATGATACAATATTAGAAAATTTCCCAAACCTAAATAATGAAATGAAAAATCAAATACTGGAGGATTACAGGATCCCAAATGTACAAAATTACAGCAGACCCATATCAAGATACATTATAAGGAGAATGACTAAAAACACAGAAATATTAAAGGCCATGAGATAAGAAAAAAAATTACATTTAGGTGAAAACCCATTTGGATCTCAACTGATTTCTCAGCCTGGACCCTCGAAGCTAGGAAGTCATAGAACAACATATTTCAAGCTCTGAAAGAAAACAGATGCCCACCAAGAATTTTATATCCAGCAAAATTAAATTTCAGATTTGAAGATGAAATAAAAACCTTTCATGATAAAAAAAAAGCTAAAAGAATTCACAATTAGAAAGCCTACACTAGAGAACATTCTCAACAAAATATACCATGAGTATGAAGTGAAAAAAAAAAAAAAAAAAAGAAACAAAGTGAAACCCAGCAAAGGGAGGAACCACAGTAAAAGAATTGTATAAAGAAATTGTATAAACAATTGTATAAGAAAGGAAAAACTAAAAGCCAGAAATAAAACAAAATGACCAGGAATACAAATCATATCTCAGTAATAACCTTGAATATTAATTGCCTAAATTCATCAATCAAAAACCATAGACTTGCAGATTGGATTAAAAAACAAGACTCAACAATATTTTGTCTCAAAGAGACTCACCTCAGAGAAAAAAATGTATCATTCATATGAAATGTGTAAACAAGCAGGGGCATCCATCCTCAAATCAGATAAAGTGGACACAAGTCAAAGTTAATCAGAAGAGAGAAAGATCATTTCATTCTCCTGAAGGGAATTATACAGCAGCAAGACATAATGATTGTAAATATTTATGACACAAACCATGGAGCATCTATGTACATCAATCAAACTCTTTTCAATTTCAAGAATCAAATAGACCACAATACAATAATACTGGGTGACTTTAACACACCTCTCTCACTACTGGACAGATCTTCTAAACTAAATAAAGAAACTATAGAACTAAATAATACAATCAATAATTTAGACTTAACAGACATATATTGAATATTTCATCCATCAAAGAGTGAATATACTTTTTTTCTTGGCAGCACATGGATCTGTCTCTAAAATAGACCATCTCTTATGCTACAAAGAAACTCTTAGAAAATACAAAAAAAAAAAAATGGAGGTAGTATCCTGCATTCTATCAGATCATAATGGAATGTAATTAGAAATCAATGAAAAAATAAAATATAGAAGACACTCTAACCAATGGAGGCTAAGTAATACACTAATGAATGATGAATGGATAGTAGAAGAAATCAAGGATGAAATTAAAAAATACTTACAGCTAAATGAGAATACCCATATTATACCAAAACCGCTGGGACACTATAAAGGCAGTTCTAAAATGAAAGTTCATTGCATTGAGCTCATACATTAAAAGAACAAAGAGTCAACAAATAAATTACCTAACATTACATCTCAAAGCCCTAGAAAAAGAAAAATAAATCAACACCAAAAACAGAAGAAAGGAAATAATTAAAATTCAAACTGAAATCATCAAAATTGAAACAAAAGAAACAATTATAAAAAAGACAAAACAAAAAGTTGGTTCTTTGAAAAAAATCAGTAAATTTGATAAACCTCTAGCATACTAATGAAGTGAAAAAAGAGAAAACCCAAATTACTAAAATATGTGAGGAAAAAGGAAATATCACAGCAGACACAACTGAAATACAGAAGATAATTAGAAACTATCCTGAAAAGGTATACTCCAATAAAATAGAATATGTTGAAGACAATGACAAATTTCTAGAGACATATGACCTACCTAAATGGAATCAGGAGGTCATACATGATTTAAACAGAACAATTTCAAGTAATGAAATAAAAAAAAAGACATTTAAAGTCTACCTATTAAGAAAAGCCCAGGGCCAGACAGATTCTCAGCTGAGTTCTGCAAGACTCCAAAGAAGAATTAATACCAATACTCCTCAAATTATTCCATTAATTAAGGTAGGAACCCTTCCAAACTCATTCTATGAGGCTAGTATCACTCTGATACCAAAAAGATGCATCAAGGAAAGAAAACTTCAGACCAATATTCCTGATGAACATAGATACAAAAAATCTCAATAAAATTCTGGAAAATCGCATACACAAACATATTAAAATGATAGTGCATCATGATTGAGTGGGGTTCATTCCAGAGCTGCAGGGTTGGTTTGATATATGGAAAACAATAAACATAATTCATCACATCAATAGACTTAAAGACAAGAATCACATGGTCATCTCAATAAATGCCAAGAAAGCATTTTACAAAATACAGCACCCCTTTATGTTCAAAACACTAGAAATACTAAAGACATTAGGAAGATACTTCAATATCGTAAAAGGCCAACATAATTATAAATGGATAAAAATTGAAAGCATTCCCCCTAAAACCTGGCACAAGGATGCCCTCTTTCACCACTTCTATTCAACATTATCCTTGAAAATCTAGCTAGAATAATTAGACAGAAGCAAGAAATTAAAGGTATATGAATAGGTAAAGAAGAACTTAAATTACTATTTACTGATGATATGATTCTGTATTTAGAAGATTCAAAAAATTCCATGAAAAAAACTTCTAGAACTAAGAAATGAATTCAGCATAGTATCAGGATATAAAACCAATATCCATAAGTCAAACACATTCCTATACATCAGTAATGAATCCACTGAAAAAGAAATAAGGAAGACTACCCTATTCATAGTAGCCTCAAAACAAATAAAATATTGGGAATCAATTCAACAAAATAGGTGAAAGACCTCTACAATGAAAACTACAGAACATGAAAGAAAGAAATTGAAGAAGACCTTAGAAGTTGGAAAGATCTTCCATGCTCCTGGATAGGCAGAATTAATATGGTCAAAATGGCCATATTACCCAAGGTATTATACAAATTTAATGCAATTCCTATTAAAATCCCAATGATATTCTTCACAGAATAGAAAAAGCAATCATGAAATTCATTTGGAAAAATAAGAGTCCCAGAATAGCCAAAGCAATCTTTAGCAAGAAAAGTGAAACAGGAGACATCATAATACCAACCTCAAACTATACTACAAAGCAATAGTAACAAAAACAGCATGCTATGGGCACCAAAACAGACATGTAGAACAATGGTACAGAATAGAAGAAACAGAGACAAATTCACATAAATACAGTTGTCTCATACTAGACATAAATGCCAAAAACATTCACTGGAGAAAAGATAACCTATTCAACAAAAGCTGCTGGAAAAGCCACATGTAACAAAATGAAATTAAATCTTTATCTCTCACCCTGCACAAAAATCAACTCAAAATGGATCATAGACTTACACACTAGAACAGAGACCCTACTACTAGAAGAAAAAGTAGGCCCAAATCTTCCCCATGTTGGCCTAGGCTCTAACATTCTTAACAAGATACCTAAGGGTAAGAATCAATAAATGGGTTGAACTCAAACTAAAGAGCTTCTTCTCAGCAAAAGAAATAATCAACATGAAGAGAGAACCTAAGATTGGGAGAAAATCTTTACCACATGCACCTCAGATAAAGCATGAATCTCTAAGATATATAAAGAACTCAAACAGCTTAACACCAAAATAATAATAATAATAATAATAATAATAATAATAATAATAATCAACAAATGGGCTAAGGAATTGAACAGATACTTCTCAGAAGTAGATACACAATTGATCAGCAAATATATGAAAAAATGTTCAACACCTCTAGCAATTAGAGAAATGCAAAGCAAAACTACCCTAAGATTTCATCTCACTTCAATCAGAATGGCAATTATCAAGAATAAAAGCAACAATAAATGTTGGTGAGGATGTAGGGGAAAAGGTACACTCATCCATTGCTGGTGGGAATGCAAAATAGTGCAACCATTATGGAAAAACAGTTTGGAGATTCCTCTGAAAACTTGGAATGGACCCACCATTTGACCTAACCATCCTGCTCCTCAGTTTATATCTAAAGGACTTAAAATCAGCATACTACAGTGACATAGCAACATCAATGTTTATAGCAGCTCAACTCACAATATCTGTACTATGGAACCAACCAAGATGCCCTTCAACAGATGAATGGATTAAGACAATGTGGTATATATATGTGTATATAATATATACATAATATATACACATATATATGTATATACACATATATATATATATATATGATGGAATACTAAATTTTAAAGAGGAAAGAAAATACGTCATTTGTTGGTAAATGGATGGAGTTGAAGAATATGTTAAGCGAAACCCAAAAAACAAAGGCCAAATGTCTTCTCTGATAAGCAAATGCTAATTCACCATAAGGTGGGGGGCTAGGAAAGAATAGAACTACTTTAGATTAGGTAGAGGGGAGTGAAGGGAGGGGAGGGGGTGTGGAGGTAGGAAGGGTAGTATGGTGAAACAGACGTTATTTCCTCATGTACGTATATGACTGCATGACCGATGCAATATGTACAATCAGAAAAATGAGAAAGTACACTCCATTTATGTGTGATCTATCAAAATAGAGAAATGCATTCTACTGTCATGTACAACTAATTAGACAAATTTTTAAACTTAATAAGAAAATGTCATTCTTGATTGATTGGGTGAACATGAAATTCCTTTGAATGGACTTCCTACACAACTAGACCCCACCCTACTTTTTTGGACTGTCATCCAACGGTGCTAGATCAGGGATATTGGGGAGACCATAAGTACAGCACAGATGAATAGTTCAAGGCAAGGTGCTAATTGAAGGACAAGAAGTGGACCTTCCTTGAGTTTTCACAAAAACAGCATTCAAGCACTAAAAGGAGAACAATCATGCAGGAGTGAAAGAAGAACTCTGTAGAAGTGATCCAGCAAAAGAGATGAGGAAGAAATGGAGAGTGAGAAGACAGTGCCAAATCCTGCAGATGTCAGAGACTGCATGAGGAGGCAAGCAAGCAGAAACTAGGTCCTCGTCATCTCGAAACCATGGAAACACGGCGCTTAGAAACTTTTGAAAGAGTGTGATCTACTCCAAAGTCACTATAGTCCAATAATTGTAGATGAGAACTGATGAATTCTAATGTCTCATTCATGCATAAATTCGAATGAACTTTTCCAAGCTAAAATGAAAGGTGAGGAGCTAGCGATAAAGATAAAAAGTAACACCTTGGTAGTTAAATGTGGTCCAGGTAGAACAGCAGAATTAAGAACTTGCTGGCACCCACTCCACACTCCTGAGTCAAGATCTGCATTTTAACAAGATCTCCAGGTGAATTGCGTGTACGGGACAATTTGAGACATACCAAGTACAGTCCAATTCAGCTAACTTTTAACTGTAGTCAGATCAGCCAACGGGTCTTCCCTGATGTGCTTGGTCTATCCTCCCCCAACCTCTCCTACCCACCCACAAAGACCTATGTCCTTCCTCTCCCAATATCTGGCTCCCACACACTCCTACAAATTGTTTTCTACTTCTAACAAAGTTTTCCTTCACACTTGCACTCAGAACTTGATCCCCTCATCTCAGTAAATTCACAGTATTCCTTTAGGATCACTTGCTTGCAAAGACCCACCTGATCCCTTGTGACACCTTTTGTCTTGCCATCTTGTACCATTATTTAACAGTTCAGGCATGCTTTAGACAAATCTTGGCAGGCAATATATTAATGCAGCTAGAGAGTGATTTCTTCATCAAATGTCAGGAGTCTGTGTAATTCATTTATTAAACTAATTGAAGAAATAAAATGGATTTAAGTATTTCTGAAGCCTATAAATCTTTGTCTGAGAACACAATTCACAAGTGCATTACAAAATATGAAATCATGCAGTTCATAGCTAGACAGCCTGACTAATACATGAAGAGTAGGCAATAGTGAAAGGTTTCTCAGCTTAAAAATTAATTTTATTTATTCTCTGTGTGCAATCGATTTTTAGCTAGAAATATGAAAATGGAGACATTTTGTGTCCATCCATTTTGGTCTTAAAGATACCAAATTTATCTCAATCTAGCTTCTGCTGTGTTTTTAGAAAAATTAAAAATTTTGGGTTTGTTATTCTTGGTATTAATGAGCCAGGCATCAAAGTTTTTTGCTATAGAAAATCAACACAATTATATTGGAAGGTTTAAACCTGAGGTTTATTGCATGTAAGTCTCTTGCAAAATTTCATGATATTTTAGTCTACTTGTGTGTCATTTTTATGACCTTTATTCCTAGTCAACTTATTTTGCTTTCTTTTTATAAAATTTTTTTAATTTTTTTTTTTATTTTTTTGACACCTGAGACTGCTCAGAGCAATGACATCAGTATTTCCAACTTCAGAAGAGATAGTAGTAGGAATTGGAAAATTAGTGGTAGCAAATGCTGGTAGATGACTAAGGACAAAACAATCACTTTTAAAAATTATATGTCTTTCCATTGTGGGCAATTCTCAGTGTAATTAAACTATTACATAAAGGGAAATGGCCATAGAGATTGGAGCAGTGTCTTAAATGTGATTCTGTTTGGGAAGATGTTTTGCAGACACATATCTGAAAGGTTTAACAAGAGAAAATCGACTGAGGAAGCAAATGAGAAACCATGGAGAAGTAAGAGCATTTGTCCTCCTGGGACTTCAGATGATCCCAGGCTCCAGGTGCTAATATTCCTCTTCCTCTTCCTTACCTATATGCTCAGCATCACTGGGAACCTGACCATCATCACCCTCACCCTGCTGGATTCCCATCTCCAGACTCCCATGTATTTCTTCCTCAGGAATTTCTCCCTATTAGAAGTTTCATTCACAAGTGTCAGTATACCCAAGTTCCTAGGTACCATTATTTCAGGAGATAAAACCATTTCCTTTAACAAAAAAAAAAAAAAGAAAAAACAAAAGAAAATCAACACAATGTAAATAATAAATTGAATAAATCAGGTGTCAAAATATATTATAAAGCAATGCTTTGTTCAATCAGTCTTTTCAATTCTTTGTTTAGATTCTATTTGAGTCCCCTCTCCCTTAGGAAAAGTACTCAATTAAGACTTATAGAATATTGGGTTTGAATAGTATTTGGGCAAATGTTTAAATATCTAATAAGTTTTCTAAATCTAAGATTATAAATTTGATCATATGCTACAATTTCAAATGTCATTCAGTCATTCAACTTCTCATTTTACTTTTAGACATTTGATAATTAAAGTACTATTTGCATTTTTCATTTCATGATTGTTTCTCCACAGGCAAAAACATGACATATAAAATGCCCATCTAATACATTTAGGAAATTTAAATTTAGGAGATAAAAATCAATGACTTGTATTCAATTTGAATCCAAAAATGTAACTACTACAATTAATATAATATTATAAATTATAGGATTGAATTTGAAAGGAAAATGAGAAAATGCAGAGGAAAAGAAATCTGATGATGTGTAAAACGTTATTTAGTCTGATCTCAGAAGATCCTCTCCCTATAAATCGTGTGTCCTAGGAAGGTGGATTTATTAACCAGAAACTTCTGGGCCAGCATCTAGATGGACTTTTAGGAAGTTACTCTGTGGCTTTCCCATTCACTGAAAAGAAAAATAAAAGCTTGAACTGGAACAGATTCTTTAAGGCTATAAATTTCTATCTAATGCAAAATGATTTTTAAAATGGTTATTGATAAATGTCAATCTAAACCTTTTTTCCCCTTTATTACAGAGTAATATCTGTAAAAAGGAGTAGCACTCCTCTTGATCTAGATTGGCTACTGGCTATCAATACTATTAGCTCTATCCCAAAGACACTTTTTAGTGACATTCTGTCTTCTGCTTACCACTCTCTCCTCTTTCTAATTAGCTGTTCCATCCCTGACCATCAAGTAGTTTCTAGTAAATTACTAAATTAGTTACCCATAACTAGAGGAGAAATAAAAGCATTGAGTATTAGCTTTTGCGTTGACCTCAGTTTCCTTCTCCATCATTGAAGGGTGTGGGTGGTGTTTTAGTCAGTGTTTTAGCCTCTGTGACCAAAAGACCTGACAAGAACAATTTTAGAGGAGGAGAAGTTTATTCAGGGGCTCATGGTTTCAGAGGTCTCAGTTCATAGATAGCCAGCTCTATTGCTTTAGCCTGAGGTGAGACAGAACATCTTAATGGAAGAGTGTGGTGGAGGAAAGTGGCTTAGGACATGGAACCAGGAAGAAGAAAGCAAGCTCTTTGTTCAACAAGGACGAAATATATACCCCAAAGTCACACCCCCAGGGACCCACCTCCACTCTATCTGACTACAGTTACCACCCCGTTAATTAGTCCCCTATTAGTGGATTAATGCCCTATTTTGGGTAAGGCTCTCATAACCAAATCCTCTAAGAATGCAAGAATCATTATTTCACACATGAGTTTTTTAGGTGTTACCTAATGTCTAAAACATAACAGGTGCCAACCACTGGTTTCCTTCCCAGTGGTGCACCTAAACCAGCTCCTACCAGCTCTTGAGAGTTCATTATGGTTGTTGTTTCCCCACTCCAAGTCCAGTGACAGGTGCCACTACATTGCAGCTTGAAATTAATCATGATGGAAATGTCTGCACCATGGAGAATGGCAAATTTAACAAATCGGGGCTTTTTGATTTTCTTTCATAGTGCTAATTTGCTAGCAAACCAGTACTTCTAGTTCTATTTATGAAAATAAACCAGGTCCCATAAGTGACAAAAAGTTGGGGTGTCTAAATTTCTATTCACCACATAATCAAGGAAGTTTAAGTTTTTTGAAATTTAGGCTAGTGGAGAGGGATGATTTCAATTCAAGAGGAAACAAATTGATTAATTGGTGCCTTCATTTTTTAAAACTGCCTATTTTTAATAAATTCAATAAATGTTTTATTTTTTTAAAAAATTATTTGTTCTTTTTAGTTATATATGACAGTAGAATGTATTTTGACGTCATACATAGAATATAACTTCCCATTTTTGTGGTTGGACATCATGTGGAGTTACACTGGTTGTATATTCATATATGAACATAGGAAAGTTATGTCTGATTCATTCTACTGTCTTTCCCATTCTCATTCCTCCACCCTCCCCTCTCTTCCCCCTGTCTAATGAGGTCACCTCCACTCCTTCCTTCCCCCTGCCTATGGAGAGTCAGCATCCACATATCAGGGAGAACATTTTGCCTTTGACTTTTTGGGTTTGACTTATTTCACTTAGCATAATAGTCTCTAGATTCATCCATTTACCAGCATAATTTCATTCTTCTTCATGGCTGAGTAATATTCCATTGTGTATATGCACCATATTTCTTTATCCATTCATTTATTGAAGGGCATCTGGGTTGGTTCCATAGCTTAGCTATTTGGGAATTGAGCTGCTATGAGTATTAATGTGGTTGTGTCAGTATGGTATGCTGATTTTAAGTCCTTTGGGTATATGTGGAAGAGTGGGATAACTGGGTCAAACGGAGGTTCCATTTATAGTTTTCTGAGGAATCTCCATACTGCTTTCCAGAGTGGTTGCACCAATTTGCAGTCCCACCAGCAATGTATGAGCATACCTTTTTCTCCACATCCTCACAAACATTTATTGTTACTAGTATTCTTGAAAATCACCATTTTTACTAGAGTGAGATGAAATCTCATTGTAGTTTCAATTTGTATTTCTCTAATTGCTAGAGATGATGAACATTTTTTCATATATTTGTTGACTAATTGTATATCTTCTTCTGTGAAGTGTCTGTTCAATTCCTTTGCCCATTTATTGATTGGGTTATTTATGTTTTTTTGGTGGTAAGTTTATTGAGCTCTTTTTGTATCCTGGAGATTAATGCTCTATCTGAGGTGCAGGTGGCAAAGATTTCTTCCCATTCTGTGGGCTCTCTATGTTCCTGATTGTTTCCTTTGCTATGAAGAAGCTCTTTAGTTTGATTCCATCCCATTTATTGATTCTTGATTTTATTTCTTGAACTTTAGGAGTCTTGTTGAGGAATTCAGTTTCTAAGCTGACATGAGAGTTGGACTTATATTTTTTATCTATTAGGCACAGGATCACTGGTCTAATGCCTAGGTCCTTGATCCACTTAGAGTTGAGTTTTGTGCATTGTGAGAGATTGGGGTCTAATTTCATTTTGTTACATATGAATTTTCAGTTTTCCCAGCACCATTTGTTGGTCTTTTTTCCAATATATGTTTATGGCACTTTTGTCTAGTATGAGATAACTGTGTTTATGTGGGTTTGTCTCTATGTCTTCTATTCTGCACCAATGGCTTTCATGTCTGTTTTGGTGCCAATACCGTGCTATTTTTGTTACTATAGCTCTGTAGTATAATTTAAACTTTGGTATTGTGATGTCACCAGCTTCTCTTTTCTCGCTGAGGATTGTTTTGGCTATTCTGGATCTCTTATTTTTCCAAGTGAATTTCGTTTCTGCTTTTTCTCTTTCTATGAAGAACATCATCAGAACCTTAATAGGAATTGCATTAAACCTGTATAGTGCTTTTGGTAGTATAGCCATTTTGACAATATTAATTCTGCCTATCTATGAACATGGGAGACCTTTCCATCTTCTAAAGTCTTCTTTAGTTTCTTTAGTGTTCCGTAGTTTTCGTTGTAGAGTTCTTTCACCTCTTTTGTTAGATTGATTACCAAATATTTTATTTTTTAGTCTACTGTGAATGAGATAATTTTCCTAATTTCTCTTTCAATTGATTCATCACTGATATTAGGAGCACAATTGATTTATGGGCATTAATTTTATATCCTGCTACTATGCTGAATTCATTTATGAGTTCTTGAAATTTTCTGGTGGAGGTTTTTGGGTCTTCTAAATTATGTTATCAGCAAATAGGGATAGTTTGCATTCTTCTTTTGCTATTTGTATCCCTTTTTCTTCTAATTGCTCTGGCTATTTTTTCCAAGTCTATGTTGAATAGAAGTGGTGAAAGAGGGCATCCCTATCTTGTTCCAGATTGTAGAGGAAATGGTACCATCATTTTTATAATGGAAATAACAGGAGACCAGCTGTCAAGATCTAGATAGGGTTCAAATAATACTGACTACTGCATTTCTGATGGGCAATCTTTTCTCCACCCCGAAAATTACAGAAATGGAAATCACAGTCATGGAAGTTGTACACAAAATTGTTCTTTCAGAGTTACTTGACAACCACCATAATTACTATTGTAATAACTATAAAACCTCTTCCTTCTTTTTATTTGTTCAACATTTAAAAAGTAAATATGATTATCTAGCTTTGGTTTGAAAGTAAAAAACAGTAACAATAATAAAGAACTTTAAAATCTTAAATTTTATCTACTGTGTATTGTAATTTTTCAACATAATGCTTTTTAGCCAAGGATAACATTTTGCCACAAATTATCTCAAATAGTAGAAAGTGTTCTAGACCACAAATGCAGAGGTCAGAACCTTACTGATTACTCACTGCTATGGTCTGAATATGAGATGTCCCCTGAAAAACTCATGTGGTAATGTAGAACATACATGGGTGAAAAGATTAGATTATGAGAGATGTAACCTAATCAGTGGATTAATCCAGTTGGTGGGTTAATAATTTGAATGGATTACTGGAGGGTCACAGTAGGCAGGTGAGGCCTGACTGGAGGAAGTAAGCCATTGGGGGTATGCTTTGGAATAAAGTTTGTCCCTGGATCCTAGTGCTCTTCTTCTCTCTGCTTCCTGGCTCCCATCAGCTGAAAGCTTTCTTCTTTTATGCTCTTCTGCCATGATGTTCTGCCTCACTCTGGTCCAGGGAAATATAGTCAGTCAAACATGGACAGAATGAACTTCTATGAAACTATGAACTCAAAGTAAACTTTTCCACCTCTAAGGTGTTCTTGTCAGGTATTTTGGTCACAGCAATAAAAAGGTAATTTACGTTGGTACCTGTGATGCTGTGGTAGGAGTAACAAAAATGCTGCCTCCCTTCACCCAGGATTCTTGGTATATTTAAAACAATAGAAGAGGAATATTATGAGCTATAGAAATACATTGGTGATTTTGGTTTATTTCTGTAGTGGTTCACAGGAAAAATGGAGAAGGTACTATTGTTTTTGCAAAAACAAGTAGGTAATCAAAAAGGATATATGATGAGTCAACAATATCCAAATGACAACAGGCTGAAACATAAAAATTAATACACAGTTTAGCAGCAGTCACACACAACACAGCTATGTTGAGCAATGGCATCAATATGACTAAGAAGGCACACGTGTATGATTCCATGGTAAAGCACTTCCACAGGATGATATGAGTACAGAGGAAACTAAAGATTCAAGTAAAGAATTATTCTTCTGCTTTCTCCACTATCATGTGTATGAGAACAAGAAAATAGCTGGGAAGGAAGCCTATTGCTGCCTAGCAGCACAGTACCCCCAGAGTCAGTGAAACTCTGCATTTCATGAGACTACCTTCTGGATAGGATTTTGCTAAATAGTCCTGACATAAACTTAAACAGAATATGTCTCCTCATAGAGAATTCTTTCCTGCCACTGTGGTTTTTATTCATTTCTAAATTTCACTAACTGGCTTTTATTTATTCTGTCAAAATGACACCAATATCTTGTCCCCTAAAATAATTTGTTGAAGAATTAAAATACTGGGGAAGAGGTGGAAAAATGTCAGTCAAAAGATACAAGTTTTAGTTAATAAGTTTTGGGAAACTTGAACAAGTTTTTTGAAACTATTGTTCATCATATAATTATAGTTAATAAAAATGCATTTCAAAATTTCTGAAAGTAAGTTTCAAATGTACTTTCCACAAAAAGCATTTGAGGTGCTAGGTATGTAATAAGCTTGATTTAATTTCTCCACATTATATACATGTAACATCACATTGTACCCCATTAATATGTACATTTACAATTATTATCAATAAAAAGCAAATTTAAAAATATAAAAAGTATTACTGATTTTAAACAATAAAATATTGCACTCAAGTATTTTTTCTCAAATTGAAAGATATATGGACCCATTTTAAATAAAATAATTTTACCAAACTATTTAAACTTTCTATGGGATGATAGCTATCATTTATTAAGTGCCTAGAGTACTTCGAACATGGTATTGTGTTCTTTTTATATATAGCTCATTTTATTCTCATTTCAGCCCTATGTGGTACTACTAGTATTCTCTTCCTTTTAAAGCTGAAGAAATTTAAGTTCAACCCTGGTCAAAATTCCAAAATAGTTTGCAGAATATTTTTCAGGGATCATGCCTTAAATATTCTGATTTTACAGCAATTATTCAGTAGGTTTTATCTTTAGTATAATCCTAAGGGCACAGTTTTGATTAGCAGTCAAATTATTTTTAGATTTAGACTGACAGTAAAAATGTAGATTTCCAGTAACGCTAGCAGACCAAACATGGCGTATTTTAAGCATTTGTTTATTATTCATCATTTGTCTTTTCATTCAACAAGTATGTACTATCAATGGCTCTGCTTAAAACTCTGGACACCAAGAAATGGAAGGCGATTTCCTTCAGTCAGCCAGGAAGATTTAAAAAATAGCCCTTGGTTTTAACTCATGGCATGGTTGGCATGTTGGACATAAAAGCAGACCATTTTATAACATTCCCTGATATGTACGAAAAAATTGTCAGAAATGATCATGAAATGAGAAAATAATAATAGAAAGGAAAAATGCAGAGAGTAAATATTTTTAGTTTAACTTACGCCAGTATACTGTTATAGAAAATATAATTACTAAATCATTTATTATGGATGTAAAAAATGAAAAATGAATAGGTTAGTCTTTTAACTATGTTAATGTATTTTACGTATAAAAAGGAAAAATGATCACATACCTTGACTAAGTTCTCTCTTAGCAATTAAAATATTTCAATTTCTATTTTTGAGCCTTAATTCCTGTGTATTTGTCAATGATGTTGTCAAAATTGATCCTCAAGTTTCACATTCAGAGGACAGTATAGCCAGATTTGTCACTTTGTCTTCAATGAGAGCTGTTCAAGACTACTTTTTATTAATTTTAATTTGAAAATATTTTCTTCACATGAAACAAGTTATAAAAATACATGGGAAAAGTCTCAAAGATAAGTTTGGCAGAGATTTATGAAACCACATTTCATAAATACACTTTCCTTAGTCCTTTTCCCTTCTCCTTTTATCTTGTCTTTGAAGCTCAATCTTTGTCCCCCTTCTTAAATTAGCAGCTTTCTCATAGTTGCTATGACTCCACTCCACTCCTAGATTGTGAATAATGCTAGCAAATTCCTATCTGAATTGAGTAATGAATTCAATGATTAATCTCAAATACTGGGTTCAAATTAGATAAACAGTTAAGTAGACTCTGAACATTTAAAAAATTTACTGAAGTTATCCATTCAACAAGGATTTATCTAGTACCTATTACATAGGAGACACAGTGCAAGTCATTACAGAAAATGTGTATAAACAATCCCCATTCTATGGATGTAGAAAATAGATTGTGGTGGAAGAGACAGATACTAAACAATAAAAAAGTAGATGTATAGCTATAAACCGTGGTAAATACTTCAAATAGAGGTAACAAGGAACTGTGAAATAATCATGTTCTCATTTCCAGATAGTTCTGTGGATACCCTTTGCCTATTCTCCCATGCATGACAATGGAATGGATGGGAGGATCACTGGGTGTACCATAGGCTTAAGAGAAGTCAAAGTCCATTTTAATGATGAATCTTCAGTCTTGTTGATCTTACTCAACTATGGTAGTCAGAAACATTAAAATTACACTTTCCATATGGTCAATAGGCAAATATACTAATGTAAATTAAATATTACTCCTTTATAATAGAGACATTGAAATCATATCATCAAATAGCCAAATCACAATCAATGGTAAAGAAAATCAATTTCAAAATAGATGAAGAGTTGAAAATATCTGGCATGCTTTCCTGCTTTCTTTCAGCTTCAGAATTGATATTTCAAAATAAGTTTATTTCATAATATGTATTTTAGTGAATGGTTTAGAAATTTTTACTTTGTAAGAATGAATCTATGAAAAAGTTCTATGATGAGCAATTCAATTAATTTTATAATTTAAAATGCACTCCCATTATAATTTAAATGCACTATGAATAAATACTTATGAGGGTATAATTTATTTTAAAAGAATCTTGTATATTTTATGAATTGTTCCCAGCTATACCAATAAAAATAAGCAATCTAAATATAAATGTGGGAGTATCTCTTTAATGAATACATAAAAATTCAATACAATGAATGGATGACTGTGTAAGAAAATAATTCAGCTAGCTCCCATGACCTGTGTCATTCTGAGCAAAACATTTCCATTTCTCAAACTCTACTTCATGATTATAGTATAATCACTTTTATTAATAATAAAACTGTCAGGATATGTAGGTAAACAGAGGATTTAAAAATTAAATACATGCCAATCAACTTCTAGCTGTCTTCCGTATGTATTTCTCCTTTGACATGTTTTCAATGACAGGGCACAGAAAACAACAATGGCATGCTTTCATGCCTATCCATCCCCCTGCAAGCCCCCCTAACACCACCTTCATCTATGATATGAACATCACCTTCAGGTGTTCCCTGAAGCTTTATCTGTAGTTGATCAGTTTGAAATGTCTGTGTCTTCCCTCAAACTGAAACTGCTATAGGTAGATATTTTTCCTCTAACTTTTTACAAAAGTACACTATTCATTATGAAATTTATACGAACCCTAAGTAGCAGCTTGGTGAATTTTCATGAATTAAACATAGACCGTCAGAAACCAGCTCAAAAACAAAACAAAACAAAACCCAGAGTATTTCCCATCCCAGAAATCTCAGTATTTCTAATCCAGTTGTTCCAGGGATATCCACTGTCCTTTGTAAGTATTGCTCTTCCTAGAATTTAGGTAAATGGAACCATAGAGTATATATGGCGTGTGCCTGGCTTCTTTCATTCAGTATTATGTTTGTATATCAGCATACATTGCTGCATGTGTCTTTGGTTCATCCTTCCTCAGTGCTGTATAGAATTCTACCCAATAAGCTTATCCTTTCTTCTGATGAATGTTTGGGCCCTTTTTGTTGTAAATTATTATGAATAATACTAAGTCCATACTTACATACAGGTCTCTGATGACTATGGCAAGTGTATGCTTTGTTGGGTGTAGAATTTCTAGACATATGTATGTTCAACTTTAGCAGACAATACAAAACAATTTTCCAAAGTTGTGTCTATTTTCAACTCCACCAGCGATGCCTTAGAGTTTCAATTACTCCAAACCAGCAGTTCTTAATTAAGCATGATATTGTAAATATATAGGGGACATTTGACAATGACTGGATTCATTTTTTTTCTTCAAAACTAGGGGGATGCTGGTGGAATTCTAGGAGTAGAGATGAAGGCAGCTGGTCAACATCCTATAATGCACAAGATATTCCCTACAATAAAGAATCATCTGTTTGAAAAGGTTAATGGTATTGAGATTGAGAAATTTTGCTCTAAAATCTTACCAAAGGTGGGCAAATATTCAATTTTTCCATTGTCCATTCCAGAAGGCATGTAATTACATTACACTGTGGTTTTAACTTATATTTCCCTGACAACTAAATACACTCATTTTAAATCCTGAGACTTGATTCTTAGGTGGCTATGTAAATCTTCAGGTTCCCAAGATGACTATTCCAAATGCTCACTGTAAACTGCATAGCCCCTTTTTATTCATACAGTCTTTGACCCTAGAAGCAAGTGAACCTGGCTTTGATTCTAAACTCCTCTACCTAGCCATGTTCCTTAACCTCCCTGAATTTTAGTTTCTTCATCTATGATGTATGAATACTAATGCCCACATTCATATTACCCTTCCAATTAGATGTAATGTACATAAGATCCTTGGCATATACCGAATCTGCAGTGGTTATTACTACCATAGGATAGAAGAGCAAAAAATGCAAAGAAATTAAGCTAGAAAGACCACTGGATTGAGTTAAGATTTGTGTTCTATTCTTGACCTAACATTGACTAGCTGGGAAAACTAGATAAGCAATTAATGTTTTAGAGCTTTTCACTTCTCTGTGAAATGAGAGTTGTACTAGATATGTTCTTTCCAACTTGATTATTCTATAATTATATGAATAAACCAAGTTATCATTCACCAATAAGTTCATAGTAAGAAGGGGAAATAAGACACACATTCAATGACACAAATTTTTGACAGAAATAGTCTCAGGAATACAGAGGTACACATAAAGTACTACTGCCATTAAAGTTTAAAAATAAGAGGAAAAAAAGCATATTTAGCCAGAAGAATCTCAGAACATTAGCATTTGAACTAAGACTTGAACTTGTTCAAAGACAGAAAATAGTTCAGACAGGAGTTAGGGAGCAGCATTGAAGCAGAGGAAGCAAAGTAGACAAGGGGGAGCCCAAACAAGTCCTAGGGAATAGTGAGTCATCCAGAATGATTTTAGCACAGGAGTTGTGAAAGGAGGAAAGAGATGAGGTAGATGGAGAGTAGGTATAAAGGGTTAGGGATGCAAGAAGAATCAGCTTTGCTTGGTAGAAATGAAGGGTCATTGCGAATTACATAAGTGATGAAACCATGGCAAAACATTAGTGTCCAATTTGCTAATTCCAGAACCAAGGAACTGTGGAAAGGAGGCTGGGGATTAGAAGCCTATTCTGCAAAGATTTTTAGATGAGAGGGTAAAAGGCTTTGATGTGAAGAGGCACAAAGAGCAGAACAGACAAGACGTTTTCTAATAACATAATTGAAAGAACTGGACAATTGTTTTGTTACAGAAGACAAGAAGTGAAGAGGCATCAACACTGGGAATCCCAGTCTAAATGACAAGGGGATTAGAAGTACAGGGAAATGTTTTGTGCTTTCTTTAATACCTATAAACAAAGAGGCTCAAAACAGTCATGTTAAGCTGTTTCTCCAAGCAATATTTCTCAAACAATAGTTAATAGGAGTCTTTGGTATTTTTCATAGAGATTTAGCATAAAGGAAATTCCTCTGACAATTAAAAAAACCCTAAATATTATATCTTTCCTTGAAATATTTTCTTTTTAAAAAATTATTTTTTTAAATGTTGATAAACCTTTATATTTTTCATTTATTTACATGTGGTATTGAGAATTGAACCCAGTGCCTCACACATGCTAGGCAAGCACTCTACCATGGAGCCACAAGCCAGGCCTTCTCTCAAATATTTTCATTGAGCATAAGCATGCAGTTCTGGGGAATCCTATTGTTTTGCTGCAAAAGTATATGTTTGTGTGTTTATGTTTGTGTATGTTACTGTGGATGTAAACTATTAAGTTTCATGGAACATTTCAAGGTACAAAGGTTGCAGGAATATTCCCACATATGCTTTGGAATTTATTCTTACAGAACAGTAGGTATTAGTTATGAATTTCTCTGGATAGAATAGTATCATATAACAGGAGGTCATCAGGTGGTCATGTCTAAGATGTGGGAAGAAATGCAAAATGTTGCTTAGGATAGAGTTGAGATCTTCAAATGTCAATTTAGGAATTGCTTAACAGAAGATAGTTGAGATTATGAGAAGAGACATTTTTGTAAGGGACTAGCGAAGTTAATAAGAAGAAATTGAAGAAATGAAGTATATATTTTAAAGACTAATGAATAGAAAAGAGATTGAATTGTTACTTGAAGTAAAAAATCTAAGGGAAAATTATTTTAGAAGGGACATGTCCGACTAACTCAGTAAGTTATGGAAATGTCATTTAAGCATTCTACTCTGAGTTTTCAATATGGAATTCCAGATCTTCCCTCAGAATCCTATTCTTGAAGGGAAAAATCCAAAAACAGCCTCCTCCTGGGAGTCCTAAGGCTGCTGTCTGCTCAGATTTAGACTTATTGTTTAAATGCCCCAATGTTTAACAGATGGAGGTAGAACAACATACTAATTGGCATAACCATTAGTTTTCTGAGTATATTACAAATGGATCTCACATAAGAAACACTAGACCTTTTGATATCTGGCAAAGAAGAAGAAGATGAAGAAAAAAAAAAAGTCAGCAGGGAATGGAAAGGAGCAGCATCATATTGTTACCTAGATATTTATATCAGAAAAAAATAGAAGGAGAAGGAAAAGGAGAAAAAAACCATTAAAGGCAAGTTAGGGCCCTTCCCCAGATCAGCATTGACCTAGCTTCTGTTGAATGGTGGAGGGAGGCTGAATTGCCCACCGAGCTAAATTGGCATGGGAGGAACAATGTGTTGGTAGGTAGAAGGAAGATAAAGCAGAGCAAATTAATTTTGATCAGTGGGTATCATCTAAATATTCAACTTTAGAGGCTAAGCTTCCACATCAATTTATCTAAAAGCTGATACAGAAGAATCAGTAAGAATTTTTATATAATGTTTAGCTTAAAGGTCAATTTAGTATAGCTGTTCAGATCCCAGAATGTGGGCAGAAGGATTTTCCATTTTTTGAATTTGCACTGATTTGGGGGATATTATTATTAAAGCAAGCATCATGAATTAATGGGTACCGACTAGAAATGGAAAACATTTTAAACAAATTGTGTCTCTCCAACTCTCTACCACATAAAATATTCTAAATATTTAATTCTTAAAGAAAACAATAACCTTCTAAGGGCATTATATTATTTGCCTAACAGATTCAGGATTTTTCTTTTCAGAAAAAAAATTCTTAGTATAATAATTCAGAAAAAATTTTCAATGAAGTAAAATATCTTATGACCTTCAAGAATGACCTCGCCAGGAGCCGCGGTGGCTCCAGGGGCTGAGACAAGAGGATTTCAAGTTCAAAGCCAGCCTCAGCTGCCTGAGGCACTAAACATTCAGTGAAACCCTGTCTGTAAATAAAATACAAAATAGGGCTGGGGATGTGGCTCAGTGGTCAAGTGATCCTGAATTCAATCCCTAGTAACCCTCCAAAAAGAATGACCTCAATTACATTAAATTTTAAAAAGTGAATAGTCAGTATTTTGAATATTAGGAAATTTATGAAAAGCAATACCTAAAATACAGATTAATGGAATGTCTACTTTCATATTATTATTTTAATCATTTCTACTAATAAAATCATAATGATATCTTGTTCTCGTTTCACACAACCTAGAAGCCACATCCTTCAGTATCTCAAGGGTCTTTCTGTTGCATAAGAAAATGTTGTTTATATTTTGAGAGCAACAAATCTCTTCTGTTTAGAAACACTTTCAAAGCAACTGCCTGAGCTTGATCTTTTCTTTCCCTCCTTTATTTCTTCAGGAGACAGTACTTCATGTCCTAAAATTCCTAGCATGTGCATCATATGTGACGTGTCAGATCTATGTTTGTGTACTCATCACAGTAAATCATATGACAGCGATGATTTACTTTGGCTCAGCTTTTACCCTCTCCCCACCTCTATAAGAGAAATATTAAATATTAAACAATTCTAAGTAGCTCAAAAAAGTATTTTGGGAAATTCAAATCTTTTCCTTGGCTAGAAAGAACAGACCAGGCCTCCAAGGAGACTCATACTGCTGGTCTGGCATATGCATTAAGGTTTCGTGACGTCTGTAATGAAGATAAAATCTGCAATGACAGATCATACAATCCCTTTATTCTTAAGGTTCTATACAACAAAACTATCATTATTCAAAACTCTTGCAGATTTTGAATTGTCTACGTTTCATTAATTGTAAATTTAAGGTAAAGCTTTGAAAAAAAATCTCTTCAGGATGAAATGAAGAGAAAGGCTCAAGAGCTAGGTAGAATCCTGCCAAGTTTGTGTGCAGTGACACCTGGGTGTGATAATCCACACAGAACTTCCATCTGTTATTTCTTAATTTACCCTCAGCTGTTTCAATAATGTGACATTGTTCATTGTTTCTCAATCTTTTCAAAATATTTCTTCTTCCGTTTTTTAAACTCACACCATCACAGTTATGTAATACAACTTTATTCTCTCAAGTAGGCAACTTTGTTTGGCTAGCCTCTCTTAGAGGAGATGAAAAATGTTAACTGTGGAAAAATTTCTTGGGGTCAGACTATCTTCCAGATAATATAAATAAGAGAAATGATTAAAGGAAGAAAAAATATGAGCTGTAGGGAAATGGATTTCAGAGAAACAAAGGAGGTATATTTGGGGAAAACTTAGGGGAGAAAACTTAGTGTTTCTTTGAAATACTACTTTCTAGGAATATTAATAAGGATTATGCATATGTGGAAGGTTTTGATAAGTTTTAAAACAAACTCAACTTCTGCTGAAAAACTTCTAATATGCTTTGTAAACTTTCTAATATACTTTGCAATTCCCTAAGAGACGAATAAGCATGATAAGCAGCATTAACCAAACTTATGTGATGCTTTTGTTCAGAGTATATAAAATGGCATTTTGGAAATGCTGAGCTCAGGAGTTTGGCTCATTGATTTTTGTCATTTTTGACACTGGACCACACAGGTGACAGCACATACGTACAAGATCTCTGCAGCATGGCCCTGGACTGTCTAGCTTTAACCAAACTTTCAGCCACACACCCCTCCACTCAGAGATGGATCACTCTGTGCTGGCTAGGTTTCTCCCTAGTCACAAAACTTTCCCAAACACTCCATGCACTTCCATATTCCCAAGCTTTACTCATGTTCTACCATCTTCCAGACACCCTTTCCTTCTGTCATTTGCCTCTCAAAATCCCGTTCACCCTTTGAAGGTCACCCTCAAGTGTTGTACTCTATCACTGCACATCCTATGTAATTCTGTTTAAGGCTATGACTGTCAAACTTGTCTGTGCACTAGAAAACCACGGAGTTTGGGAAAAAGTGACCCCTGGATCTCACCCAGCAATTTTAATACAATAGGTTTGAAGTATCACCTGAACATTGGGATGATTACAAATCCCCCAGTGATGGCAAGACACAGCCAGTGTTGAGAGTCACTGCTTTGGAGTTTATAGAGTTTGCTTCTGTTCTTAACAGACCTATATCCTTTGAAAAAGGTGCTTAATACTTTTCAAAGAGAAAATCTAACCCTCTTTATATTCCCCAATTCCCTGAACCTAATAAATTTTTTAATGAATAAAAGAAACGAAAATTTTATTTCCAATAATGATACTGGTATTATTAAAGATTTTCCAGATTATTCTGCTCTTCAATTTCTAGAATTAATTATATATTATTTATACCACTAAACAATATATGATATGCCTTGTAAATTTATTTATGGATACCAAATCTAACTTCAGATGTGCATAAAATGGAAAGCTTGTAGAAATACATCAAAGCTTTCTACCTCAGAACTAGTGAATCAGAACCTCTGTGTCTCAGACTACAGAGCTTTCATTTGTTTTTATTTTATAAGCCTCCATTCTAATGTCAATAGCAAACAGACTGATTTTGTGAATCACTGATTCAAAAGAGGCTATATAATTTGTTGCTTTTTACAAAAATATTTACCCAGTATAGTGGGTTTTGGAGGATTCAGTAACAGAGAACATTATCATACATCTATCCCATCAAGAATAAATAATTTTTAAAAGATAATAAACCTTAATCCCAAGAGAATACACATTATGAGTGTGACTCAAATCAAATTCAAATGCACAAGGAGGCTTTATTTTATTGTTAGTATTTACAAGACTTCCTTTTTGTGTCATAATATTAGTTACAGATGAGATTGAATTGCCCAAAATTATACAATAAATTACATTCAGCTTCTATGAAAATAACAAATTTCCTCAACTGTGTTAGCATGATACTTGGTGAAAATCAATTATCGAAAAGGAACCAGGAAATGTGGGCAGTCATTATCCAGGAAAGAGCTTGTGTTTTAGGCAACTGGGTAAGACTGCTAACTTATTAAAACCTTTTTAACCAGGAATCTCAGGCATGCTGTGACCCTGGAGTCAGGTGAACCACATTTGACCCACAGGCCCCATGACAGTCATCTGGACCTCACTACTCTGTTAATATTTGTTTCCTGTCCTCACTGGTCACTCAGACCACTTTACAACATGAAAGAAAGGTTCGATTTATATGCTCTCTTCAGTGGCTGAAAGAACTATAGATGAACTAAAGAAAAGAATACTCACACACCATCAGAACACATTTACTGCATTAACTGACATAATCATATGTGCTTCTCTGTATCTCTGTCTTTATTATGTTGCACAATGTCCTCCTGCTCCAGTTCTGGGATGGGCCCTGTGTCATTTTTGCTTTCCAGTAGGACAGTAGCAACTTAACTCAATCAGACTTGGAGTTTTAAAAGTGTTTCCACTTCCCCTTCCCACAACTCTCATGAGACCTGTCCAGGCTAGCATTGTCTCATTGGGAGAGACAATGGAAGAAAGCTGTCATGAAATCAAGGAACCCCCTTATCACCCAGCCCACAGCAAACCCACATCTGGCCCAGGCACATGAGAAAGCCCCACTGAGATCACCAGGCCTTTTTCACAAACCAGCAGAACCACTCATCCCAACCACCCACTAAGGTACTTTAAAGTCACTATATTTGGGGAATATTTATGAATAACAAAGCTGATACATTTGTCTTTGTTGTTGGAAGACATGTTCTTTGAAACGGGTCCTCTTTGTTCCAGTTCTACTAAGGAGAAAAGAAGCTGTACTGGTGGGAAGACAAGTTTCAATTTAAGAATGTACTCTTTAACAAGTCGTAGTGGTTTGAAGGTGGAATGAGCTAACTTTTCTGATACTGGAATATATTGTCATGGTTAACACACACACACATTTATTCATTCAAAAATTATGTATTATCTTTTCCTTTAATGCTACAAAATTATATACAAGCAATCAGCACAAGTATGTCATAGAGAATATTATTTTTTCATTATGAATACATATTAGAAATAAGAACCAAATACCCATTACCCTTGTAATCTTCTTGGACATAGCTACCAGAATTCTCAGCAAATCTTTACTAGCTGTCATTCACCCTGGAAACAGAGAGATGACTACTATGTGGACCTAACAAAATAAATTATTTAGCCTATCACTCATGTCAAGGGTCACGAGCTAGCAGCATGCAGATGGATTTTGTTTAGTCTTTCAGTGTTTTTAAAAATGAGAAAGTAAATGCTTCTTTTTCTGATCACCACTGTACCTCACAAATCCTGCTTCACATATTTATAATAATGAACTGAACCCTTTAGGTATTTTAGTTTGAAGACATGGGTTAATGCTTATGAAACACATTCTCCTAAAAGTTATGAGAAATACAGATGAATTAAATATTGATTCTAGCCACAGGAATTTTAGAGGCTGTTTTGAGAGAGTATAATTACTTGTATCAAGGAATTGTGATAGAATGAAGGGACACGTGCCATAAAACGATGCAGATAAAATGCCACAGGATCTTGCAATCAAAAGCAACTGGACTGGACAGCAAATGCTCAATATGTGGGCCTAGAAATGAGCCAGTCTCCTTTTTTTGCTTTGAATGTTTCACAGAAACATAGCTATAGTTTCGGTCTCAGCATTTGTAACATAACATTCACTGGAGCTCTCTGACAAAGAAGTAGACCCAGATTGTCGCATATCTCTGCTCTCATCCAAATTTTGATTAGATGATGTAATTTAGAAGTGACTAGGTCTAGTGGGATTTTCCTTTCCTTCCTCAATTAGGACTCACAAAATTGTCACTTTTGTATGTTACCGATGCAGCCCTATTGTTTTTCATTACCTTTGCTCTCTAATCAATTTGTTTTGAAATCTTTAATCCTTAAGTCAAATATTATTACTTTCAAAACTGAAGTAATTTCCGTAGTCAAAACCCCAAACTTTCCATGCCTATGAACAGTTGGTTAATAAATATATAATTAATGTTTACATATCTGTTTAGTAAATTCCTCTAAAAATTACATCCTAAAATACCAAAGACTAGAGTCATCAAAATACTAAAAATGGATATCACTTTGACTCAGAACTAATGCTTCTTCTTCTCTTTCATAACAAAAAGTAGGGCTTTGATAGAGGAGGCACGGATGCCACAGATAACAGATATGAAGCATCATCCTGGTTTCCTTCAAATGCACTAACTTGCCTATCCACTTTCAGAAGCTCCAATTCAGGAAATGTTGAATTTTCCTCAGTTAGAGCTCATGTCCAAGTGACCATAATCAAATACATAAATAAACGGGAGCTTTCCCATGAGAACAAACTGTCAAAACTATGTTATGTCCAGTCATAGAACTGAAGAGACTGAGTTTACAAATACTTCAGACTTCTTTAATGCTACTCTCTCCCTTTGGACCTACAGGTCATGTTTTAAGTAAGTAGCCACAAGTATGACCAATTCTTTCTTTCTGTTTTTTCTTTTCTTTCTCTTTCCTTTCTCCTTTCTTCCTTTTCTAAACACTATATAAAAAGCTTATTACTCCAAATATAAAAATTTTCAGATGATTTAAAATATTAAATCATTGTACCTGCATACTTTGATTTTCCTCATTTCTGACATTCCAAATCTATGAAAAGTCGATTGTAAATCATATCAACACCCAAATAAACATAACATCACTACCCTGCTCTAATTAGACAATGAGGTTGACTTAGCTCCTTAGTAAGAGAGATTTTTCCATGCTTTAATCTGCTCCCTGCTCCTGGTCCTATACCCCAAATCATGAATGGTTGATTTCATACCTCTTTGTGTGGTTTCTCTGAAGATTGTATGTAGGCAACTTGTCTACAAATACAGTAAGAATTCAATTAAAGGTAGTTCCTTAGTATTAATATTAATACCTGCTGCTGCTAATGATGACAAATTTATTGGAGAAATGTTAAATTTGTGTTGACTGTAGATGAAATAACACTGGAAGGAGTAAATTACTTACTGCCTGACATTAAAATGTATAACAAATTAGTTTATCAATTGATTATGACTACTTAAAGTAGAGGTACTTTTATTGCAATTAGGAAATCAATAGGTACAGTGATATTTTTAATTTTTTTCTTGATGATCATTACCTGCCTTACATTCAAATGTGTTTTTATTTTGCTTTGATCTTTGTAATTTATTTTAAAGATCAATTTGTGTCTGCTTTTTTGCTATAAATCGTAAAGGAGCTTTAACCAGTAGCAATATAACACCCTGAGATCAACAAAAAACATTTATTTTTAATAAACATGTCTGCTATAAAAGAAATGTGTTCTTCTATTAATTAGTATCATGCTCTACAGTGTTATAAACTTTATATTTATTACCCTATGTTCATGTTATAAATTTATTTTCACTTTAATAACAAGAAAGAATAGAATAAATATAATTGCTTTGTTCTGTCAATCAATCACTTGTATAAAAATCATCATTCACATTTTTTTTTTAAATTCTTAAACGGAATTTCAAATGACCATTTTACCGTAACAGGTAAATTAATATTTCTTCTTTTTATCTTTTGTTTACTAAACACATTCCCAATCCATTTTATCTTACAGCCAAACACTGGAAAAAATACTTCTATAATACAGAATTACATTATATTTCAGATTTATTGACAGAGCTTCCTATGAGAAAACTTGTTGCATAAAAAGAGGGGAGATTTATGTATTATACCACCTTATCAGCACAGACTTAATTATTTTTCTCTTTTCTATGTACTTTCTTTTCACTTGGATGACTTTGTACCATTTTTTTTCTGTCTAAAACATATACTTCTGGTGAGAGAAAATTGTTAGGCTTAAATCAAAAAATATCATAAATACAAAACAAAAATTGCATAATATATTATGATTTCTTTACATTTTGAAGTGAATTTTATGTTTTGCTTTTTGTTCAGGTTTTAAAAAATTATTCCCAAAGCACTATAGTAGTCAGTCAGGTGTTCCTCTTTATTCATATGTATAAACCTGAAATGTGGTTTTGTATTTGCAAGTTAGCAACTTCTGGCTTAGCTTTGACACTGATGTTAATATACCGAGCTAGTGTGGGAACAGACAAAAACAATTACACTCTGAATGGTTTATGATTTTAAATATATAATAGATATTTATGATAAATGTATAACATGGCGTATTCTATTCCTGTATAACTAATAAATCCCAAAACTTGAAATTAGAATTCAGACAGCACAATAGGCCACAAACCACCCCCATTAGGCTCACAAACAAATTTAAGATTTCTTTTTGCAGTCTTTCGTATTCCATTCTACTGCTTTCTACATTTCTATGTGAAGGGAGTACGTCTGCCAAAAACACACTCAGAATTCCACCACTAACAGATACTTGTAAAAATAAAACTTTTGAAAACACATAAAGAAAAGAAACAGCATGTACTAAATGACGTGAAGATCCCAATGTGATTTTCATTAGTCTTGGGCTCTGGGAGCACTGCACTTTAGTGTCTCAGATGCCAGATGAATAGACCAGTTCTCAATTGTAGGGCTGATGAGGAACCATTTGCATAGTTTGATATCACTTGTGACTTTTTAGTGTTACTTCTAATGGAAAATCACCACAAAAATAACTTTTAAACACTGAAAAAGTTCAAAAGGTTTTGGTTCCAAAGAACACTAAATAAAATTTAGCCTGCAAAATTATTTCAATTTATTTTTTAAGTTCATTTTTTTTTTCACTCCTTACTTCTAGAAAGAATTTGAAGCAACAAATGGGAAAAGGTACACATATAATAGAATTGAAAAAATGAGATATCAAATCAAATTGAGGAGATCATTATAGCAAAATCCCAGACAACTCTTCATTGAAATGAAATTGAGATGAAAAGTCTTTTTACAGGTGCAATTATTTTGTAAGAGAAATAGATTTTTCTTGATATCACAATCTAAGGTTGATTTATGGCATGTGTATATAGACAACTTACTAAGCAATATGAGTACACAGGAAAATTGAAATATCTTCATTAATACTTTTACTGAAGTTCATTATGGTTCTTTATTTGAATTTGTTATATAATGTTAAAACATAAAGTGATGACTTGTTTGCATAAAAATAAATTATTGTAATTGCCAGAGATAAAGTTCTCTGGTAATATAAAAAAAGGAAGTTTTTAAAAGCCTGAAGTCATGTGTCCATGCAAAGCATTTAATACTAAGCATTGGTTCCCACCTTGGATTTTAAGGGACTATGTAATTTGATTATGTAAATGCTGAGGGTCAGAATTCAGCATTGCTGGTTGAAAACATATTAATATACTTTTTGTGATGTAATTTCTTCCTAGGAAATGGTAAAACTCTGTTTCTCAAGTAAAAGGAGACCCATCCAGATAAACCTAAGCTACAAGAGCGTTTTCAGAAAGAGATACAAAATGTGTTCAGGAGGCACCATTTATTACTGCTCAAGGCTGAGCAGTCTCTTTGATCCCAAAGTTCTGCATAGTATGCACAAGAGAGATGATATAACTCCTTGCTTAGTGATTAAAGGAACTGTGCCTTTGCTCCTTGCCTTACACACATGATGTGAAAATATGTATTTAAAATGTCCAAGGAAGATGTTTTAAAAATAGATTGATAACTAACTATGTGAGATGATCTGGGAATCTTTATTGTAGGAGGCCCAGACATTCTTAGATTCTAGATCTGAAGATGTCAGATTCCTCCCAGTCTTCTTGGTATCTCATCCAGTCATGGAATTTAAATGAGCACCATCTACGCCAGCTTCCTTTTTCCACTTGAGGGATGAGTTTGATTTTCTGAAATTTAGGGAAATTATGTTTTTGGTTGATTTTAATAAAGTTTTAAAAAACAAAGAAACTCCTTGATCTCTTCTCTCTGAGGTCATTTAGATATCAAAATTAATTATTCCTGAGATCTGCTCACCCAGGACACTATTATCTTTTTTGTGACACATCATATGATTGTATCATAGTTATTTAACTAGGTACTAGATGATATGTCTAGTGGGCTCAAAGTCCCTCAAAGAATGCAAAGTAAGTTGAATTAAAAGTATGGGGTCAATTAGAGGGAAAATCAGCTTAGATAGAGAAAGCTGGAATGGTGTCAAAATTCAGTATTTCTAAACAAAAATCCCTGGCCTGATCTGTCTTAAGGACAGACATTTAAATGAATTATTTATAAATAATCAAGTTTTTTTTTTTTTTGCAAAATTTCTGTTAACTTTGTAACTGGCTTCACTAGCACAAGCATTTGCTAAACAAGTAGATTTGATAACCAAGGTGCAAGTCCCTTAGGAAGTGCAGTACAGACAAGGACATCATAAGAAGGAAAGGTCTGGTAAATGGGTCTCTGACCAGAAAAGCCAAGACTGAGAAAGATGTCTCAATGTGAGTCACTGAGCTGTGCAGGATAGCCAAGGAGACAAGATACCTGTCAAGAAAGCTAACAAAGAAAATGAAATGAGGCATGCAAAAGGGTAAAAGTGCCAAAGGCAGGCTTAACCCACTTACCAGCTTGCCAAAGAGTACAACTAGCTAACAGGAAGTCAAGGCTATATTTTGCTGACTATCAGTCAAAACTTTCTCTGAGGCATTGTGCCTAATTATTTGAATCCTCTTCTCTTTTTCCTCATCCCCTGCAAACCCTGATCAAACCAATGCCAAATGTCAAGGTGCCAGCTGACCAATAAATCCCCAATTCCTACATGTAGCCTTGACCTGTTTTCAATAAGGGACCCATTTCTACACTTCAATTTTCTGGATGGAAGTATGACTTTTCTGGTAGCTACCTTTTCTCTTTTAGATTACCAGTACCATGAAGTGATCGTTTTAATCTGCTAAATTTCATTCTAGTTATCTGGGCCAAGAATCTCAACTTTCACAAAGGAACTATTCTTTATATCAAAATCAACCACCACATGAAAGTGTCGTTAGGTTGCTATCCACCTGCAAGTAGCACCAAAGCATACAGTTCATCAGGACGAGGTACGGATTTGACATGAAGATTACCTGCCTCAATCCTGAGCACACCCCAGTGGGATAATACACCATCAATGATGGCTAGGTGACCTGTCTTTATCCCAATACCTTGTCTTCCCTAACTGCTATGGGTGCTATTTGAGTGGTATCTTATTGGAGTTGAATTTGAACTCATTGGTACAACTATCATGCCTTTTTGAAATCACCTGTGCACTTGGGAAAAAATAAAGATTAATTACCTAGAATTGGGAGAATTTTTGAGGAAGCTTGTCAGGTGAATTCACATTTGGAATGCTGTTTTTTTATTATTTACTGCAATTGTGCATCATTTACAAATACATATATAAGTAGATACAGATTATGATATTAAATCCATTGTATGGATTTACCATGATGCCCAGGTTTAAATCCCCAGTACTGAATAAAAAAGCATAAAAAGCACATGTATGAACTTAAATATAACTTAGGGTCAAAAGAGCTATTTAAAAGAGATTTGTACTAGCTCTGTCTTAGGCATTACAAAGGTATGTTGTTTCTATTAGTAATATTGCAGTAATCCTTAATACATAAAAAATGGTCATACTTAACATAATTATAGTCCTTAAAAACCACTCTTATTCATTGTGTAATAACCATGGAATGCCAGGAATTCCATCCATACACTTTATTATTTTGCATTTAATTCTAGATCAACAGCCAGTGGTTGCAATTGACTTTAACACTTTCTACTGATAATGTTTAGCATCTCTACACGTTTAGAATATTACCTTGGGAAAAGCCTAAAACTGATACAGAATTCTTTCTTTTAAAAAATATCTGATTTTTTTTTAAAGAATTTGTGGTGTTAATTTTCTAGCTACTTTAAAATTACTAAAAGTACATAAGCTAACAGATCAGGAGTTAAAGAATCAATGGAGAAATTTCTGCTCCCACAGAGAGTGTCCCTTCTTCCCAAATAAAACCTTAACTCAATCCATGATACTGTATTCACGTTTTGCCTGGTCACAGATTTCCCTTCAGTGTGTCATTTTTCCTATTGCCCCATTATTTCCTTAACTGTTGATCTTATATTCCTGAATGAGCTATAAAATGGACACTCTAGAACAGTAACTCTCAAGTTCAAATTTACCTCACAACACATTACTTCAGAAAGATGTAGCATTTGCAGCACTAAAGCAACTGCCCTTGAGTGTAATCAGTTGAAAGAACCAAGCACAATATTTCCTATTCGGAGGGCTGTGCCATAGCCCTCAGAAGCAGTGAGGGATTGCATAATGTTCCAAAAGTTTTTCCAGTGCAAAGCCACTCATGTGCTTGACTAGTTAAGATGTTTTTAAAATGTGTTTTGAGGATCTGATAAGACCTTGAATACAGAGTTCCAGAAAACAAAATAGAAGGACTCCTTCAGCATGCACAAAGTTAAACTTCAGGCATTCTTCATTGTTTTGCTGTACCTTATTGTGTGAATCCACAAGTTAAGGATGAAGGAGAGGAAGGATTGCTCCTGAGAGCCCTTGAGCCACCTGGGACTAGCATTACTCACCTAAAGATGGGTCTTTGGAGATGTTTCTTCCTGATTGTGACGTGGTCATCCATTTAAAGGTGAAGGTTGAACTTCTTCCTGGAAGCCACTCCAGAAAATCCAGGGAGGGAATGTGGAAGCTTATCCTGATTTATCGTGCTGCAAGGAGCCCAGAAGGAAAAAGTGGTTTCCTCTTTCGCTTTTTGGGTGCTGGGAGAAAACTTCCCTGCTCTCTGCCAGCTGAACAGTGTGTCCATAGAGGCCACATAAGACAGGCACGTTGGGGCACTCCCCCACAGAGCAGGGTGTGCAAAAACCACCAAGAGTCACGTTGATACAGGCAAGAGGAGTACACTGGGCCCTCAGAAACAGAGCAAAACAAACAGAAAACTGCCTACCCCAAGTGTCACCCAGGTAGGAGCTCCCTAAGTTATTGCAGCCATGAGAGCGCTCCTTCCACATGCTGGTCAAGCTCGGAAAGGATAAGTCCCTCCCTGTCTTTAAAACAGCCTGTTCTGAGGCTCAACTTTTTTTCTTCAAAATAAAAGTTGTACAGCTGGTTCAGCAGTCCCATGTGAGTACCCTCTGAAAGTTTGTCCTGTTAAAATAAGAACTGTATACAAATTAATGAAGAAAGATGGGCTCGGGTTGCAGGGCTGGCTCTGCTTCAAGAGATTATAATTATTTTACAATCTTGCTTTTATTCATGCTGGATGAGGTGTGGAGACGGCTCATCATTTTTGGCACTTGTAACCTAATAACCTACACTTGGCTCAAGTTGAAGATGCCATTTCCCTGATAGAAGCCCATGTGAGGCTTGCCAGAGCTACAGAAGTTAGAAAAACAAAAATTGCTCAATTCTGTTGTGACATTGTACCTAGATGTCTGTACCCAAATGAGACTTTCCGACTAAGAGGAAGCACTGCAGAAAAAGAAATGAAAACACGCAACACACACACACACACACACACACACGCACGGACGCACATACACACAAATCCCCTCAACAGCCTGAGAGTCCAAGGTTTTATTATATGATGGAATTCGAATTTATAAAAATAAAAGGAAAGGCAAGCAGGTATAAAAGATAATATGTAAACAGCTGAAAATAAATTACACTAAAAAGTTGTTTTATTTAGAAGACAGACTTACACTGCAAGAACTCGTATCCTAGTTACAGACAATGTGAATTCTCGTTTTTCAGCAAATCTTGTTTTGGAGACTTTCCTGATCACTAACAAAGTTCCTGCTCAATCAATAACGTCATAAGATTCCAGGTCAGAGATTTGATATGTAGTAACACAACTGTCTCAAAGCGTGATTAAAGTATTTTAAAAATATACATGTAATGAAGGGGGGAAATGAGTAACACACATGCCTTCAGCTGAATGAGCCAGAAAAATAAGAATCAAGTGTCACAAACAAGGACATGACCTGTAGTCCTTTGCACTCTCCAAATACTTCTGGAGGAGCAAGAATACCTTTTGATTTTCTTCCCAGAGGAAAGACCAAGAAGGAGAGGAGAATAACAAATAAATTATTGTCATTGTCAAGAAGTTCTAATCCAGAGTAGGAACTGTAGTCAGTCTGAGAGCACTGAACTAAATAAAATAAATGGGTTCTAGTTCTAGTTCTATCATGAGCATGCTGGACCACTGTGGGCAAATTTCTTACCTGTCTGAACCCCAGGTTCCTTGAGTATGAAATGAAGTTATAATATTAATTGAATTTCTATGGTTCTTTTCTAGCTCTTATGGTACCATCATTTTATTTATAAATATGAGTAGTTTGCTTCTTGCAAATTAACTAACATTGAAGTTATGATATCTGATATTCCAAAAATTACACTCATAATCTGTAGTCATAAATTTAAATAAAATAATTTTATATTACATATATTCATGAAGATATTTATTTATACAGTGACATTTAAATCAATGTTTCCAACATTATCAGTAAGAATTCAATCACAAATTCACACATGTTTCTACACAGCAGTTAATTATGGGGACCACCTACTTCCAAACTCACTGTGGATCTCCTAGTTATGTGGGAAGGTGCACAAGTAACACATTGGGCAGTTTTCTTGAAAGTTTTTTTTTTGCATTTGTGAAAAGCATTCAATTTCTGTGGTCATGGTTTATCTATCTTACCATTATTTTACCAGAACAATTCCTCCAGGAGAATCATCCCAGAAACTTTAAAAATTAAATTTGTCTACTTTTAAATTCAAAATGCAAGATGATTTTTTCATGACTATGATAGAAGAAACTCAACACAAATACCTATAAACAACTAGACAAGGTGCAATTCAAACATCAAGCAAGTATACAGTCTAACTTGAAGTTCAGAGACTTGATTATCAACTGAAGAATCTGAAAGTTGTTAAATTAATCATAGGAAATCCATAAAATCTTCCTTATAATCAATTTATATATATGTGTATATATATATATATTTTTTTTTCTCTTAAGTGATTAAGGGAGACAAGTTAAAAAATCACATATACAATAAACCCTATTTAAACCCAATCTCAATACCTAAAAAAACAATGAAAAAATACCTACACATATCCATTTAGCACAAAGAAAAATGTGCATTTAAAAATGTTTTTATTAGCTTTTACTCAAAGAGTACTTAAATTGGATATTAGGAAGAAAAGTTTCCTTTACTGACTAAGTCAGTTTTAATGCAGTGTTCAATAAGACAAAAAGACCTTACTATTGTTGCCTCAGTTACAAAAATAATTTTCCACATTAACACAACTGTGCTGTGCAAAATGCTAAGATTTATGGCATAAATAGCCAAGCTAACTCTGTTATAAAGTGGACCAAGTGTAATTTATTATGAAAAGTTTTGTTTTTCTGGAGGCAGACGTCAGAAATGGTGTTTATATTTTCCTGATATGGTAAAACAAATGCAGCCTGACTGTCTAACACTTTTTATCTCTCTCTCACACACACACATATTCACACTCACACATACACACACATATACTTTAAATGTATACACACATGCTCACATACATCCCAAACCCACTCAGCACTGTTAAATACAGTCATATTAGGTGATTGGCAAATTTTTAAGCTAATTTATTAAAACTCTCAGGTGAAACACACCAATATATCCATCTTAACTACCTCATTTTGTGTAATAAAATATATGGACCAACACATATAACTTCTCAAACCAAAAGTACACTACAAGAATCATGGTATTTTTCTCTCAATCATCACGAAAAACAGGTGAGTTTTTCTTTTTCTTTGTTGTTATTGCTTGTTCTCTGGCTCTGTTTGTAATACTCAAGTGACAAAGCATGCAAATGGCAGAAAGATCAGTTGATATGCTGCTACCCAAGTGACAGAAAATAAATATACCTGCAGGTTGTCTCTTTAACTACAGAAGTTTAGCCGAATCTCAGTCTGAGATCAAGTAAGTGTGTGTTCTTGTTTTCGACATAGTTTAACACAATGTCATAAGTTATACATTTAAAGAAGTTTTAAATTGAGTGAAGGAGGGAAAAGGAAATGCAAGAAAGGATCAGATGTTATTTTAACTTTTATCAGTATATACATATATATTGTCATTTTCAGTTTTTAAATCTGCTTTTTTCACTTTTTCTATCCATCTTCCACCAAGGTTAAAGCTATCCTTCAGTATGATTAGAGTATTGTACTCACTTAACTTCATTCCCAATCTTTAATTTTGCTGACATATCACATATGAAGGATAAAATGTGCATGTGATAATGCCCCAGAGAAATACACAGACCTCAATATAACTAAAATATATACAATATATACATCAAATGCAGGCAATACCATAATTTTCATTTGTCCTGGCTACAAATATTGTATCAGTAAAGGGAAACACTACTTGGTCAACTGTACCAGAAGGTCAGTGGCAGAATGTGAATCATTCCTGGGGTATTGACCACAGCTCTGCCCTCTCTAATGGGGGAAAGTTACAGCAGCAGTGAGAGTGGCATCCTTTTAAAGAGAACTTAGATCTGATTTATCCTTTTAAAGAGCACTTAGATCTGATTTATCCTTTCCAGGTAAGTCATTCACAGGTTTCAGCATTTTATTCATTTTTTTATAATGAATTTCTTGCTACAGGCTTCACATCTGATTAAGAAGTTACTTGTACACGGTAAATTTGGGATTTGAGCTCGGATATCTCATTCCTGAGCCCAAGTTTTTTATTCCTACTAAGTACGTTATTATGTAGGCAGGCACTCTGCTTCTGAAGTGCTCTTTCTGGGCTATGTTTGACATTTAATGGAGAAAGAGGAGAAACAACTCTAGGGAGTGTCTATTATCCTAACCCCCTGCTTTACTTAAGTACCATAGCATTGCCTATTATGTTCTCAACACTCATAAGAACCAGCCCTAGAAACCAGGTCTTCTGATATCAAGGTGAATGCAACGGGCTAATTAATTAATATTTTCTACCAAGATCTCAACGGAAGTTCTATCATATTATCAAGAGCCCTGGACTCATATTAAAGAACGTATATTTAAACTCTAGCTCGAGCAGCAATTTTCTCTGCAATTCCCTGTCTGGTGTCAGTTTCCTTATTAAACAAACCAAGAGGTGGGACTAGATGACCTTCAAGGTCCTTTCCTGCTCTGAAATTCTGTGAGTCCCTCACTGACTCTATGACAAAAATGTTATGTTATTTAAATTTATTGTCCAGAGCCGGGAGCGGAGCTGCTTGCAGGCTCCAGCGGGGAATTTGGGCCCGGTCGGCGCCATTCTACAGCTTCCCTGGCGGAGAGACTCCATCTTGACCTCTCTGAGCCCTCGGACCTAAGCCCACCCCTTCCCGCGGGGACACAGTGCTGAGGCTCCAGGTGAGATTTGGCCGGGAGTGGAGCTGCTTGCTGGCTCCAGCGGGGAATTTGGGCCCGGTCGGTGCCATTCTACAGCTTCCCTGGTGGAGAGACTCCATCTTGAGCTGTCTGAGCCCTCGACCTAAGCCCACCCCTTTCGCGGGGACACGGTGCTGCAGCTCCAGGGACACTGTGCTGCATCTCCTGGTTGCCTCTGCCCAGAAACATTGATCATTCCCAACCTGGAGGTTGTGAGACAGCGGCTATCTTGGGTCACCACTTGATCAAGCACCTCTCAAATATCTGGTGAGTTGCTGGAAATCTGCAGGGACGCTCTGGGTCTTTACAGGGAAGTTGCAATCCCTCTGATTTGCACTACTAGAGGGGAGGATATATGAGCAGCATGGGAAGACACGGGAAGAAAGTGTCCCAAACAAACCTGGATGGTGCATCAGGAGAACCTAAGGACAGCACAGTAGAGGGAATGACAGAAATGGAGTTCAGAATGTTCATAATTAAAACGATCTGAGAACAGAATGAGGTGACGAGAGAGCAGATTCAGGCTATGAATAATCAGCTAATAGAGCAATTTCAGGAAGCAAAAAATCATTTCAATAAAGAGATAGAAGTTCTGAGAAAAAAGCAAACAGAAATCCATGAAGGAAACAAGGAAATGAAGGAAACAATCAACCTACTTAAAAACTCAATAGAAAGCATAATTAATAGAATAGATCACTTGGAAGACAGAACCTCAGACAATGAAGACAAAATATTTAATCTTGAAAACAAAGTCGAACAAACAGAGAAGATGGTTAGGAATCATGAACGAAACCTCCAAGAAATATGGGACATCATGAAAAGACCAAATTTAAGAGTTATTGGGATTGAGGAAGGCACAGAGATACAAACCAAGGGTATGAACAATCTGTTCAATGAAATAATATCAGAA